>SJYA01002747.1:45709-109224 GCA_006410615.1 Neotragus moschatus | reverse complement strand
AAAAAAAAAAAAAAAAGAAGTGGTAGATTCAGCCTCTGATTGACCCGAGGAATCTGCCAGGATCTTGGACCAAAGTCTGATGGGAAAGTGATGTGAACTTTGTGTTGGCCATGGGTTGGGCCTAGAGGAGACAGATGGGCACACCCTGAGTCATTCGTCAGCACACCATTTCATGTGACATTTTCAGGGAAGGAAAGAATACATGATGGGAGAAGGGAGAGGGCTCCATCTGGAGTTCTTAGTCTTGTCTTGGGATAATCGACTCTCAGGCTCTCCACTATATAGGGAGGAAGACAACTCTGGTGTGGTTGGAGTGGAAGCCAAGTTAGGACTCCAGCTATAATCAAGCCTGGCTAGCTGGCAAGGGCCCCACACTTCTCTTATCACACAAGGTGGAGGTGCTTTTATGGACCAAGACACATTTGGAAACACTAGGCTGGAACTGGGGTGTTGCAGGGGCCCTGCCTCTGAGCTGGGAGAACTGCAGCACTTCATAGAGGCGTGAGCCATGCTGGTCTGCTGTGTGTTTGGAAGTTGACATGTTTGCCCTTCTGTGCAAGTGCCAACAGTTACATCTCCACCCCTAAAAGGCACTTCCCTGGCAGTGCAAAGACCAAGATAGGGAAATTATCCATTGCTGGCAAGCCCAGAGGCAGGCCATCTGCCAAGGAGCGTTGATAAACATGGGAGGAAAGGGAAAAAAGAAAGTGAACCATTTCCTTTCCAGAGATGTTTCTCCCACTAAAGAACAAATGTTTCCCCCCAAAGAACTTTTTTTTTTTTTTTGTTACGCATGAGATTAGTTCCTCAACCAGGGATCAAAGGTGGCAATGAAAATGCAGAGTCCTAACCACTGGAGCACCAGGGAATTCCCAGAACAGTTGTGAAAAGAGTTCGCTAAAGACTTACCAAGTTGCAACACTTACATGTCCAGGATAGGCTTGCTCTTTGAAACCACTTTATTGAAAAATAAGAATAAATGTTTTAATACAACTAAGTCCCCAGTGGAAGCACAGGAGGCCAGGCTCTGCTCTCTAAGCCAGGCCAAAAGAGCATTATCATTATGCAGAAAAATGCTTATCTCCATAAACTCTCCACCTCCCCTCCTCTCATTCATTGGATGACACCCAACTATTCTGATCATCTAAACTGAACTAAAGTGCTAGTGAGTATTGATGGTTTAATATGTAAGCCCTCATCCATTCACTAACTCAACAAATATTCACTGAGGGTTTCATGTGAACCACCACCATTCTTACAGGTATCTTACACATAGATAAACAAATATCATTGCTTTGTGGATCTTACATTCTAGCAGCTGGAGACAGACGATAAATGTATGATATGTTCACTGGTGAAAATGCAGTGGGAGAAAAAGAGAAGTTGAGGGGGATGGGAACAGTTTGTCACAATTCTGTGATCAGAGAGGGTCTCATAGAGGAACTGACTTTAAAGGATAGACTTGAAGGAGGCGAGAGAGTGAGCTTGTTGATGTATGGGGAAGAGGATTCCAGGCAGAGGGAAGAGTCAAGGTCAAGGTCAAGGTCAAGGCAGAGTCTCCTCTTAGCCAAGGAACCTGACCAGCATTTGTGAAAATCTTTTATACCCCATGTGTATGTGTCTGAACCCACCACCCCAAATCCCTTGAGACTTACATAAACCAAGGAAAATACAATCCCAATAACCCCAGCATTCACATGCTATGTGCTCATGTACTCAAACAGTCAAACAATTAGCCAATAATCAATAAACCCGACCTTACACTCCGATAGATACAGAAAAAATTATGGCCTGTCTGGAGGAAGGGGTGATTAGTGTATGTTTTCTCTTAGGCGATGAGTAACCTAGATATGATCTTCAAGGTTTCCCTGTCTGGAGGGGGTCTTATCCTTCTGTTGTTGTTTTCATAGGCACCAGACACAGAGTTCAGAGTCCATCGGAAAGCTGGCCAAGCATGATCAGCATGAACAGGCCTAAGATGGAGTCCAGGCCCTATGAATTCCTTCTTCAGTGAAGGTATTTAGGAGGTGGTGTCCACGCCGTTTTGGGGAAAATTATTACCAAGCAATTGTCAGGGGATTTTTAGGAGAAGAAACTTGGTTTTTGTGTGCTCGTATTCTGTCCTCCCCAAGGAGGTGTCCCATCTGCTATGAAGTTCTTGACCCCAAGGAACTGTCAGGCTAGAAGGAGGGGGATACATAAGTGAGTATGTATTGGCTTTTCTCGAGACAGCCTGGGACGTGGGGTATTTAACCCATCTGTATTTTCATCCGCACCTGATCAAGCCCACCAAGGCAGAATGGACTTTAAAAGTTAAGGGAGAAACAGTCTTGGATCACGTGGTGTTCTGGTTCAGCTGTGCTGACTGGCAGGTGAAGACACGCCGATCCCCCTTCTCCCTCTGGGATCTGGCAGGTAAGGCTCTTCTCATCCCAGTTAAGAAGGAGGCAGAATGGCAATTTCAGTGTCATTGAGTGGAAATATCAGAAATACATAGGGTACCGAGAACTTCGTGGACAGAATGAAAAGGAAAAGTAGAATAAGGTCCGAGAAGGTAAACAAGATGTGAGGAAGTGGATCTAAGGCAACTGTATTAGATACATGATTAAAATTTTAAGGAAGGGATTTGGAGGAGACTATGGGGTGAAGATGAAGCCTAACCACCTCCACACACACTGTGAGGTCGAATGGTCCCCTATGGGAGTTGGATGGCCACCAGAGAACACCATGAACTTAAAAATACTGGAAGCAGTCTATACAGTAGTCACAGGAGAGCCAGGACACCCGGATCAAAATCCATATATTGACTCACAGCTAGGGTTAGCTCAAGACCCTCCTACTTGGACAAGGTTCTGTATTCCAGAAGGGAAAGGGAAAAATATTAATGGCACAAACATTGACTGATGATAAAAAGGGGAATTCTACAGGATTTGGATGGGGATGACCTGACCCCTCTCCCATACTGGATAATGACACGCCTGCCTCCCAGTGCTCCACCAAGACCTGAGGCCACCTTAATGCCTGATCCAGGGCCAGGTGAAGTTCCTGCAGCAGCCACTGCTCTTCCACCAGCTCTCCCCAAGTTCGTAGAGCCGCCGTTTTGGCAGGATCCAATCCCAGCAATGGAGACTGCTGGTCAATGCCCCCAGAATTCCACCTCAGCTGGACCTCCTAGATTGTATCCACCTCTCCCGGTGAGTACTGATGGGAAAGGAAAAGAAAACACAGCAATTAGACAGAGGCTGCTCCCCGCCAAGGAACAGGGGGAAAGAACCCCACTACAGATGCCCCTCAGAGAGCTACAACAGCCTCCAGTTCAGGACGGATGGGGCACTACCATCAGCCCCCTGTAGCCTAGTATCACCAGCCATTTTCCTCTACGGATATATTAAACTGGCAGAGACATGCTACACCATACCTGGGGGAGCCACAGCCATGATTAGGCTAATGGAGAGTATTTTTCGAATCCACCGCCCCGCATAGGATGACATAATCCAACTACTAGTCTCCCTTTTCAGCACTGAGGAAAGACACAGGATCCTAACTGAGGCCAAAAAATGGTTAAGAGAAATGGCACCTGAGGGTCTGCAAATCCTCAGTGGTGGGCAGAACTAGCCACCCTGATGAGAGACTTAACTGGGACTGTAACACAGAAAAAGGGAGGGGCCATCTAGAGAGATATTGGGTGACTACTTTACAAGGTCTCAAGAGGGGCGCCCAAAAAGCTATGAGTATTGCAAAACCCTCCAAAGTGATTCCAAAGGAAAGTGACTCACCCTCTGAGTTCTGCAAAAGACTGTGCGAGGCCTATAGATGTTATACACCAATAGACCCAGCCAGAGGCTGCTGGGTCTCAGATGGTGACAAATGCAGCCTTTGTGTCTCTAGCTTACCCTGAAAATATCAGATGGGGGGACACCAAGTGACTCATGACTTTTTATGCATCCCTGAATGCCCAGTACCTTTGTTAAGAAGAGACTTGCTGTCTAAATTGGGGACACAAGTGACCTTTCCCCCCACGAAAGACCCACTGTTTGAGTGGGCTCAACCACCTATTTACTCTTCTTCTCAGTAACCCCTCAAGATGAATGGAGGTTGCACGGTCTCCCGGAAAGGAAACTGGGTGAGCTAAACAGTCGAGAGAGAAAGTTAACTCAACAATTCCCTAAAGTCTGGGTGGAAAACAACCCACCCCAGAGTTACAAAACAAGTCCCACTGGTAATAGAACTCAAACCTGGTACAATTATGTCAGCACCCACCTTGGGCTTGCCAGACCTTGCTTAGCCATTTACTCTTTACATGACTGAAAAGGACAAGGTGGCTATGGGAGCGTTGTCCCAGACTATGGGGACATGGGACAGACTCATGACTTATCTCTAATCTTGCCACTTGGTGGCTGAGATGCTTACAGGCAGTTGCTGCAGTTGCCTTACTGGTCCAGAAGACAACCAAGCTGACTTTGGGCCAAGATTTGTTGGTAAAAGTCCTGCATGAGGTCAACACTCTCCTGCGAGGGGACCCCCATAAATGGCTGTCAACATCCCGGATTACTCAATACCAGGGACTGTTATGTGAGAACCTCTGGGTTACTACTGAGCCTTGTCAGGCCCTGAATCTGGCCACTCTCTTGTGGGAGAAGGTGGACCCTCACATGATTGCAAGGAAATACGCCAGCAGACCTAACTTGAGAGATCAGGCAATCCCGGACCCAGATTTGGTCCTGTACACCAATGGCACCAGCCTGGTGAAACAAGGACAATGACTGTCGGGATATGCAGTAGTCACGGAAGAAACCATCATTGAGACTAGCTCTCTGCCATCACACTGGTCCGTTCAATGGGCTGAACTATTCTCTAATCCAGGCCCTCCAGCTGTCAAAAGGTAAGAAGACAAACATTGACACAGACTCCAGGTATGCTTTTGCCATGCTACAGGGCTCTATATAAGGAGAGAGGCCTTTGACAGCTAGTAAAAAAGATTAAAAATAAGAAAGAAATTAAGACCCTATTAGATGTTGCCTGGGAACCACAAAGGGTTGCAGTCATACACTGCTGAGGACGTCAAAAAGAGGATACCGACTGGGCTCAGGGAACAGACTGACAGATAAGACCGCTAAATAAGCAGCCGAGGGCTTGGGGGTGACAAGTGAAGCCCCTATTAATGCTCTCATATTGGTGGAGCTGCCTGAGCTAACGCTGGACACTCCGAAATACACTGAAGCCCAAAACCAAATAGCCAAAGCAGAAGGGGCCATCAAGACAAAAGAAATGGTGGGAATTACCAAGTGGCAAATTATTGGTACTGGAGGAGCTGGCACCCACTCTGGTAAGCCAAACACACCAAGCAACCCATCTAGGCCATGATAAACTGGAAGAGCTAATTGGAAAATATTTCTTGGTTCCCTGCCTCTCTTCCCTATGCAGGACAAAATCTCAGAACTACACTGCCTGTTCACAGGTTAATGTTGCTTCTTGGCACAGACAGAAACCTCCAGGGATTCAGGTAAAAGGTACACTGCCCTTTGAACACCTGGAAGTGGACTTCCCTGAAATGAACCCCACCGACATTACCATTACCTGCTGGTCATAATATGTACTTTCTCGGGATGGGTAGAAGCTTTTCTTACCCAGACTGAAAGGGCATCAAAAGTAGACTGTTGCCTGCTTAGGGAGATAGTTCCCAGATTTGGATTTCCTACCAGCATTGGACATCTCTTTGGGTGTTAGTTCTAAGAGGTCTTGTAGGTCTTCAAAGAACCATTCAATTTCAGCTTCTTCAACGTTACTGGTTGGGGCATAGGCTTGGATTACCGTGATATTGAATGGTTTGTCTTGGAAATGAACAGAGATCATTCTGTAGTTTTTGAGATTGCATCCAAGTACTACATTTCAGACTCTTTTGTTGACCATGATGGCTACTCTGTTTCTTCTAAGGGATTCCTGCCTGCAGTAGTAGATATAACGGTCATCTGAGTTAAATTCACTCATTCCAGTCCATTTTAGTTCGCTGATTCCTAGAAAATCGACATTCACTCTTGCCATCTCCTGTTTGATCACTTCCAATCTGCCTTGATTCATGGACCTAACATTCCAGGTACCTATGCAATATTGGTCTTTATAGCATTGGACCTTGCTTCTATCACCAGTCGCATCCACAGCTGGGTACTGTTCTTGCTTTGGCTCCATCCCTTCATTCTTTCTGGAGTTATTTCTTCACTGATCTCCAGTAGCATACTGGGTACCTACTGACCCAGGGAGTTCCCCTTACACTATCCTATCATTTTGCCTTTTCATACTGTTCATGGGGTTCTCAAGGCAAGAATACTGATGTGGTTTGCCATTCCCTTCTCCAGTGGACCACATTCTGTCAGACCTCTCCATCATGACCTGTCCATCTTGGGTGGCCCCACAGGGCATGGCTTAATTTCATTGAGTTAGACAAGGCTGTGGTTTGTGTGATCAGATCAGCTAGTTTTCTGTGATTATGGTTTCAGTGTGTCTGCCCTCTTGCAACATCTACCATCTTACTTGGGTTTCTCTTACCTTGAACATAGGGTATCTCTTCACGGTTGCCCCAGCAAAGCGCAGCTGCTGCTCCTTACTTTGGATGAGGGGTATCTCCTCACGGTCACACCTCCTGACCTTGAACGTGGAGTAGCTCCTCTTGGCCCTCCTGCACCCACGCAGCTGCCGCTCCTTGGATGTGGGTAGCTACTCTCGGCCGCCGCCCTAACCTCGGGGGTCGGGTAGCTCCTCTCAGCCACTCCTGTGCCAACCTAACCTGGCACTCTCAGCCGCTGCCTTGACCTCGGGCATGTGGTAGCTCGTCTCGGCCGCCGCCCCTGACTTCGGGCAGATGGTGATTGCAGCCATGAAATTAAAAGACGCTTACTCCTTGGAAGAAAAGTTATGACCAACCTAGATAGCATATTGAAAAGCAGAGATATTACTTTGCCAACAAAGGTCCGTCTAGTCAAGGCTGTTTCTGTAAGGATGTGAGAGTTGGACTGTGAAGAAAGCTGAGCACTGAAGACTTGATGCTTTTGAACTGTGGTGTTGGAGAAGACTCTTGAGAGTCCCCTGGACTGCAGGGAGATCCAACCAATCCATCCTAAAGGAGATCAGTACTGGGTGTTCATTGGAAGGACTGATGCTGAAGCTGAAACTCCAGTACTTTGGCCACCTCATGTGAAGTGTTGACTCAAAGACCCTGATGCTGGGAGGGATTGGGGGCAGGAGGAGAAGAGGACGACAGAGGATGAGATGGCTGGAGGGCATCACCAACATGAGTTTGAGTGAACTCCAGGAGTTGGTGATGGACAGGGAGGCCTGGAGTGCTATGATTCATGGAGTTGCAAAGAGTCGGACACGACTGAGTGACTGAACTAAACTGAACTGACCAGCATTGGATCGGACAATGGCCCGGGTTTCGTAGCTGATTTAGTATAACAAGTAAGCAAAATTTTAATCAAGTGGAAATTACATACAACGTATAAGCCCCAGAGTTCTGAGATCATGGAAGGAACCAACTGGACACTTAAAGAGATACTCTCCAAGTGGATCTTAGAGACTGACTGTTCCTGGGTGGACTTGTTTCCAATGGCTCTGCTCAGACTCAGGATGACCCCACAGTCCCATGGTTCTTCTCCATACAAAACTGTGCACGGCAGGCCCCCTCCCATAATAAAACAGGTGTCAACAAATTTGCCTCAGGTAAGGGGAGATGAGATTTCACAGCAGACGGAACAACTGGGTAAGGTAATAAACCAGGTAACTAAGTTTATACAAGAAAAGGCGCCATTCCCCCTTGGGGAACAGATTCATGAATTTGTACCCGGGAATCAGGTGCAGTCAAAGACTACAAACATGACTCCTTGGCCCCACATTAGAAGGGTCCATATACTGTTGTTTTAACCAGCCCTACTGCAGTTAAAGTTGCAGGTGTCACTCCCTGGATCCACCACGTGAGGGTGAAGAGAGCATACCACACAGACCTGGAGGAAGCCGAGTGGACTATACAAAAGGACCCCACTGATCCCTGTGAAATGAAGATCATCTTGAAGAAGAAAAAGAGATGAAGCTCTATAATCAACTGCTGCTACAAGGACTTGCTGGTGTCATCTTGAGACTACCCATAGTTTCAGTACAAAGAGGGACCTGTGCTATAATTAAAGTTGAATGTTGTGTATATATTCCTGATTTATCTGGCTATATATCAGCCACGCTAGATGACATGAAAGGCCAGGTAAAAGTTATGTCTGATGATAATCTTCCTTTTTGGACTTCGGTCCTATCGTGTGAAGGGTGATGGGTGGAAACTATAAAGTTGCCTTGATAGTTCTGCTTTGTGGACCCTTTATTTTATAATGTATTATGAACTTTGTAACCCAAAGGTTGATATCGTTCTCCCAAATTAGAGGTTGGAGAGTCAGGGTGGAATATATCCCTATGAATGGTGCTCATACTATGAGATAAGAGCCTCAGGAGAGGGGAATGAAGGAGGAAACAGATAGAACAGGCTCCATCTTGAAAGCAGGACTCCATCTTGGGCCGGACTGTGGACTTTGAGCTATATGCCCAGTATCTATGGAAATGACAACCCAACTGGAAAACCAAACCCCCTGGACGGAAGAGCCCCAGGGCTCATACCTAGACTCTCTGCTGCCTAAAAGACTACCCTAATTATCTGTGTAATTGAATAGAATCATAAATTCTAGTATGCTTATTGGGGTATGACCACAGGCCTATTGATAATTGTCCCCTGTTAACTACCTAGCCTTAAGTCATATGAATCATGGGTTAACTTTGATTGTATCTTTCTTTTCCTTTGTTCAGACTAGTGTCAGGGAATTTGGGGAGGTGGGTTTGGCATGTACACTTAGGGTATATAAGGTTTTCAGAAAAACTGGTCAGGGTCCTTGAATAAGAGGAGACTGCCTTGGGCCTGCCAGTGTAATAGTGTAATAAATTGCACTCCACTATCTGCATTGTCTGAGTGAGTTTGTTTCCCAGAACACATGGCTACAACAAGATATGATGTCTTAGATGACCCATTCAAGGAAGTTCACAGAGTCTAGTTTAATGAAGCCTACATACCTTACATCCTGATAGAACACTAGAGGGACATATTGAGGCAATATTTCTGGATCAGACTGTGTGGGTTTGAGTAGATACAACAAGACAGCTTTTGCCAAATTTTCTCAGATGGTTCCAGTAGATCTGGTGGTGACCCTTCTTGCTTTCTTATTTGCAATGAAGCAAAAGTTCCCTGTTTCTTAGTATTCAAACCCAGTTTGGGGGAGTAGTACAATGAGTCCATTCTTAGAGATAAGAGAGTCCAAGGGACTTAAAAATCTGCCCTCCAAGTCATCAGGCTGGGAAAACAGACAGTTAACAGGAATTAGTGTTTCTCCCAAGGTCATAAAACAGCTGCAAAGGGGCATATCAACCACTTTCTCAGAGTGCTTCCTGCTTCCTGACTCACTGGGAAATTTCATTTTTAAAATTCATCATCTATCAAAAAGCTTTGCTGCTGGAAATCATATCAGTAAGAATGAAATAGTGCCCTCTTTTCTGGAGGGTCCAAACTACTCTGACACAGAGAAGCAGCCTTGAGTTTCAGCATAGATGCTGAACTTCAGAGAAGGGGTTTCTAAGCACAGCATTTTATCCTCTTAACTTTACAGTTTCCAGAGAAACAGGCTCCAGATCTACTTGTTATCAAGATCTTTACATAAAGTCTTGAGAGAGAAATACATATGAAATGGAGCAAGAAAAAATTCATTAACACACTTTTATTGAGAATACTTTTATTGATTTACATACAAAGATATTTATAGTAGCATTATTTGTAATAGGGAAGAAACAAAACTATCTTGATTGCAAATAATGAAAGATTAGTATTTAAGATTTGTGTTAGTCACTCAGTCCTGTCTGACTCTTTGCGACCCCATGGACTGTCGCCTGCCAGGCTCCTCTGTCCATGAAGATTCTCCAGGCAAGAATACTGGAGTGGGTTGCTATTTTATTCTCCAAGGGATCTTCCCAACCCAGAAATTGAACCACAGGTCTCCTGCATGGCAGGCAGATGCTTTACCATCTGAGCCACCAAGACTTGGTATTAAGTAAGAGAAGCATGTCATGGGACAATTATATAACAAAGCCCAATTTTCATTAGAAAAACTGTGTGTGTGTTTGCATAAGCATAGAAGAAAAATTCATATATACTTAACTGTTGATGATGTAAAATAGTCTAAAGGTAGGAAGATAATTAGGGAAAGGAGCAGTAAACAAATTCACAAACTGGAAAAGTAAATCTTGGATCTGGGGTGAAAAGTGTCATTGAACAGGTCATNAGGGATCTTCCCAACCCAGAAATTGAACCACAGGTCTCCTGCATGGCAGGCAGATGCTTTACCATCTGAGCCACCAAGACTTGGTATTAAGTAAGAGAAGCATGTCATGGGACAATTATATAACAAAGCCCAATTTTCATTAGAAAAACTGTGTGTGTGTTTGCATAAGCATAGAAGAAAAATTCATATATACTTAACTGTTGATGATGTAAAATAGTCTAAAGGTAGGAAGATAATTAGGGAAAGGAGCAGTAAACAAATTCACAAACTGGAAAAGTAAATCTTGGATCTGGGGTGAAAAGTGTCATTGAACAGGTCATTGCAACTGCTTTATAAGGAATGATTGGACTCTTAGAGACACTATGATTGGCATTAGACGTAAGAATGTTGAAGGTGCCATCAAGTTCCAGATCAACAGAGTGACCTGGAGAAGTGACTTTTCTCTGTGAACTTTATTTAGTCTCTCCCCAGGTTGTACATGGTGAAAATGAAATAGAGTCTTTGTATGAAAAGAGGGTGAAAACAGCCAAGCGCCCTCCAGATTCAGCTTCCAGCTGTTCTATTATGCAGACATTAAAGATAAGGAGCTCAAGACCAGAGATCACACTCCACCCAGGTAGTCTTTCCATCGGTATCTTGTCTCTGGTTTCTCTAGGGGTTCCTTTTTCAGTTTCCAGCTAGGATGGCAACACCAGACTTTCTCGACAACAGTCTATGGGCTTACATTGTCCTTTTTGGCCTCTGTACCACTCAGCTCTGGAGAATTATAAACTGTCTCCAGTCTTTATCTGCAGGAAAGCTCAGAGGGGCTCCGCCTTTACTGCTGGCTCAGCTGGAGCCTTGGAGGCATTGTCCCCAGAAATGTGACTTCTCAGTCCCAATGATGGGGTCATCCTTGTACGTTCAACTGAGAGAAGGGATGGGAACAGATGGGCTCAGTGGCAGATGGTCAGAGGGGTTGGGTGGTAGAACCAGAGGCAGAAGAAGGGCCGAAGAGGCCCAGAGAAGGAGGCCTGGGGGAAAGTGTAGATGTGGGACCCATCAGCCACACTATAGAAGGAGACATGCCCAGCTTCATAGTCCAAGAAGACCCCCACCCGGCTGGGGGGCTCACTCAGGGGGAGAGCAGTCCGAGGGGAGGTGAGGGCCTGGTACTTATTAGCGTAGAGTTCCACAGCCCAGAATCCATTCTGAGGTGACTCTGCGATCCCCCAAGCCCTATCCACGTTTTCCTCACAAACCCCCAGCTCCCAGTAAGTCCTGTCGCCCACTTCCACCTCCCAGTAGTGTCTCCCCGAAGAGAAGGACCTGTGGCCCAGCACACAAGGGTCAAAAGAAAACCTCTCAGGTTTTTCAGGAAGATTCTGCCACAGGTTTCTCCGCTTCACACTTCGGTGATCTTCAGACAGAAAGAGTTCAAAGAAGGCAGTATTTGGATCCAGAGTCACATGAGCTGTGGAAAGAGTGAGAGAGAACAGATGTCCTGTCAACTTCGGTATCCCAGGGCCCTCAGTGACTGGGAAGAGGGGAGAAAAGAAGCCATTCCTAACCCATGAAGTTGCCTTCCTTCCTCCACAAAAGAGCTGGAGGGATAAGCATCTCCCCCGGATGTCCTTAAGATCATACTTCAAAGATCTATTAGTAGAGTTCGGAGACTTATAAGCAGTATATAATCCAGAGGTTCCAGGTCCCTGGGAGCAGAGGTGGCTAATAACAACCCCCCCCCCCAATCCTCTCATCCCCACAGCATTTTGTACAACTCCCTCTCATGTCACCGCACTATTATTTTTTATTTCATATTTCTCTCCTCTACCAGACCAGGACCCCAAAAAGTAAAGACTATATTTGTTCATCTTTGTGTTCTTACTGTCTAGCACTGTCAGACTCTGCCTCACAATCGGTGCTCAATAATGTTTGCAGAAATAAAGGGCTGGGGAAGGTCCTTGGACAGCCTCTAGCCACACCTCTCTACCAACCTGAAACCCCAGGACATTTCACCGAGAATTATCTGGCCAGAGATTTTTGGCCAACTGTGTAAAACATCTGAGCAAATGAATACCCATCTTTAATAGATTGTCTCTGAATCTCACAGGTTAGAAGAGTCATATGGGAGAAACTTTTACGGGCTCATCAAACATTGATTCCTTTTCCTCCTGGGTACATAGCGAGATGACATTTTCCAGTCCCTTTTGGGTATCCAGCAGAAGAGTTAGCTGCTTCCAGGCCTCACCAATAAGAAAACCTTTACAGAATATTTGCATTCCTTTTTCTGCCATTTGCTGGCTCACTGTAGAGTAGAGTGAGGACCTAGGTCAAAAATCTAGCAAAGCTCCCACATCCCCGTTTCATTTGTCTTGAACATTGAAGCGATGGAGTAATACGCTGTTGTTGTGTTTACCTAATGAGATGCTCTGAGGGGAGAGAAGCTAGGTGGACAAAGTCGCCACATCTCCTCTAAGATGCACAGAACCCACTAGAGACTGAATGTCATATGAATGAAACCTTTCTAGTTGTACCCTCAGGTCCATGATGCTGAAGATATTGAGTGATAGTTGCTCAGTCATGCCTGATTCTTTGCAACTCCATGGACTGTAGCCTGCCAGACTCCTCTGTCCATGGACTTCTCCAGGCAAGATTACTGGAGTGGGTTGCCATGAGTAGTAGAGAAACTCAAGAGAGAAAGTAGATGAGAAGCCCTTTAAGAAAGAAAAAAAAAAAAAAAAGGTATAAACTTCTGGAAAGGAAAAAGGTGCAGGTGCTGAACTGAAACTTGGTAGTATTTGATCTTGATGTTACTTCCCTGGGTCTCCATTCATTGCCTGCCCAGCCAGGCCACTATTTGGAGCTGGAAGATGGAGAAAGACCACTAAGATCTTCTTTTATGGAGTCCTGGGCCTGAGACCGTAAGAATTAGACAGTCACTCACCAGCATAGGACCGAGCTTTTTTCCAATCTGCAATAGAAAAAAGAGAGGTGAGTGCTCCCTGGCGAGAGCTAACATTTCTTGGCCCTTTCTCTGCTCTGGTTGCCTTTCCTTCCCTCCTTGGCACCCTCATCACTCATCTCCAGAGCTTGTCTGGGCTCCTTCTCTCATGTTCCTGAAAGAGAAAATGTCTAGGAGGAAAGAGGCCAGACAAAATGTACTCTTCTGTTTCCCCTTCTTGGTTCCTAAGCATGGGCTACAACTCCACCGGGAGCTCTTTACTCATGTCTCTGCATTTCCCATACTGGACAGCTTTGTGCTTCAGTAGCTGAAAGGCACCAGCTTATGCCAACATGAGAAGCCTGCCATCACATGGGACATGGTCCTGGACAAAGGACAGAACTCTGAGGGATTCACTCCTCCCTTCACTGTGATCATGTGTTAGTAATTTGCACAGTCAGGTACCTGACCCCATCTCCTGCATCTTTTCCATGACCTCCATGCACTGTCTTGCATGGAGTAAGGGTGGCTGCTGCTGCTGCTGCTGCTGCTGCTGCNCTTAGTTACGTGCTACAAATGTACTGGGTGTCCTCATCTTTATCTCATTTCCTAACATCTGCTCAAAGTAGTAGTTGCAATTAAATCAGTTTCTAGGTGGGAAAAGTAGAACTTCAAAGAGGTTAAGGAGCCTATCCCAGTTTGTCTGAATGAGTAGAACAAACAGGGTCAATAGATGTGATGAGCAGACAAAGGAAATGGACACAGAAGTGGGAAAATGAGTGATACACGTGGGGCACTGCTGGTGGTGTGGTCAGTCCAGTGTGGGGTGGCACGTGTCAGGGAGTGTCCAGGGAAGGAACAGAAATCGGCCTGGACCATTAAGGCTGACTGCATTGCGGGGATAAAAACTGCAGATTGGACTTTACCTTTTAATGTAGTGTTTCTTCAATTGAAGTATGTAAAAACCTCGATTAGACACAAATTAATTTCCTCTGAAAATAAATCTTCAAAGTCCTGAGGGAGCCAATTAAAAAATGTAGCAATGAAAGTTGAAATCTGTCTTTAGACAATTGCTTTGTCACTAACGCAATTATGAACACAGCAGTTAGCTTGGAAGCTAGAACCATTCACACACTCATTGATTAACAGAAAAAAAAAAGGATATTAAACAGGTGATGTAGAATCTGCTTAGGTTGTATTAGTTTAGACAAAAATTGACATTAAGACAATTTTTCTTAGAAATTTGAAAATCCTTTTAGAATTTACAAATATCCACCCCAGTAAGATGGCAGAAGGCAATGGGAAACCACAGATGGTTTGGGGCTTAAGAGGAATGTAATCAGATTTCTATCTTAGCAAGTTTACTTTGAAACTCTGAACTATGGAAAACTTTTCACAGGCAAGATCTTGTTTATGCTGGTTGTTTTTTAAGATTTTTTTGTCTGTTTCCTAATATTTATTTAAACTAAAAGTCTTGAAAGGAAAAGGGCAGCAGTAACTCTTGAGGGAACAGAAGCAGCTTGCTATTGAGAGAAGGGTCTTAATAATTTATTCCCAGGGATCTGTGACAAAAGAAGAAAGAAAGATTGAAGGAGGTATTCTGTGCCTGAGAAGAGGTCCTGGGCTAAGTAGTAAAAGGACTTGCCCTGAGGGAAGGGGAGAGGAGGAGGAAGGGCACGTTGACAGCAAAGGGAATGGAGTTCAGTGTTGGCCACAGGTTTGAAAAATCTTTGGGGCATCCATGACATATCAACAGAGCTATTGGGGTTATAGGCTTAAGTCCAGATGGTGCAAGAATGAGCAAGGCTTCAGAGGAAAGAATCAGGAGAAAGGCACTTATTAAATGAAGCAGATAAAGCCTCAGATGAAAAACAAAAATTCCAATTTACTCACCATCCACTTTCTGGGCTTTTCTCCAGCCTGAAGTAGAAGAAAGAAACTTCATCAGATCAATGATACGTGAGAGGGTCTCAAATCGTACACGCAGGAGGAGGAAGTATGGAACTTACGGAGCTCTCTTTGGAGTTGCTCTGCAAAAGGACAAGAAATGAATCAGTACCGTTCATTGGAGAAGGACAAGGTTTACATGGAAAGGGTCTGTGGGAGGCCCTTTTCTGTATCATGTGTGCAGTGAGTCCAGTGAGCTGTCCCCAAACTAGAAAAGCCAGGGCACAGTCAGGGTCCCAGGATCAAGGAAGTAAAGAGGTAGGGGTGCTGGTATTGAGGGAGGAAAGACTGAATATAAAAACCTCAACTTCAAATCCCCTTCACCTTCTTAGTCCTGGCACTCCCATTTCCCCTCTGTCTAATCCCTTTTCCATAGTTTTCTTTGGACCTCACTGCCTCAGTCTTCTGATTCCTTTACCTTTGGTCCAGCATTCTCTATCTTTCTCTCTGCGAAGTTTCCAGATGAAACCAAGAGCAGTCAGCAGGAGAAGTCCCAGAAGAAGCAGGAGTGAGGTCTGAACTGTTGCCCAAGGAAAGTCCTTCAGGAAGACAGTGGCTGAACTGGAAGTGCTGGGCATTATTCCTGCAGCAAAAAGCAAGAAAGGGCCAAGGCTTGGGGGTGCAGGGGGACACAGAGGATGCTGCAGGACTGCCCGAGATGCCTGGGCCAGACCAGTAGCAGAGGGGTCTGGCTGGGAGAATGAGTGACTCCAGCTCTGCCCCATTCTCTCCCACAGGACGGCTGGGAAACCAAGATACTTTAAGAGTCAGCATGGAACGACAAGTAAGTATAAAGGCTCTGGGTGTGTGTGTGTGTGTTAGTTGCTCAGTCATGTCTGTGTCTTTGCAACTCCACGGACTATAGCTTGCCAGGCTCCTCTAACCATGGAATTCTCCAGGCAAGAATACTGGAGTGGGTAGTGTTTCCCTTCTCCAGGGGATCTTCCCAACCCAGGGATCGAACTCAGGTCTCCTGCACCTCAGGCAGATTCTTTAAGTGTTAAATCAAGGAGGTTCAAATCACTCCTGAAATATGGAACTAAAACTGGGGTCTGGAGGAAGGGGTGGAAATTGTCCCCTTTTCCTCAGATCATGAGAAGAGATGCCTTCCAGTAAAAATCACCCTGAATGTGGGAGGAATGTGGGAGCCCCTGACTTTACTTGCAATTGTTAATAGAAGTATATTTTTGGTAGGAAAGTGGATGATGCTGGGAATTAGAAGCCCTGAGTACTAGTTCCACCTCCACTGGAGACTCCACTTGTAATTTCAGCCAAGCATCCTGTGTCCCTATGTCTCCACTATAATGGGGGAGAGTTCAATAATATTATCTGTGCTATTAGTACCACCAGATCAACAAGCAAGCTGCGAGAAGAGACCTTGGCTATCTATGTGAACTTTTATGCATGTGTTTCTTTTAAATATCCCTTAGCACCCAGGCCATGCTATTCATTTAGTTGTCTAGTCGCTAAGTCATGTCTGACTCTTTTGAGACCCCATGGGCTGTAGCCCACCAGGCTCCTCTGTCCATGCGATTGCCTAGGCAAAAATACTGAAGTGGGCTATCATTTCCTCCTCCAGGGGATCTTCCCCATCCATGGATGGAACCTGCATCTCCTGCATTGGCAGGTAGGTTCTTTACCCCTGAGTCACCAGGAATCCCAATAAATACCACTGAGTCAAAAAAAAAAAGACAGTGTAAACCTTTTACTTCTCTATCAGCAAAAGGATTCCATGTAACTAGAGAACCTTTCCAAAGAGGTTCTGCAAATTCAGTGACACGTTTTATGTGCAGGAAAAGTTAAATTAATAGAACAAAAACTACTCATACAAGCCAGAACGGAGTCATAACTGGAAATAAATATAACAGCCTAAGGCCAATGCCATAAGCAAATTTCCTCCCAGTATCTGATGAATGTCATTGTTGTGAGGGTTAAAGAAACAATGAACAGTCAATTGTTGTTACCCTTCCTAATACAGTAGAATTTTTATTGACAAAATAGATTCTGGCAATTTTTCCTGAGACTAAAGCATCATGGTGTTTTGTTTGATTACTCATTACTTCTCATAGAAACCTACTTCCTTATTTGTATATATTTGTCCTTTCTCCATAAAATTTAACCCTAGATTGTGGGCTGTTTTGTATCATTTCCTAGCTATTTTGTACTGGTCATGGCTTTACAATGAATATTCTGTATGTCGTAATAAAGGATAATTTTTTAAAAGGTAAATATAGAAAAAGACTGTGCAAATAATTTAACTTATTATTTAATAAGAAAACCAGTAAAAATGTTAAAAGTGGTTTAAATGAGGATTTGATTTGCAAAATCTTATATTCTCTATCAGAGAGAAGTCATTTGCATCACTAAGGACAGGAACAATTTGTATTACTCTCAGTGTTCTATAAATTAACATCTGTCTACAAAGTTGTAAATGATCTAGAAAAATAAGCAATAGCTTAGTCCTATGGAATCAGAGATCCCTAATGTGAGAACTACCAGACAGGATTAGTATTCCTTAGAAGAGAAGCCCAGTCATCTTTTTTAACCCCTGAAAGTCTTTCACAAATTTTCTTGGTCATACTTTCTTTCCCCTAGTGTTGAGCACAAAGCAGTCAGTGATGGTTTACACAGAGGCAGCAAATATTTGTTAAACAAATAATTTCCTAAGAAATACTGCAAAGTAGTGATTTTAAAAAACCAAGAGCAAAAAAAAACACACAAGAAAAACAGACCAAGAGGACTTCCAGAAATGATTCAGACCATCTGCAAAGAGGCTAAATGAAAGAGAACTACACACGTGTACTGCCCTCTGTCCCTTTAAAAACCATCCTCACCTGCATCCTTCTGCCCAGCAGCGGTGGCTTCACGGAAGTCCCAGCCTTGGGCAAATGGTGAGTGCTCAGGGACTCTGACTTGGCATCTCCCAGTGGGAGAGCTACAGGTCTGCCCTTTGAGGTACAGATGGGTCCCATCCTTGTCCAAGCTCATGACTCGAGATGACTGCTCCTGCTGTTGCTGGATGTCCATGGGCTCCTGTCTCACTTGCGGGGAGAGGGAACCAGGAAGTTCATTGTCCTTCATACTTCAGCTGCAAAGTCAGTCACCCCAAGGGTTGCTCCCTGCCAAATGAGCTGCTTCCCAACCCGTAAGAGCGAGAAGAGAAGGAGACAGGTAGGAATGAAGGAAGGACACTGGACCAACCTTAAGATGGGTCACACCTCTCCCTCAGGAGTCTGGGAGAACAGATACATCTGAGTCCCTGCTTTTTGTCCATAACTCTTAAAATGTTTTCATCTCTCTATATTGGTAGGATCACTAGGTAAAATATCTTGTATTACAATTTGCTAAATCAGGGAAATTTTAAACACAGGAGACTCTCAGCAACCATTTTGCAGAATGAATGAATATAGTTTTCTGCCTGGAGGTTTAATGGGAGAAACAGAGAATCCAAGCAAGGCAGCAAGCAGAGGGGAGCTGGCCTGGGAGGCAAGAAAGCTGTCTGGAGTGTCTAAGCAGAGAGCACTCTTTGCTGTGGGCCAGACCTGTGCTGAGCATGGAGGCAGGAGCAGAGGAGTAGAGAGAGGAATCGGAGGGCCTGGGCCTTCCAGAAGCCTGCGGCTCACTCCTGCTGGCTGTCTCCCCACCGCCAATTCTCACGAACTCACATTTCTCTGCTCCTCAGGGTGTCTCAGTCTTTGAATCACTTTGCGATTCAGACACTAGGCTGGACCCAGGCTCCAGTCAAAATTTCCACTGCCTGGTCTCTCAGGCGGGAGCTCAGGCAGAGGCTGAAGAGTACTCACGGGCTGGATCTGCCCTTGGCAGGGCACCCCGAGAACTCCAGGTAGATGTGTCTGGTCACAGTGCCCCTGCCCCGATGGTGACACTGTCTATGATGGGGATGAACTCTGGACTGTGAACCCCTTTCCTCTACATTTATGATGTAAGATATCGATGTTTTCAGGGAGAGAAGCGAAGTCTAGAGATCAGCCTGCATACACCTGAGTTGGTCAGTTTCGCCATAGCACTGCCTACTGGGAAAGCATATCACCTGCCATGAGGCCTTTGAGCTCAGCCAGCGTGTTGGCCATATTTCATGGGTCACTGGATATAGGGCAGTGACATGGCTGGGGACCTGGGAATGAAGAACAAGCTGGAGGCAAATAATTTTATGTTAAAACAGAACTAAAAAGAAAGCTTAATATAGTATGTATCTGATAAACATTTTTCACTTCTTTAGTTCTATAGGGATTTGCAAGATGAAGAAAGGGCAACAGGGACAGGAGCTAGTGCTAGGAAGAAAGATCAGGTAGGGATGGAGTCAGAGAATGTGCGATTGTCTTATTAAAATCAGGAGACAACTTTCACAGCATGCAGGCAAAGTAGGTAAAATTACAAAAATGATATTCTAGAGCAGTTAGAACCTGGGAAAGACACAGATCAAATGAGTCACCAAGTATTAATACTCTCAGTAAACTTCAGTGGGATAAATGCTCTGCAAAAGTCCTTTCCAAATCTGAGCCTCTCTCTGGCTGAGGCAGCTTTTAAGGCCCACAAACCCAGATGATACCCAGATGTGGGTAGTAAATGTGTTCTTGACCTAGGAGCACAGCATTTTGGCTAAAAGGGCAAATATTTCTAGGGTTATGCCATCTGGATTCATGTTTGAACCCACTTGTTTTGCTGGCTGTATGAACCTGGGCGTGTTATTTACTTCTCTAAGCTTCCTCTACAAAACACGTTGAACTGTAGTAATGGCTTTGCAGGAAGGCTGTGAAGATGGAAGCCGGGTGTGTGTGTGAAGCCTTGGTGCAGTGCCTGGCACAGAACGCTCGGTAAATATTAGCTATGGCTCTATTAGCTCTCACTCCAATCAACTCAACACTGAGGTCGTTGATTAACATTGAGCTGTCCTTCTAGATGGCAAATCCTTGAAGAGCTGTCTGGTTAATCTTTATTTGAACTTCTCTCATTCTCCCCCAACCCCAATCTACTCCTTACTTTTTCCCAGTCCGCGGACCCCTGAGGGCAGATTCAGCAGTCTTTGCGGTCTGGTTTCTGGAGGGGACCTGCCAAGAGGGGACGACAGCAAAATCCAAAGGGGATAGCGGAGACTCCAGGGTCTCAGTCCCAGCTGGGCAGCAGGTGGCAGTGGCTGCCTCCCTGCTCTAGAGTCACAGCCCTGTTGGGAGACTACTGCGGCTACAGACCTCACCTGCTTGGAAAACACTCTCCCTTTGCTCCTTCAGACCCACTAGTGATGTTCCTGCACTGGCCTCAGAGTATGTCACTGTCCCTTGCTGGTGTCCCTTCCCTGACCTTTGCAAATGGTCCCTCCATTAAGCTCTCTTCAATTGCCATTCTGGACTGTGCCAGGACTGTGACTGGTTTGGGGCTTTGTTGCTGTTTAGTCGCTAAGACGTGTCTGACTCTTTGTGATCCCACGGACTGCAGCACACCAGGCTCATTTGTTTGTGTCTTCAAATGTCAACTCACCCATAAAGTCTTTGATCCTTATAGCATCTCCCTCCTAAATCTCCTTCCTATGAATCTTCAAAACATTTTATAAGTCAGGAGAGAGGTCCTGACTCTCCATTACCCTTATCAATGCAACCGTTTTAGAGCCTAGGCTTTCTCAGAACTCATAATATCACAGATCTCATTTAGTTCCCCTCCCTTTCTCCTTATCCTTTTGCAGCAGACAGTCCTGGCTAAGATGCTTTAATGGATGTATCCAAAGTCATAATATCATTGGTTTTCAGATTTTTAGTCTAGTGATCTTTCCCTGGCCCCATGCTACTCCTGTTTTATTCTGGGAATCTGATCTGGAGGACTTCTAGTGGGGAAGAGACCCTGGGTCCCAGGTATTTGGAGACAGGAATTGGCAGTGTTGCTTTTGCATCTGGCTAAGAGATCTCCCACTGAAGGGATCATTACACAAATAGAAAATGAAAGCAGCTCCTGGTGGTACAAAGGCAGGTGACCCCGAGGCACAGGAAAGAAATGTACTGGAATAGACTGGAGAGGCAGGGCCTGGAGAGGAAAGGAAGTGGTGGAGAAGGTGGCGGGCAGGGTTGCTGGCTCACTTCTGCTGACTTCGTGCTGTGGCCAGCACCCTTTACATCCCATCATTGAAAGTCTCCTTTCAAAATGCTTCCATCTCAAGTCTCTCTCTTCTCCATCCTTTCCTCCTATCTCTGCTTTGTTGTTCTGTTGCTAAGTCATGTCCGACTCTTTGTGACCCCATGGAGAGCAGCATGTCAGGCTCCTCTGTCCTTGCTCCAAACCTCAATTTTCTGAAAAAATTGAGGATGAGAGAAGTTGAATAATGGAGCAAAGTCACTCAGCCAGCGAGCAGCAATGCCAGAGTGAACCCTGCTCTGTCTACCGCAAAGCCTGACTTCTGAATCGGTTTAGCTGTGCAGCAGGCCCCCCCTGTTGCAGAGGCCGCACGTGTTGACCCTGACCCTGATCCTGACCTCAGCTCAGGCTGACTGATTAGGGGGCCAGTTGGCTTTTGTGCAGGTTGGTGAGTCAGGCAATGAGAGCAGGAAAGGAAGCTCCACCCAGCTGAGAAGTGTCACACAAATGCATAGTTCCTTGGCTCAAGCCCAGTTGTTCTTTTTCTTGCCCGGACAGAGTTTATTAAAGAATAACATGAAAGGAAATTTTTTTGTACTCCAAGAGAAGTGAAAGACAAAGGAGAAAAGGAAAGATATGCTCATTTGAATGCAGAGTTCCAAAGAATAGCAAGAAGAGATAAGAAAGCCTTCCTCAGTGATTAATGCAAAGAAATAGAGGCAAACAATAGAATCAGAAAGACTAGAGATGTCTTCAAGAAAATTAGAGCTATCAAGGGAACATTTCATGCAAAGATGGGCTCAATAAAGGACAGAAATGGTATGGATCTGACAGAAGCAGAAGATATTAAGAAGAGGTGGCAAGAATACACAGAACTGTACAAAAAAGATCTTCACGACCCAGATAATCATGATGGTGTGACCACTCACCTGAGATAGATATCCTGAAGTGTGAAGTCAANGCTTCAATAAAGGACAGAAATGGTATGGATCTGACAGAAGCAGAAGATATTAAGAAGAGGTGGCAAGAATACACAGAACTGTACAAAAAAGATCTTCACGACCCAGATAATCATGATGGTGTGACCACTCACCTGAGATAGATATCCTGAAGTGTGAAGTCAAGTGGCCCTCAGGAAGCATCACTATGAACAAAGCTAGGGGAGGTGATGGAATTCCAGTTGAGCTATTCCAAATCCTAACAGATGATGCTGTTAAAGTGCTACTCAATATTCCAGCAAATTTGGAAAACTCAGCAGTGGCCACAGGATTGGAAAAGATCAGTTTTCATTCNGAGCCCCCTGTAAAGTCAGAGGTGTAGGTGAGAGCATAAAACAGACTTTGGTTTTGGGGGTAGATGCTCAGGAACAGTAGATTTCCTGAGGCCTGATCACGCCTTTGCGTATGCCAAGCCTCCTTCCTCATGACCTTTGCCACCGGCGGAGTTCCTCATGCCGGCTCCCAGCACCCAACCACTCCCTCCTTCCTGTCTCTCTTTCTCTCTCATCTGTGCTTAATTTATCTCCATAATATTTAGATCACTCTGACATATTGCATGTTACTTACCTGTTTTCTCTCTCCCTCTCTGTAGCATGCCAAGTCCCTGAGGGCAGACTTTTGCTGAGTTTTGAGTACTGCTATCATCTGCGTCTCAGGTCTGACATAACGACTGTTCTGAGACAGGTTTTGCAGAATTACCTGTACAGAAATAGATGAATAAAACTAAAATATAGTACAAGTTCAGTACTCTTTGATTCCCCACTCCTGCATGTTTCTCTTCATTTTGTCATGTATAAAGCATTCTATTTTCTTGATTCTCAGTATTTCAGGTTGAAATAAAATAAAACATGGGTATTAACATATACACACTACTCCATGCAAAACAGATAAACAACAAAAACTTACTGTGTAGCTCAGGGAACTATATTCGATATCTTGTAATAACATATAATAGAAAAGAAACTGAAAAAGTCTATATATTTATGAATTATTTTTCTGCACACTTGATACCAATATAACATCATAAATTAGCTGTACTTGAAAAGAATCTTTAAAAATGTAAGTAGGAATCATTGTTGATCTGCATTGTTGTGTGAGGAGAAAATGAAACCGTATCTATAACACTTTATAAAATATAAAGGTCCCTGACAAATGTCAAAAGCTGCTGTTGAGGAAATCATTTCTTCCCTTCCCTAACCTGTCTCTCCTGCTTTTTCTACCTCTCTTTCCTCTTTCCAGCTCTCCTCTGCCACCTCGTTAGCCTCCCTTCCCTTCCTCCCTGCTCGCGGGACCCTTTGCTTCTCCCTCCTTGTTTCTTCTCCTGGGCTCTAGTCCCTTTTCAGTCCTTTTCTGTTGATAATCTTTAGGCTTTTCCGTCCCCTGGTGGCCAATATGCATCACTGCATGTGCTCTCGAGTTAACGTTTCTTTATTTCTGCCCAGCTTGGATACAGAATATAAGGTGAGGAAGTGAAGTGCAGCAAGAATCATAAATTAGTTTACAAAATAATTATACATTGCTAGTGAGGTAACAATTTTTAGAATCTTGGAAAAATTTGTGAATTTTATGTCATGTGTGTAGCATTTGTGTGCTAATGACCCCCCCCGTTACATTATCACTTCGTGTATTATATAATGTAGATATAATTATGCTATCTAGAGTTAAGCACTAAAATGTGGGACATTGATAAGCAAGTCTATTGTATTAGTGATGCTAATTGATTTATAACACCCATAAAAAACCATAAACAAAAAACCCCATAAATGTTTTCATGTTGTTTTTCATCTCAACAAATGTTTGCTTTTCTCTCAGGCAACGTCTAATGCAGATTTTCTGGTTGGTCTTCACATGGTCGCTGAGAGATTATTGAATGACTCTGGAGTTGAGGACTATGGAGTCCCCTGCATTTGACAGATATAAAGGCAAAGGGAAAAAGAGGAACCCCTCATGAGAGATTTTCCCGGGTTAAGTTTCAAAGTTGCAAACCAGCTGGTTACAACTTTCTTTACATTGATTGTCCAGATCTCAGCCACAGGGCCAAAAGTAATCACAAAGGAGGCTAGGAAATGTAGTTTAGACTGAATGCTTCTGTCCCCCTAAAATTCATATGTTGAAACCTAATCCCCGATGTGATGGCATTTGAAGGTAGGGTCTTAGGAGGTGATTAGTTGGAGCCGTTATGAATGGGATTAGTGTCTTTATGAAAAAGAACTCCGAAGACTCCCTGGCCCTTTCCACCATGTGAAGACACAGTCATATTGAACAGCTGATGCCTTGATCTTGGACTTTCCAGCCCTCTAGTACATGAAAATAATTTTTTTTGTGTGCTTAAGCCACCTACTCTATGATGTTTTTGTGATAGCATCCAAAGGAAAAAAGACAATTGTACGTCCAATAAGAAAAAGAAACAGACTGGTAACTACTCTAGCAGCCTCTGCTACAATGATTTATCGTATATTCAGCATCACAGAGGATCGACAACCAAAAGGAGGGACATACATCAACTCTGAGAGCCTGAGTTCTTAGACTAGTAACACCCCCCAGGTAAACTTCCTGTTGTTTGTTCTTAGCCAGTAGCAGTAGCCAGGGGGTGGTGGTGAGGTGGATATGGTAGCCAAAGGGGATATATTAAGTGGAGTGCAAGCTGACCACTCAGATGGATCCTGGAAGAGGCTGTGTCTTAGCTTTTAGTCTAGTTATTTTTAATAGGTAATAAATAAATATATAAGTAAAATATATGGTATACTAGATATATAGTATGCTGATATATAGTATGCAGCATCTAGCCTAGGAAAAACAAGGAAAAGAGATAAAGACAATCAGAGGTATGCAGTTTTGGGACTCCTGGACAGGATATTCTGAAAAATGACCCACTGCTATAAAAAGGACACGGACACTGAAAATTAAAGTTTCCTTTTCTTAATCTTGAAAAATGAGTCCAGAGCTCAAGATTCATTTTTCAGAATATCTTTTTCTAGGAGTTCAGAGACCTCTCTACTATTTAGATCTTGGAAAATAATTTCATTGAGTTTCGACACCCAACTGCAGTTTCTTGGACAGGTGCTTTAACCAGCCTAACCACGGTGCCAGAATCACTTGTTTCCTCGGGCCAGAAAAAACAAACAAACCAAGGTTTCTTGCCCTTCTTAGGGGCAGTTTCAGATACAGTGCTCAGATTCGGAAGAACTCTTGCAATGTGAAACTGATCATTTCAACGAAGCACAAGAGTGGGTGTTAAGAAGACGGTATTATTTCGCAGATAGGAGCTGCACTGTTAAACCGGCCGGCCCAGGGTAAATTCGTCTCCTCGAAACAACTAGTATGTGGTTAGCAACTACCATCAACTTTGGTAACAAATTCAAAACCCTAAACAGCGTCCCTGATTAGGGGGAGGGCTAAGGGATGAGGGGAGGGCACTCTTTGTTACTCTTACTCCAACTCAGAACGCCTGACTTTAAACCGAATGTCTATTATTTCTAAAAAGACAGAAACGAAAAAAAAACAAAACAAACCCCGAACGTCTATTTTTGACGTATATGGAGAAAATTAGGTAAGAAAAGGAAGGAAACAGAATAGGAAGCATTGGAAATAGAAGCATTTTCGGAGGCAGAGAATCAGTAAGGGATTGAATGGACAATTATTTTAATCCAGAAGACCACCAGGCATTATTTTGTATCCAGCTGCATGGTCTTCACTGAATACCGATAATTAATTTCATAGATCGGGTTGACAAGTAAAGGATCTAGGGGCCCCCGNAGCATTGGAAATAGAAGCATTTTCGGAGGCAGAGAATCAGTAAGGGATTGAATGGACAATTATTTTAATCCAGAAGACCACCAGGCATTATTTTGTATCCAGCTGCATGGTCTTCACTGAATACCGATAATTAATTTCATAGATCGGGTTGACAAGTAAAGGATCTAGGGGCCCCCGCAGGACCTCGTGGCGCAACGGTAGCGCGTCTGACTCCAGATCAGAAGGTTGCGTGTTCAAATCACGTCGGGGTCAGTTATTTTACTGTCTGGGATGCACTGGTCTGAAACTTGGAGGGTAAAAAGATGTTTTCTCCAACGCTAGCTGCCTTAACGCTGCCTTTTACAAAGTAGGTAAATAGGCAGGTGTACACTATAACTGTGCTTGGGGGGTTTATTTCTGGGTCCATAAAGACATTTTTATTCTTTTCTGCAAAAGATATTTTTTCTTTTATTGCAAACGTTCTGAATTTCAGTCTTTGCCAACTCCCAGCCATCTCTCCTCGCTCACTTCTGTGCTCCCTGACCCATTTCCTTATCCACATCTCTTTCTCCAACGGTCAGAAGCTTCCCACATCTTCTGATATTTTCTGCTTCACACCTGGATCAGCCTTTCCATGCCAGAAATGTTACACTACAAGCAGATTCTTGGCTCTCTGCAATTCCCCTACTCCAACAAACCAACAAGGAAGTCAGTTCATTTCCAGATGCAGAAAACCTGAACGTAGTTTTTGTTTGGTTTGCCAAATTGAGACTAGAGGAAATGAACCATTACATCAGAAAAAGTAGTCCTCTGGGCTAGAAGTTCTAAGAACTCCTTAAAACTCTGTTTTTTAAAAAATGTGCAGGACTGTGTATTTTTTTCTTACCTGGGACTTGAGCACCCTCCAACAGATTATGACATTACATTACAGGGCAGAAGAAAAGGAAAGCACGCTTATTTCATCAGAACCTGTTACTTTGTATAACTTAGAATGGCTTTAAAACATGACATATGGAATATCAGCAGATACTTTGTTATAGATGTAATGTACATGTTCACATAGCACAGGGGAACAGACATTGCATCTAAGCATGCTTTTGTGCATAGAGGAAGAGTATCCAAAATAGTCGTTCTCTATTTCTTATTAACACTTTTCTTAGCAGTTAGTTTAGGCCCTTGGGCATCAATTTATAACAGAGATTACTGCTCTGGAGGAAAGAGAGACAGAAACAGAGAAAAAGAGTTCAAGAAAACACTCAGTTCTGTAGAGTTGAGGAAAACAAGTCTGTAGAAAGCTGAATACTAAGTATGAGTATAGTTTACTGCAGCAGAGTGGCGCAGCGGGAGCGTGCTGGACCCATAACCCAGAGGTCGATGAATCGAAACTATCCTCTGCTAAGATCAACTTTTTTTTTTTTTTTTTTTTCCTCCTGAAGAGAATTTTGAGAAT
This sequence comes from Neotragus moschatus, assembly GCA_006410615.1. NCBI lineage: Eukaryota > Metazoa > Chordata > Mammalia > Artiodactyla > Bovidae > Neotragus > Neotragus moschatus. The sequence continues at coordinate 81,735 of SJYA01002747.1, read as the reverse complement.
AGAGAAGATAGTTTATTAAGAAAATTTGACATTGTATATCTCCTTTGGTGAGGTGTTTGGCCCGCTTTTTAAGCACGTGAAAAGCATATATCTTGAGAACAAAGTAACTGTGAGATACCACTACACACCTATTGTTTTTCAGTGGATCAGTCGTATCCGACTCTTTGCGACCCCACGGATTGCTGTACACCAGGCTTCCCTGTCCTTCGCTATCCCCTGGAGTTTGCTCAAACTCATGTCCATTGAGTGGGTGATGCCTTTCAACCATCTGTTTCTCTGTTGTCCCCTTCTCCTCCTGCCCTCAATCTTTTCCTGCTTCAGGGTTTTTTCCAGTGAGTCAGCTCTTCCCATCAAGTGGCCAAAGTAATCCAGGACACTGAACATCAAATGCTGGTGAGGAGATGGAGTAACAGGGACTCTCATTCAATGCTAGTTGGAATGCAAAATGGTATAACCACTGTGGAAGACAGTTTGCCAGTTCATATGATCCAGCAATTGCCCTCCTTATTAAATTGCCCAAAGGAGTGGAGTCGAAACTTTTGTACACACAACAGCCTGCACACAGTTGTTTATAACAGGTTTATTCTTAAAAAAAAAAAAAAAAAGGTTTATTTTTTTTAAAGGTTTATTCTTAATTGCCAAATCTTGCAAGCAACCAAAATGCCTTTCAGTAGGTGAATGGATAAACTGTGGTACATGCAGACAATGGAATATTATTCAGCCTTAAGAAGAAATGAGCTACTAAGTCATGAGAAGACATGGAGAAACCTTAAATGCATATTACTAAGTGAAATAAGCCAATCTGAAAGGCTGTACATACTGAATCATGTCAATATATGACATCCTAGAAAAGGCAAAACTACAGAAACAGTAAAATGATCATTGGTTGCCAAGGGTTGGTGAGCGGAAGAAGGATGAATAGGCCAAGCAGAGAGGATTTTTCAGGCAGTGAAAATCCTCTACGAGATGCTGTAACAATGGATAGATACATGCCTTTCTGTTGTTCAGTCACTCAGTCATGTCCGACTTTTTGCAACCCCATGGTCAGAATTGGAGAAGGAAAGAGCAACCCACTCCTGTGTTCTTGCCTGGAGAATCCCTTGGAGAGGGGAGCCTGGCAGGCCATGGTCCATCGGGTCGCAGGGAGTCAAACACGACTGAAGCGACTAAGCACGCACGCACGCGCGGACTGTAGTATGCCTGCTTCCTTGTCCTTCGCTATCTCCCAGAGTTTGCTCAAATTCATGTCCATTGAGTCGGTGATGCCATCCAACCATCTCATCCTCTGTCATCCCCTTTTACTCCTGCCCTCAGTCTTTCCCAGCATTAGGATCTTTCCCAATGAGTCAGCCCTTTGCATCAAGTGGCCAAAGTGTTGGAGCTCAGCTTCAGCATCAGTCCTTCCAATAAATATTCAGGGTTGATTTCCTTTATGATTTGTTTAAACCTTTAGAATGCGCAACATCAAGGGCCAATTGTAATGAAAACTATGGACTTCAGTTCACAGTAGACTCATCATTTCTCTCAAGTGTACCCACTCTGTTGACGATGGGGGAGACTATACATGCGTGAGAAGGTGGGTGCACCTTCCTCTCAATTTTGCTGTGAACTAGTAATTGCTCTAAAAAACTAAATCTTAAAAAAAAAGAGAAGAAAAAATTGCTATCAAGAAATCTTCTCTTTGTGAGACTTTCAATCTTAACTTTTTGAGAATGATGCATTTGAAAGGTGTTCCCTCTTTTATGTTTCCCTCATACACCTAAGTAAGTTTCCGTCAGTTTCAAAAACAATTTAGTGATATGATTTAAAGAAAATTTATTAAAAGAATAGCGAGCTATAGCTAAAGCCTGTGTATTAACACTTTTGTCATTTTGTATGCAGTGATATTGTAAAATAAATAGAAAATTAGAAAAGCTTAATACGGAGGCCTGGAGAAGATGGGAATTTGTGAAATTTACAGAAAGGGCAATATAGAAAAGCAACGAGCCAGCCAGGAGTCGAACCTGGAATCTTCTGATCCGTAGTCAGACGCGTTATCCATTGCGCCACTGGCCCACCCACGAATAAATGGGGACTTACAGTTTTAGAAAAAGGGAAGTTGCGGCATCACTGTTGCTTTAAATATGAATGTGGGAAATCTTTCCTTTCGGTTTGAGAACCTGAGAAAGCTCAGAACTGAAACAGAAGAAAGTCTTACTGGTTCTTTTTTCTAACTCATAAAATATGACTCCTTCGTGGTCTATGAGAACTCTGTTTTGATATGATTTATAAAAGATCTGAAAGAGTGTTTAATATTTTAAAAAGTGTCTTGAAATAGAAGGTAAATCGGACTAGGTGGAAATTTTATTATGCTAAAAAGGAGGAAAAACTAACTCGTAGTCGGCAGGATTCGAACCTGCGCGGGGAGACCCCAATGGATTTCTAGTCCATCGCCTTAACCACTCGGCCACGACTACATACATGCACAGTATATTTCAATGTTCTCCATGTTACTATATAACACTTATTTTAAGCAACTTCAGTATTTAGTCATTAAAAAGGGCAAAACAAAAAATGATAAGTTCCATTAACAGTTGATAAAATCGAAGAGGATTCAACCAACTTTATTTCCAGCACGTAGTAAACTAAGAATAGTCTTTTTTAGAAAGCAAATCGCCATATATTGCAACAGTTTAAAAAAAAAAAAANTGTTCTCCATGTTACTATATAACACTTATTTTAAGCAACTTCAGTATTTAGTCATTAAAAAGGGCAAAACAAAAAATGATAAGTTCCATTAACAGTTGATAAAATCGAAGAGGATTCAACCAACTTTATTTCCAGCACGTAGTAAACTAAGAATAGTCTTTTTTAGAAAGCAAATCGCCATATATTGCAACAGTTTAAAAAAAAAAAAACCTCTTATTTCTGCTGGAGTAGGAAATTAATGCTCAATAAATAATCTGGCACAGCTGTTCCTTACAGACACTCTATGTCTTTAGACATTTAATCTAGTGCCTGGAATATAGAAAGTGCTCAACAAATGTCAGCAGCTTTTGTAACTGTTATTTTTAAGTTCAAGAATGAGGATCTATCAAAATATTCCCTATGAAGCCTGCTCTCCCATCTCTTTGTAAAGCTCAAAATATGTTAAAGCAGTAAGTAGAATATTTTTGAATAAAATAGTAATATGAAAATATTTCTGAGAATCAAATCCACTTCACGGCATGGGACTTTTTTCTCAAAGTATCTAATACTCTAATGTTTAAAATTTTTGCAGAGACCACCTCCAAAACAAGACCAGAACCCCAGGATCTTCACTTTTCTGAAACTACACAACCATTACCACAATCTTAACTGTATGTGCACGCATGTGGGTGTGCTAGTGTAAAAGTAGAAGATTTCTGTATTTCATCAACCACTCTATTTCATGAACAGAGGGAGGACAGGGCATGATTGATAAACCACTGCTTATGTGCTGATAGGTTGAAAATTACCTCCTGCAGCTCAGACCTCATTCATGTCTGGGCTCCAGAAAATGCAGTTGTCCTAGTTACTTCTTGTTGCATGCCCATGTACATCTCAAAAGCAATACATCCCCACATGAAAGCTCCATTCTTTCCTTCTAAACTTGGGTCTTCTCCAACAACTTAGCTTTTTGTTTGACAGGAGTACCCAGGTACCAAAACCAAAGACTCAGAACTCCCCTTATATCTGTTCTCTAACTCCCTCTCCAGAGGCCACAGGTTTCCAGGTCTTTGGTTCAACCTTGGAACTGTTTCTCAATCTGGCTTTTCCTCCCAAGTGTCAAATCCATTTTTTAAGATCAGGTTTAACTTATATGCAGAATACATCATGAGAAATGCTGGACTGGAAGAAACACAAGCTGGAATCAAGACTGCTGGGAGAAATATCAATAACCTCAGATATGCAGATGACACCACCCTTATGGCAGAAAGTGAAGAGGAACTAAAGAGCCTCTTGATGAAAGTGAAAGAGGAGAGTGAAAAAGTTGGCTTAAGGCCCAGCATTTGGAAAACGAAGATCATCGCATCCAGTCCCATCACTTCATGGGAAATAGATGGGGAAACAGTGGAAACAGTGTCAGACTTTATTTTTCTGGGCTCCAAAATCACTGCAGATGGTGACTGCAGCCATGAAATCAAAAGACGCTTACTCCTTGGAAGAAAAGTTATGACCAACCTAGATAGCATACTCAAAAGCAGAGATACTACTTTGCCGACTAAGTTCCATCTAGTCAAGGCTATGGTTTTTCCAGTAGTCATAGACGACCGAGGATGAGATGGCTGGATGGCATCACTGACTCGATGGGTGTGAGTCTGAGTGAACTCCGGGAGGCCTGGTGTGCTGAGATTCATGGGGTCGCAAAGAGTCGGACACGACTGAGCTACTGAACTGAACTGAACTGAAGGTCAAGTTCCAACAGTTTCTCATAGGCTTAACTGCAATAATTTTTTGGAAGTTTTCTGGTCCCTTGTCCCTGAAGAGATTCATTCATTTCTTCATTGTTTCAAAATTTGTATTCTGGGTACAATCACAGGACAAACACTTTGCTAGGTGCTTCTCGTTCAGTGGAGAGCCACGAAAATATGGCTACTGTTCTGAGAAATTTTCAGAGTGAACAGTTACAAAAGTGATTATTCACCACTGAGTTTGAGAGGTCTGGGGTGACTTAGTAGCCCACAGGAAGAATGTGGATCCCAATCATGAATATCTTAGGTGGTTGCCTGGAGATTCACTCATTAAACACCAAGTTTCATGAAGAAATGTTCCAATTATACCTTATCTCTGGCCAAATGCATACTCAATAAATATATGTGGAATGAATCATGTTTAAACTTAGATCTGAAGGATGTGTGAAAGTGAGCTAAATTGGAGATAGGAGCAGTGTTCTAGACTTAAATCTCTTGGAATATGAGATAAATTAAAAAAGTGTTGTCTGACTGAAATGTTGCTTTTTTGGAGGGGGAGAAAGAGGGAGGGCAGTGAGAGATAACACCTTGGAGACGTAGTTTAGGGCAGATTATGTAGGCAGGGCTATGTCAGCACTAACTGATGTGTTAATCTGAGAATGCAAATTAGGTTGGGTCTCTCCCCTCCTTTAAAGTCTTTAAAGTTACTTTGTGGCCTTCAGGGAATATCACAAGTGGCATAGGAGTCCCTCATCACCGGCATCTGTCTAATTTTCTCAGCTTTTTTTCTGACCACTCTGTCAAGGGAGCCTGGATTCCCAAGGCAAGAAAGGATCTGCTCTACCTCGTACAATGCTGGTTTCTTGATGTTGACCCTCTGTCTTGTATCCTAGGAGCCCTGTGCTCTTCTCCCAGGGCTTTTGTTTAAACAAAACAGCTTCTGTCAATCCCGCCTACCCCCCTTTTTTTCCCTTTAATTAAACTTTTACTGTAAAAATTTCAAACATTTTAAAAAGTTGAAAGAATCGGGAATTATCTATATACCTACCCACCACCCAGATTCAATAATTGTTACCAGATTCCTGAGCCCAACTCCCAAAATTCTAATTTTGTAGTTCAAGTATAATGCTGAGAGGGAACCAGGACAAGCTGGGAAAGTTTGCATTCCTAGGAAGCTCAGATTGGGATAGATGATAGATACTGTGGCTAGAGGAACAGACATTGGACGGGTAAAAAGAAACATAAAGCAAAGGAAAAAGTGTTGAGCAGAAATGCACAGAGGATAAAATTATTAAGGAGAAAAGGAGATTTCTGATTACGGACTTTAACCAAGAAAATAGGATTTTTAAGAATGATTGTTATGAAAGTTAACAATTTCTGAGTGGTAATAATTTAAGTGCCAAAGCAACCACGAAGGGATTCGAACCCTCAATCTTCTGATCCGAAGTCAGACGCCTTATCCATTAGGCCACGTGGTCTGGCCATAACTATAGCCCTGTGTTTGGATAACTCATTGAAAGAAAACAATCATTTTATTATAGTTCTCTTGAATCAGCAGGCAGATTCTTTACAGCTGAGCGACCCAGCTGCTGCTGCTGCTGCTAAGCCGCTTCAGTCGTGTCTGACTCTGTGCGACCCCATAGACGGCAGCCCACCAGGCTCCCCCGTCCCTGGGATTCTGGGACACGTCCCGTCCCTGGGATCCTGGAGTGGGTTGCCATTTCCTTCTCCAGTGCATGAAAGTGAAAGGGGAAGTCGCTCAGTCGTGTCCGACTCTTAGCGACCCCACAGGAAGCCCATAATTGAAAGATAGTGAGAGTATTATTGCAAACAAGGACATTTCCAGCTCCTCAAAAATCCTACCATCTAGTTGGGGAAATAGGTTGAGGGTTAAAAATACTCTAAAGTTAAAAATACTCTAAAGTTAAAACAAGGAGATGATGCTACAATAGCTAATAATAGAGTGCTTTACCTTTTGATGTAAATCTGGGAGAAAGGCCACAGTAGGGAAGGAATTCTTGAGCTGAGAGCTGAAGGAGAGGAATAGAGCTGGATTGCTTTATTTACTCGGGACCACCGCTGCCTTGCGGGGGTGCTTTCAGGTAAAGATTGTGGATGAAAGACAAGAATTTGCCTTTGTGCAATTCCAGAAATCCCACTCAAAACAGCCCTCAAACCTAAATTCAAATAGGATCAAAATTTCAGGAGAGGAGGCAATAGTAAGAAACTTGGCATCTGGAAAGCTGATTGAAGTGTGATACTTTGTTGACTTGTCAGACCCGAGGAAGCTGAATTCTGAACACATTGTATAGGAAAAGTGAAGAGGCCATCCGATACACACCACAGAATCTCCGTCGTCAGGCCCCTTATCAGGCTCAGGAATTGTCAGCAGCAGCTTCAACCTGGAAACTGGCTATTAGGAGCTGAATTGTGTCCTCCTGTCTGCTTCCCCTACTCCCACCCGCGCCTTATATGTCGAAGTTCTAACACCTCAATACCTCAGATATGACTTTGTTTGGAGATAGGGCTTTTAAAAAAGTAACTAGAGTAAAAAAGGTCACATGGGTAAGCCCTGATACAATGATTGGTGTCCTTATTTTAAAAAGATCAGGACACAAACACACAGAGGAAAGACCATGTGAAGACCTAAGGAGAAGAACCGCCGTCTATAAACCCATCGACAGGATTGTTCTTGAACTTCTACTCTCCACAACTGTGAGAAGATAAATCGTGGCTTAGGCCATCCAATTAGTGGTACTTTGCTATGGCAACAAACTAATATCACCTTGCTTCTCCATCATCCTGTCAGAAAACGGAAAATTATTATTATTTTGAGTGAGCAAAGTATAGAGTTGCTAGGCTCGGGCAATGATTCTCAAGCTTTTCCCTTCATCGCGATCAGGGAGGTTTTGTTAAAACCAAGGCTGCTGGGGTCCGCCTCCAGACCTGATTTTTAGGCCTGGGGTGTGGCCAAGGACTTGTTTCACTAACAGGTTCACAGCCGATGCAAGTGCTCCTAGTCGCGAATACTTTTTAAGAATCACTGGCTAGAAGAGGCTCTACTAACACAGAACTGGTAGAAAATGCTAAGAACTCAGTAGATATTAGCGATTTGCTTTGAGTTGTTGTGAACTGAATGGCAAGTGTACAGTATACAGAGCAGAAGGCTCTCGGAATTCCAGTGAGAAGTGAGGGTGTCAGGAGGACAAGCCATCTATGCTACACTTTTGAGGATGAAACAGCTTTTTACCAGGTTGAATAATGGGACCAGCTGAGCGCTGAGGTTGGAGGAGTGTGTGGGATGGGGTGGTGGGTGCAGGGTCAAGGACTGGACACCGCAGGGCAGGGAAGGCTGGGAATCTTTTTGAGAAGACCCTGATGCTGGGAAAGGTTGAAGGCAGGACGAGAAGGGGACGACAGAGGGTGAGATGGTTGGAGGGCATCACCGACTTAATGGACATGAGTTTGAGTAAACTCTGANAGGGTCAAGGACTGGACACCGCAGGGCAGGGAAGGCTGGGAATCTTTTTGAGAAGACCCTGATGCTGGGAAAGGTTGAAGGCAGGACGAGAAGGGGACGACAGAGGGTGAGATGGTTGGAGGGCATCACCGACTTAATGGACATGAGTTTGAGTAAACTCTGAGAGTTGGTGATGGACGGGGAGGCCTGGCGTGCTGCAGTCCATGGGGTCGCAAAGAGTCAGACATGACTGAGCGAATGAACTGAACTGAACTAAGGTCTAGTGAATTTATAGGAAAACTGGTTGTTCGAAAATATTGGCAGTTTTTAATCCTGTTTCATTGTGGATTTAAGTTGAGTACGTACACAGTTATTCTCAAGACAGGAAAGTTTTGAGAGGTGGAAAGATAGAAAGTGAGAAACCAATGAGTTTCCACTATGCAGAGCACTGGGGGTTTTGAGTTAATATTTAATCTTTCTTATCTTTCTCTACCAAGCATAAGTGAAGCTATGAATAGTGGGGAGAAAAATAATCAAGTTTACCAATAAAAAGATAAATCTTCAGGACCTGGGGGCTAGGAGAAGGCATTATTTAAACCCTAATTTAGAATAGAGTCCATCTTTCCCTTGTGACCTCGTGGCGCAACGGTAGCGCATCTGACTCCAGATCAGAAGGTTGCGTGTTCAAATCACGTCGGGGTCAACTTTTGGGGAAAGGGAGCTTTCTTTCATAAAGTTGCTGGCCAGTTTGTGTCTGACTCACCTAATCTCTTGAAGAGGAACCTCTTCCCAGAAATTATTGAAGATCATCTGGCAAATAGAAGTAAAGAGAATGTAGATCAACTTAAAGCATCAAACTTATGATTTTTATTTTGTTTTCCAGGAATATCGAAGAGTAAGTAAATGGATGGAAATGATGAAGGAGGTGGAGGAGAAGGAGAAGGGGGTTAGGAGAAAGAAGATGGCAGAGGAAGAGGAGGGGGAGGAAGAGGGGAAGAGGTATCTACTCCAGCCCCAAGTAAGTAGATGTCTGTAACTCTTGTCGACATCATGTTTGCTACCTTGTAAGACACTAAAAAGCCTTTTGATGAAAGTGAAAGAGGAGAGTGAAAAAGTTGGCTTAAAGCTCAACATTCAGAAAACTAAAATCATGGCATCTGGTCCCATCACTTCATGGCAAATAGATGGGGAAACAGCGGAAACAGTGTCAGTGTTTATTTTTCTGGGCTCCAAAATCACTGCAGATGGTGATTGCAGTCATGAAATTAAAAGACACTTACTCCTTGGAAGAAAAGTTATGATCAACCTCAGTTCAGTCAGTTCAGTTCAGTCGCTCAGTCGTGTCTGATTCTTTTCGACCCCATGAAACGCAGCAAGCCAAGCCTCCCTGTCCATCATCAACTCCTGCAGTTCACCCAAACTCATGTCCATCGAGTCAGTGATGCCATCCAACCATCTCATCATCTGTCGTCCCCTTCTCCTCCTGCTCCCAATCCCCCCCAGTATCTGAGTCTTTTCCAATGAGTCAACTCTTTACACAAGCTGGCCAACGTACTGGAGTTTCAGCTTTAGCATCATTCCTTCCAAAGAAATCCCAGGGCTGATTTCCTTTAGAATGGACTGGTTGGATCTCCTTGCAGTCCAAGGGACTCTCAGGAGTCTTCTGCAACACCACAGTTCAAAAGCATCAATTCTTCGGCCCTCAGCTTTCTTCACAGTCTAACTCTCACATCCATACATGACCACTGGAAAAACCATAGCCTTGACTAGACCAGCCCAGATAGCATATTAAAAAGCAGAGACATTACTTTGCCAACAAAGATCCGTCTAGTCAAGGCTATGGTTTTTCCAGTGGTCTTGTATGGATGTGGGAGTTGGACTGTGAAGAAAGCTGAGCACCGAAGAATTGATGCTTTTGAACTGTGGTATTGCAGAAGACTCTTGAGAGTCCCTTGGACTGCAAGGAGATCCAACCAGCCTATTCTAAAGGAGATCAGTCCTGAGTGTTCTTTGGAAGGACTGATGCTAAAGCTGAAACTCCAATACTTTGCACACCTTATGTGAAGAGTTGACTCATTGGAAAAGACTCAGATGCTGGGAGGGATTGGGGGCAGGAGAAGGGGATGACAGAGGATGAGATGGCTGGATGGTATCACCAACTGGATGGACATGAGTTTGGGTGAACTCTTGGAGTTGGTGATGGACAGGGAGGCCTGGCGTGCTGCGATTCATGGGGTCGCAGAGAGTTGGACACGACTGAGCGACTGAACTGGACTGAACTGAAGAGACTCCAACCTGGGTAAGCCACTCCTGCATTCCAGATCCACAGAAAATATAAGATAGTAAATGTTTGTTGTTTTAAGCCACTAAGTTTTAAGGTAATTTGTTACACAGCAGTAGACAATGAGTACGTTTTATCTCAAAATCATCTCCTGTGTCTACCAATACTAATATATATTACAATCCTTATTGAATCCTTACTCACCAAAAATCCAGATTTTGAAAATCTCACTAAATAGCTCAATTTTACCTTCTCACTCTGAGTCATTATAGAGATTCCTGACGTAATGTTTTCTCTTGTCCAATAAACTCAGCTTTGTTTTTCAATGAGGTTATTGGTGACATTCTGAGGAGCTAGCAAGGGGTTCCCTTGAAGCTAAGTTGGCAAAGAACCTACCTCCAATGCAAGAGACCTAGGTTTGATCCCTGGGTCGGGAAGATTCTCTGGAGAAGGAAACGAGCAACCCACTCCAGTACTTTTGCCTGGAGAATCTCATGGACAGAGTATACCCCATACAGTTCGTGGGGTTGCAAGAGTTGGATATGACTTAGCATTTAAACCAAATGAAATCTGAGGAAAGAGTGCACATTGTAAAGATTACTTTTATAACAAAAAACATACTTTTAGATATTTGTTCTAAAATAACCTACAGTAAGTAATCAATTCAGTACAACTAATGTGAGCACTAACCATGTGCATTACATTAAAGATTTCTGTTTATAATAGAAGATACAACTTCTGACTCCCAGTGGTTCATTAAATAGTTCCATGAAATAAAAATCAGTGGCTAGTATTTATCTGATAGTTTTATACTATTTTTTAAGGCTTCAATAGGCATCACTTTATTTTATTTTTACAACCCCTAGAGGAATGTGAGTTGATGACTTACATTCAACTCTGCTAGGCTCTATTTACATATGAATAAACAAATTAGGAAACTTGGGTGAAATTTATTTATATCTCTCATACTGTCCAGTTATATATTATTCTGTTGCTAGGATTTGGAAGAACCTAATTTATGGCCCGGATTCTTCAAGATCATCATTAATAACCTTAATTTACTAAAAGGCTTTTTGCTATTCTTCCCCTTCAAAGCATCCTAATCATAGCTGCCTATTAAATATTGCAATTTCTCTATTCTGAAGAAGAAGTGAAGAGACTTCTAGAGTAAAAAAAATTCCTGGGCTTTCACATGCTTTAATAATCCAGGCTGTCAGATTCTGCTACTTCCTTAAAGCGCACACTCAAGAGCCATTTCAGTAGAGATTATTTTCATTGATTATCAGTGGTTTTCTCTGTGTTGTTTTTTTCCTCCAAACCAGCTGAAAAGTCCTGAAACACAGGATTTGTTTCTAGGCCCCGTTTGTCTTTTGCTTCCAAAGCACCACAGTGACCTTGGCAAGCTGTCTCCAGGAGCAAGTAAGGAGAAGGAAGTAGGAGAATTATTTTTTCCTTTATTATTTTCTTTTTAATCCTGCTTCCGTTGACAATATCCTCCCTGACAAACTTGGGTCTCCGTAAACAGAATGACAATAGAAGGTCTTTTTTTCCAAAATGAAGCAACTTGGTGCTTCAAACTTGAATTGAGCACGTTGGCCTAGTACTTAAATGAACTGGCTTTCAGCCTTAATGAGAAACTTTCAGAAAGTGTTTTCATTAAAGATATAAATTGAGGAAGGGATGGAGAAAGACATTTTTATGTGTCGGGGGTTTATAGGTATTTTTCATTTTCAAAAGGCTCCAAGTCACATATCAGCAGTGTCAGTTTCCTTCAAGTTCACAAGTTTTCCCAGAATATTTAGATGCAATCTATTGTTTGATGGGATTTAGGAACATCCTGGGGGAAAAAAACACACATCCTCATTATTTTCCCCAGAATTTAGGAATAAGATAATTATATGGACACAAATAGAGAGTGTAAAATTCGAGAAAGCATTGGTGGTTCAGTGGTAGAATTCTCGCCTGCCACGCGGGAGGCCCGGGTTCGATTCCCGGCCAATGCATCCAATTCACTCTTTTCTAGAAAAGCCACAAACAAAAAGTATTTTAAGGTAAGTGCACTTCTGGTAATTTACAATTTCACCTTTGTAAGTTTACAATTTAATTTTATAAATTATACCTATTGGCATGCATTTGGTTTTCCAACAACCAAGCAAACCTCAATTGAGAGTAGTCTTTAGAAGGTGATTTCTGAGTAGGTGGTATTTTGAGGTGGAATGTGGCCACGTACAGACATATATGCAGTATTCCTACTCTTCGAAGCAGCTTTAGAAAGAGATTCATAATATCTTAGATCTAAGAAAGTGCCAAAATTTATCCCCTTGAAAATGATTTCGAAAAGAGAATTCTCACGTTAGCAGAGTGGCGCAGCGGAAGCGTGCTGGGCCCATAACCCAGAGGTCGATGGATCGAAACCATCCTCTGCTACTTCTGGTGGTTTTTTTGTTGATTGAAACCAGATCTTAGAAGGGACTGAATGATTTTACAACAGACTATCACATGTAGCTTGTGGACTAGCTCTGGATGTGTAAGAATCCCTAAAGTTGCTTGTTAGAAATACCTCTTCCCCATTTTTAACGGAGGTAAATCTTATTCTTTATGTACGGCAAATCTGTTGGAATTTAATCTCTCAGATTTGGGGACCGCTACACCTCATAGGGGTTGGAATGTGACCTTCGTAAAATCTCTGGTATCTCATACGTCAAAGGTTACATTTTGTGACAAGGTCTGTAATCAACATTTCAATCTTCAAATTGTTGATATTTTATCATGACAACAGGCATTCCAGAACAGCTGTTAAAATGACATTTGTAACAGGCAAAATATTCCTCATGGGAATATATCTAGACAATCTAATCAGTTATGTAGTCGTGGCCGAGTGGTTAAGGCGATGGACTTGAAATCCATTGGGGTCTCCCCGCGCAGGTTCGAATCCTGCCGGCTACGTAGCGTGTTTCTTTTCTTTTTTTTGCCCCCCCTCCTCTCCAGGCCCAAGTACCTGTTTCCCTGATTATTATTTTCTTTCTCCATAAAACTGGATGGAAGAAATTACCTGTCTGTAGAGAAAATCTTTGAAATTTACTTTGGTAAACGCTAGGGATTTCTGAGACCATTATAACATTTTTTTTTTTTTTAAGCTTAGGCATTAATTCATTTTGAATTACTATCTCTCGAACTTAAATTCAGTTCAGGTCTGACTTTCGATCCTCGCTTGCCTCGTTTTCCCCTTAATGAACTTCTAAGAATTTGGGTATATCAAGGCATCACTATTCTACTTGTGAATATTTTGACGTTTCAGAACCAGTATTTCAAACAGAAATTTCCAACATTTCCTTCTGGAGCCCTCTTATCATTCCATTTAGGAGGCCAGATTGTAGGGAGGAAGTACCAGTTGAAGAATATTCAAAACTGTTTTCAGGTTTTGGCTAAATTTTATTAAAAAAAAAAAAAACAAAAAAACACCAAACATACCAAAAACTGTTTCGCTTGCTAAAACTCTTTCTAAGACATACGCACACGGTATATACTACAGAAATAAGAATGAATATAACAAAAATTCAACTTGTATTAAACTTGCAATCGATCCATTTGGAAATGCTGATAAGCAAAAAGAAGTTTGTAAAAATTGTCCAAAATTTTTCCTTAATCTCAAAATTACCAATAATATCCTAATTTATCTTGAACGTTTTTCTTCTTTTTCTATATTCACACGTGTCCTATGGAATTTTTAAGTGTAGACACCATATATAGACATTCATGGCCTAGGTCAGAAATTCAGTAACTGCAGTTTTGATTTTGCAAGGAAGGCAGGTACTCATATTTTACGTAGACTCTGAGAATAACTGGAAGCAAAGTGAGCTCTACGCTTTTCGCATTGCAGAGGACTGATAATGAGGCCTTCATTCATACAAAGCAGAAATCATCAGAATAAAATGCATGTGACACAGTGCAGCCACGTTCTGAACTGCTGGGGATAAGCAGTGGTGGCCCCATGGTGTAATGGTTAGCACTCTGGACTTTGAATCCAGCGATCCGAGTTCAAATCTCGGTGGNTACAAAGCAGAAATCATCAGAATAAAATGCATGTGACACAGTGCAGCCACGTTCTGAACTGCTGGGGATAAGCAGTGGTGGCCCCATGGTGTAATGGTTAGCACTCTGGACTTTGAATCCAGCGATCCGAGTTCAAATCTCGGTGGGACCTAGCTTTTGGTGCCTTCCCTCCCCGTGTCTCCAATCACTGTCGTACCTCGAGGAGGCCAGACACCTAAGCACTTGCGTGGCTAGACACCCCATCCTCGTCAGCTAAGAGGTAATGTCCTACCGAACAACTTTCCTTATCCTTTCATCTGAGATTTCCCATCTGTTGTTTTCTTCTCCATTTCCTTCTCTGGACCACAGAATCTCCTCAGATTCTAGTAATTTAGATTGCCGTCTGCTTGACTATTCGCGTTTTATACCCCTGACCTCAGTTCTGGGTCCGAATTCCATCAGATTTTAATATGAACGGGGTCCTGAGAAATTCGTAGCGCCTGTGAGCCTTGGTCGTTGCATTTCACTCGGATCCTTTGCTGACTGGGATACAACTGATTCTTTATATATATATTTAAAATAAAAATTATAGTTCACAAAATCCTGAATAGAACCACAGGCTCTTCAATGAATATTCAGAAATCTTTCAGCAGGTAATAGGTTACAGTGGCCCCATGGTGTAATGGTTAGCACTCTGGACTTTGAATCCAGCGATCCGAGTTCAAATCTCGGTGGGACCTTTCTTGGTTTTGGTGGCCAGCCAATTTTCTCTGGGTTGGCCTCAAATTGATAATGTACACATCGGTTTCCCAGCATAACCTTCCCACTCAGGCATCCTTCTCTGGAGAAGCATCCTCCCTTACTTTCTTCTGGGACTCTTATGAACTGAGTCAGATCTGTAAGTGAACTATGTACTTGAGTGATTACAAGTTCATATATCAGAGGCCTTTATAGAGTCCCAGAAGACAGGCCCCACCTGTGACCCTTTTCTCCTTCGGAGCTCAGGCAAATACTCTGTAGGCTGCAAAACTCTGCCCACAGACCAGAAAATGTCCAAAATATACAATAAGATTCTAAGCTATCGGTCATCTCAGAGTCTCCACTGTCTCTTTACAGGGCAGTGTAGTCTCCACTGTCTCTTAATGTTCCCACTGAATCTATGCTGAAGCCTTTGAAAGATCAACTGACCAGCATACAAATCTTCCTGTGGAGGTTACTTATATCAAGGCCCCATGGTGAAGTGGTTAACTCTCTGGTCTCTGAATACAATATCAGCTGTCAGTGGGACTCTAAATTATTTCTGTTGACTTTCTCACCACAGTTTGAGCATGTATCCTCCAGTACTCTCAATGACAGCAAAATAAGAGTCCCCACAAACGTGTGACTCTGGCATTCTAGAAAAGGTTCTGCAAAGTTCTTCCTGCTTATTAAGCTCCAGTCATGGAAGTGCTTTAGAACCTCTGCATTAATTTCCTATTGCTGCTGTAGTAATTGACCACAAATTTAGTTACTTAAAACAACTCAAATATACTTTCTTACAGTTCTGGAGTTCAGAAGTCTAAAGTCAAGGTTTCTGAACGGCTATGTTTCTTCTGGAGACTTCAATGAAGAATATTTCAAGAGACTTCAAGAATATTTCCTTGCTCTTTTCAATTTTAATGGCCTCTTCCATGCACTGCTTCTTGTTTCTGCATTCACATTTCTTACTTATCTGATCCTCCTTTGGGTCCACTTGGATAATCCAGGATACTCTTCCATCTTGAAATCCTCAATTTAATCATATCTGCAAAATCTCTTTTACCATGTAAGGTAACATATTCTTAGATATTATGAGTTATATCATACACTATTTGTCTTTCTTTATATGTCTTATCTCACTTAGCATAACACCCTCAAGGTCCATGTTGTCTTGAATGGCAGAGTTTCCTTCTTTCTTGTGGCTGAATAACATTCCATTACACACACACACACACACACACACACACACACACACACAGAGCGCATTTTCTTTGTTCATTTCTTGACAATTTTTTCCTATATCTTGACTATTGTAATCCGTGTTGTAATAAACATAGGAGTGCAGATAATTTTTGATATCCTGTTTTCATTTCTTTTGGATAAATAACTAAAACTGGGATTGTTGGATCATAAAATAGACCTAGTTTTAAGCCTTTTGAGGATCCTTCACACTCTTCTTTAGTGCTTAGAGTGTGGTCTTTTATTTTTTCCTTTATTAAAACAAGAGGGCCATTTATAGGGAGAAAAGACATTTTCTTCGTTAGTTAAAAAAAATAATGTAATTTCCCAAATTTGTGTAGAGAAATACAGTTTTATGGGGCGCGAGCTACGGAGATGACGAGGTGGCCGAGTGGTTAAGGCGATGGACTGCTAATCCATTGTGCTCTGCACGCGTGGGTTCGAATCCCATCCTCGTCGTCCCGTCCCCTCCCGCTGTAGTGTGGGAGTGAGGTTTTAGTGCCTTGTGAACAAGGTATAAATCGGTGTTCCGTACCGGACGAACTGTGTAACTTTCACTATCAATAACGCATGTTTTTAACCCCTTTTATAGAGAGATTAGGAAATTCGTCGCGTGGATGAGAGAGTTAAGAAACTGCTGCCTGTGCTCAGGCTCAGTTGTGCTCACTGATTTTACTGCTTCTCCACCGGAGTCAAAAACTGATTCCGGGCCTTCTGAGTTCCGTTGTCTGTTAACACCCTGCCGAACCTGCTGGCCGCCTCCTTCTTGCCTGCGTTCCAAACTGAAGCAAATTACGCACTCCCAGGGAGTGTTCTCAAAATGTCCTCGTTTCCGGCACACCTTCACACAGCTGAATCAGTAAACCCGAGGGTGACGTCTCTGTGTTTGCAGGCACCACAGGTGACTCTAATGGGCTGAGAACCACAGGTCATTCTCTTCATTCACTGCTCCCAACTGCTCTCCAGCCATGGTTCCTTGTCTCGGCAGTTTTTGAATATATACTTGCCATTTAAATCCCAGGGAGCACGTTTCCAGGTCCAAGGCACTCTCTCCTTACACCTCAGCACTCCCTACCAGTCCCGCGGTGGCCCCCAAATCTCGTCAGACTCTAGCTTTATCTGACCTCTGGTCCCTGCTTTCAGGAGCAGAAACTGTTCACATGCTCTGCTTTTGCTCATGCAGTCACTTCTGCCTGTAAAGTCTCTACTCCTTGGTGGCAAAATCTTTTTGCAAGAGGCACATCAAATGTACCTTTTCCGTGAATTCTCAAACGAAGGCATCATTCTCCTCTTTGTATTTTGTAGGAATGAATTTAGTCAAAGATCTTTTCCGAGAGTTCCAGGCTCTATTGGTTTCCTTCCTTCTTTGATCATCTTCTGCCACTTATATCTTAATTTTAGCACATAATCCCATAAAATCTCATCTGTTCCCCTCTTTTCTTTCACTTTGCAGGAAAACTATAGCAAAGGGCTGAGTACATGGTGTGGAATAACAAAATTTGAAGGGATAATCTTTTGGAAAATCCTCTCTCCCATCACCTGTGTCTGTTTTATGGATGAGAAAACAGAGGTAGAGACCAGACAAATTGCTTGCTAAAAAAAAAAAAAAAAAAAAATCATATAACCAACTTTTCCTTACTAAGGTTCATGGGAACCAAGCAAGAGGTTAAGGTGATAAGGTCTTTCAAATGTGTTCAAATCCAGTGACTGGGATTATGATTTTTGAAACTTGGAAAATCCTTCTAAAGTTCACTTGTCATAGGTCAGCAGATCTTCCAAAGGCTCATGAGGATTGAGACCTATGAAGTACAAATTTTGCAGTAAAATCTGTTTTTGAATTTTATAAGATACGGCTTATGTGGTACATGTGGTTCAAAGATGGCTCACAAACTATACCCTATTTTACTTGGAAAATAAAAACCGAGGAAACGATGATTCAGATTGGAGGCCAAAGTGGAGTCTTGAGGAACTGGTCCGACTCTTAGTGACCCCATGGACTGTAGCCCACCAGGCTCCTCCATCCATGGGATTTTCCAGGCAAGAGTACTCGAGTGGGGTGCCACTGCCTTCTCCGTTTTTATATCTTTGAATTTTCTCCGATATTGGATATCTGAGCAGTCAGTCTTAACCCTCTTGCCTCTCCATCCCCATGTTACCTTGTTTGAGAATAAGGTGGTAGGGGTACCACCCTTTTAGAACTTTGTCTCCTCAACTTTGCACACTGTAAACATTCAGCAGATAATCATGAAATAACAGGATACTGTATATGTGTGTATGTCTACGTGTGTGTGTGCATGATATTGACACAGGAGGAAAAAAAACTTTGTCCAGGCAGGATATACCTAGAGTATTTGTCACTTCTTTTAATACACACGAAAGGATTATTTGGGGCTTCTCAGTGGGTAAGAAATCCCCACTACCCCAGTGCAGTGTAACAGAGGGAGACACAGGCTGCCTCCCTGGGTTGGGAAGATGGCAACCCATAGTATTTTTGCCTGGAGAATCCCATGGACAGAGGAACCTGGTGGGCTACAGTCCATAGGGTTGAAAAGAGTCCCACGCAAATGATAATTTTAAATGTGCTAATCTCTTCTATTGTTGCCAAAAAACAGAGAAAGAGGAATATGTTTAGTAGAAAAGAGCTAAGCCTCCTTATGACTTGAATCTGGGAACATCATATGTTTCCCTAAGAACTCGACATTGGAAATTAAGTTTTCTTCATCCTAACTTATTATTAAATTCAGTTATTTAGGTACAGAAAAAAGTTTTTGTATTTTTTTGTGGTTATCTTCTCTGCTTTCCTGTTTGCATACACTTTGCAAATAGTCCAGCTCTTTTAATGACCTTAATATTTTGTTCTGTAATTTCGGTTTGAATAAAAGCTGTTCTCATCCTTTTGACGGCAATAAAACCAAAGGTAAAAAAAAGGAAATTCAGATGGAAAAGACCAGTGACAGATTCCAGCAGTGGGAACTCAGGACTAACAGAGAAGTAGCTCTGGAGTGAAAAGTGAAAACTAACCACGAAGGGATATGAACCCTTAATCTTCTAGATCCGAAGTCAGACGCCTTATCCGTTAGGCCACGTGGTCTCCAGGAACACCACTCTCTTGAGACACTTAGTAAATTTTCTGTCTCCTCCTGACTCGTGAAAGCGGCGTAATGGCAAAAAGGCAATGGTCCCCGCGCCCTGTCTTTAGAAAAATGGAAATTCGAGATTACAGGGGTTATTTGGGGCCAAGGAGTACCGCCTTGTGAAAGATAAGAACTAGCAATTATTTCGGTCTTGCGTACTCCATGGAGGGAATATATGGCACATAAAGGATGCCAAAACGTTGCATATATATATGCACACACACACACACACACACACACACACACACACACACACACACACACACACACACACACACACACACACACACACATGCCCAGGCTTGTTGGAGACTCTATCTTACCTTTGAGAAAATTATTGGCCTGGAAATTCAGCCAAAATGATTTTTGAGCATGATTGATGTCTTTCTTTTCATGACTTTTCCACTCAAGCAAGAAAGAACGTCCATGTCATCCTTGAAGATGGAGGACAAGGAAGGCTTCTCTAGTATTTGCTTGTGTATATTTGTGTATACACTTTTTTTCTTTGCTGTAATAAATCTTAACCTTGGATATATCTTGATTAATGTGAATCCTTCCAGCGAATCACCAACTACTGGGTGGTCACAGGGCTGCTGGAAACATCATTTTCCCTTTCCCCCGTTGCACTTAGTGTACAATCTTTTAAAGAAATATCTGTACTGTACACACATGTACTGTACATAGTTACATATTGTTTTAAAAGCATGTCTACGCTGTAGGCTAGTTAATGAGTTTTCTTAGTTCTTAGCACAGTATGTAACATAAATATTTGAATAGGAATCCTTTCTGAGAGAGGAAAAAATATATAAAACAGTACACACATATATTTAAAAAATAAGCATAGAGAATAGTTCTGTTAGAGATTGAAAAGGAAGGTAGAGGGTTGAGACACATTTACAAGAGCGGCCGAAGTGGTCTTCTCAGGTCAGCGTACAATTAAGGTCATCAAACTGTCTCAAACTGTTACTTATTTACTCCAAAGATTAAAACTCCAGTAGTTGCAAAGAATCTGTGCAGGGATACCCCGGAGATTTTTAGTTTGTCACTTTAACTACATGGTCTCAATTTCTTACAAACAGTGCTTTCTGAATTATGAATAGAAGGAAGCATAACAAGATCTGGGCTTCCACTTCTCTCTTAATTCAGCCCTTTCACAGCATCACAAGACAATGAACGCTGTCATGAAAACTGGAGACAATAATAGCACGGTTACTTTGGCAAACAGAAGAAATCACGGAAATGGTTTTTACGTTTATTTTCAGGGTATTTTCTAGCAGTTCAGAAAAAAAGCTGGAGCTAGCAGAGGATGGTTTCGATCCATCGACCTCTGGGTTATGGGCCCAGCACGCTTCCGCTGCGCCACTCTGCTTTACAGCTCGTACGCCTTACTAATAATACCCTTAACTGTGCTAAGAAGCACGCCTCTAACTTCAGAAAACTGTAAGGGCGGGAGCGGGGAGGGATATTTATTTCAATACTTTGGCTACAAGACTCCAACAGTTTGGATTAATGTCGCTACCAGAAACAGAGAAAACAAGGAGTAGAAAAGTAAACATTAATACGGAGTTAAGTTACTGAGCGCAGAAAGAGGACCGGTTAGATTTTAAATCAGAATCACAAGTTTTAATAATCAGAAAAGAAAACGAAAATAAGACGTGAAAGGAACTTTGGTTCGCACGGCTGGCGAGATTTCTACCGGAGAATCGCTAACCAACCATGTATTTGCCTTTGGGGAAAAAAATCTTTTGGTTAGATTTCCCTTGGCTTGGTGATAGAAAAGGCGAGGTCTTGAAGCTTTTAAACTCCTCTGGAGAGGGGTTTCGATTTGAAGGGGTTTTGTTACCGGGACGGAGCAGCAGTGCTGAAGGCCCCGTAAACGTGGAGGTAAAGCCAGGCCCTCATTTCCAACGAAGGTTACAGCAGTTCCGGTCATGTGGGCCAAGGCTCCAGTGCAACCGTCCCAAAGCATCCTAAGCAGCAAAAGAAAATTAGTAAAAAATGTTAATTTCTTTAGTCTGATCCAGTTTTAAATTGCTTTCGAAAATTCCTGCTTAGGGATGGAGAACTCACCGGAGAATCTTCAGCGAAGGGCCCCCTCGGTGGGCGGGGACTGTTGTCATGACGTCACCCAGAACTGGGTCACGAAGGGAGGGGCGGGCTGGCAGGCTAAATGAATGTGCCCGCGAAAGCGCTTTCAGTTCTCACTTTGGTCCGGAATCCGCTCATATAAGGGAATTCCCTCTGCTTTGTCGGTGCTGTTTCAGAAATTCTCTTAGCAGCTTTACCATGTCTGGACGCGGCAAGGGCGGGAAGGGCCTTGGAAAAGGTGGCGCTAAGCGTCACCGCAAGGTTCTTCGCGATAACATCCAGGGTATCACCAAACCCGCTATCCGTCGTCTGGCCCGGCGTGGAGGGGTTAAGCGCATTTCTGGCCTCATCTATGAGGAAACCCGCGGGGTGTTGAAGGTATTCCTGGAAAATGTGATCCGTGATGCGGTCACCTACACCGAGCACGCCAAGCGCAAAACTGTCACCGCCATGGATGTGGTCTACGCGCTGAAACGCCAGGGTCGTACCCTCTACGGCTTTGGCGGTTAAGCTACCGATTTTCAGCGTTCTTGTTATTTCCACCAAAGGCCCTTTTCAGGGCCGCCCACATCTTTCGATGAAAGAGCTGGCTAGCACTTGCTATCTCTTGTTTCCTAAGGCACATCTCACATGCTCAGTTTCCGCTAAACAAAGCCCACCTCTCGGAATTTTAACACTGGAGGAATGCATGGCAGCCCACTCCAGTATTTTTGCCAAGATGATACCATGGATGGGGTTACAGAGACATGACTATATGTACGCACACAGGAACTTTTAAGAGAGGTGGAAGTTCACTGTGGCTTTAAAAATAAACTTCGGCGCGTTTAAGTTTTATGAGACACTGTCTACCGCAGAAAGATTTCCTTAATTCTGGGATATTTCGAATTTGGAATCGAGTATCCGCGGTACTTGACTATTACAGACAGATAAGTCGGCTTACACTCACCGCGATGTAACGATGCCTAGCTCTCCCCTGGCGGTGCCCTGTGCTCAAGATGGCGGCGAGGCAGAGGAACAAAGAAAGCCCGCGCCCGCGGCGGGAAGCGCGACTCGGAACAAAGGCGAATTCACGAGTAGGGCGGGTCTTCCCCTCAGCGGGGGCGCGCTCCTGGGCTCGGCTGGCGTGTGGCGCTGCTGCTGGGCTCTGCTGACTAAAACTTGCACCCATGCACTGGGGGAACAATTACAATGGACCCGCCGGGAGAGCTACCATGTATTAGGTATAGAGGACACTATAGTCTGAATTCCTGTTTGAAAAATTTAAAAAGTCGACAGGAAGTATGTTTTTAAATGAGCAACATAAATGGCACTTAGGTTTAAGATTAAGTAAACATTTGAAAAAGTACTATACAGACATCAGGATCAGCACTGTTTTTGTTTGCTTTAAAAAGTTACCGGTATACTCACTGCCTAACTAAATACTAATAGTCGCTGCACATGAACAAATCCTTGTTTTACCTTAATATAGATCTGGTTCGTTCAGAGGAAGATCCAGTCTTCCCTTTTGTTCTGTCTCAGGTCTCTTAATGCATTGATACACGTTTTCTCCAGATTTCCTGAATCTTAGTTTTTTTGACATTGATTGGATGTACATCTGGCCTATAGAATGTCCTCCTGGTTTGGTTTCCTGAATGGGGTTATTTTCCTTGATTTCTGTACCCTGTATGACCTACAAAGTAGAAGTGATTTTCCCTAGATTTGACTGAAATAACATTAATTTTCTTGTCAAGGAACAGGTTATAGATCATTGTATGTAAATACTATTGTACATCAGGGTCACTTGTGAAGGGGATTTTGTAGGTTCTAGGTCAGTCATTGGTTTAGGATAATTATTAATAGTTTCTTCGTAAAATCTGATTTCTCCTCCTTATGGCCAGCAAGTAGTTTGTAGGGTGATACTTTGAAAGCCAGAAATCAATGGAGTCATTTGGAATGCCATCTCTTTTAAAGATATGGGCTCTGGTGTTTAAATATGGAAAGAATCAGATCTTATTGGAGCTAAGGCACTGATTTGNAAATCTTTTGGTTAGATTTCCCTTGGCTTGGTGATAGAAAAGGCGAGGTCTTGAAGCTTTTAAACTCCTCTGGAGAGGGGTTTCGATTTGAAGGGGTTTTGTTACCGGGACGGAGCAGCAGTGCTGAAGGCCCCGTAAACGTGGAGGTAAAGCCAGGCCCTCATTTCCAACGAAGGTTACAGCAGTTCCGGTCATGTGGGCCAAGGCTCCAGTGCAACCGTCCCAAAGCATCCTAAGCAGCAAAAGAAAATTAGTAAAAAATGTTAATTTCTTTAGTCTGATCCAGTTTTAAATTGCTTTCGAAAATTCCTGCTTAGGGATGGAGAACTCACCGGAGAATCTTCAGCGAAGGGCCCCCTCGGTGGGCGGGGACTGTTGTCATGACGTCACCCAGAACTGGGTCACGAAGGGAGGGGCGGGCTGGCAGGCTAAATGAATGTGCCCGCGAAAGCGCTTTCAGTTCTCACTTTGGTCCGGAATCCGCTCATATAAGGGAATTCCCTCTGCTTTGTCGGTGCTGTTTCAGAAATTCTCTTAGCAGCTTTACCATGTCTGGACGCGGCAAGGGCGGGAAGGGCCTTGGAAAAGGTGGCGCTAAGCGTCACCGCAAGGTTCTTCGCGATAACATCCAGGGTATCACCAAACCCGCTATCCGTCGTCTGGCCCGGCGTGGAGGGGTTAAGCGCATTTCTGGCCTCATCTATGAGGAAACCCGCGGGGTGTTGAAGGTATTCCTGGAAAATGTGATCCGTGATGCGGTCACCTACACCGAGCACGCCAAGCGCAAAACTGTCACCGCCATGGATGTGGTCTACGCGCTGAAACGCCAGGGTCGTACCCTCTACGGCTTTGGCGGTTAAGCTACCGATTTTCAGCGTTCTTGTTATTTCCACCAAAGGCCCTTTTCAGGGCCGCCCACATCTTTCGATGAAAGAGCTGGCTAGCACTTGCTATCTCTTGTTTCCTAAGGCACATCTCACATGCTCAGTTTCCGCTAAACAAAGCCCACCTCTCGGAATTTTAACACTGGAGGAATGCATGGCAGCCCACTCCAGTATTTTTGCCAAGATGATACCATGGATGGGGTTACAGAGACATGACTATATGTACGCACACAGGAACTTTTAAGAGAGGTGGAAGTTCACTGTGGCTTTAAAAATAAACTTCGGCGCGTTTAAGTTTTATGAGACACTGTCTACCGCAGAAAGATTTCCTTAATTCTGGGATATTTCGAATTTGGAATCGAGTATCCGCGGTACTTGACTATTACAGACAGATAAGTCGGCTTACACTCACCGCGATGTAACGATGCCTAGCTCTCCCCTGGCGGTGCCCTGTGCTCAAGATGGCGGCGAGGCAGAGGAACAAAGAAAGCCCGCGCCCGCGGCGGGAAGCGCGACTCGGAACAAAGGCGAATTCACGAGTAGGGCGGGTCTTCCCCTCAGCGGGGGCGCGCTCCTGGGCTCGGCTGGCGTGTGGCGCTGCTGCTGGGCTCTGCTGACTAAAACTTGCACCCATGCACTGGGGGAACAATTACAATGGACCCGCCGGGAGAGCTACCATGTATTAGGTATAGAGGACACTATAGTCTGAATTCCTGTTTGAAAAATTTAAAAAGTCGACAGGAAGTATGTTTTTAAATGAGCAACATAAATGGCACTTAGGTTTAAGATTAAGTAAACATTTGAAAAAGTACTATACAGACATCAGGATCAGCACTGTTTTTGTTTGCTTTAAAAAGTTACCGGTATACTCACTGCCTAACTAAATACTAATAGTCGCTGCACATGAACAAATCCTTGTTTTACCTTAATATAGATCTGGTTCGTTCAGAGGAAGATCCAGTCTTCCCTTTTGTTCTGTCTCAGGTCTCTTAATGCATTGATACACGTTTTCTCCAGATTTCCTGAATCTTAGTTTTTTTGACATTGATTGGATGTACATCTGGCCTATAGAATGTCCTCCTGGTTTGGTTTCCTGAATGGGGTTATTTTCCTTGATTTCTGTACCCTGTATGACCTACAAAGTAGAAGTGATTTTCCCTAGATTTGACTGAAATAACATTAATTTTCTTGTCAAGGAACAGGTTATAGATCATTGTATGTAAATACTATTGTACATCAGGGTCACTTGTGAAGGGGATTTTGTAGGTTCTAGGTCAGTCATTGGTTTAGGATAATTATTAATAGTTTCTTCGTAAAATCTGATTTCTCCTCCTTATGGCCAGCAAGTAGTTTGTAGGGTGATACTTTGAAAGCCAGAAATCAATGGAGTCATTTGGAATGCCATCTCTTTTAAAGATATGGGCTCTGGTGTTTAAATATGGAAAGAATCAGATCTTATTGGAGCTAAGGCACTGATTTGAGGAGATAAATTCATACGATAATGTTAATTTAACAACCAAACTTGAGCACAGGTCATGTACCAGGCACTGTTCGATGCTATAGAATTTTAGCAATGAACAACGGTGAACAAAACAGTATTTCTAAGTGCATGGAGGTTATATTTTGTTGGAAGGGGCACAGACAAAACAGGTAAAACAGTTTGTTAGATGGTGCTATGAACAAAACTGAAGCTGGGAAAAACTGTATAGTGTAGAGGAAGGAGATGGGACTTTAAATGACATAGGAAGATTTTGGGAATCTGACTCTTAATTCAGAAGACTCGGGTTTGATTCCTGGGTCAGGAAGATTCCCCTGGAGAAGTAAATGGCAACCCACTCCAGTATTCTAGTCTGGGAAATCCGGTGGACAGAGGATCGTGGTGGGATACAGTCGGTGGGGTTACAAGAGTCAGACATGATGTAGTGATTAAACCAGCACCACCAGAAGGCTTTACTTGTAAGTGATGCTTGGTGAAAAAAGATTGAGAAAGTGAAGTTCCAAATGGAAAAAGGACTAAGTAGCAAAGCCTGGAGGTAGTAGGGAAGTTATCTGGTGGGCAGAGGGAGTCCAAGGGGATGTGGAAAAAAAAGAGACCAAGTTTGAGAGGCAAATGGAGGTGAGTAGTTTGCTTATGGCCTTGGAAGGCAACACATCTGACTATTAAAAAGATAACCTCTAATCCTAGTGAGGCACGAGAAAAACCCCTGGAAAATGACGCATATGTTGCTTGAACTAGCCATCAAAGGCAGGGAAGACTTAAGAGTCATAGGCACTAAGTTGTCCTCAAGACAGTTCAAGGAAGAGAATTGTTTTTTCAACATGGATAGGCCTATTAGAAGCGGTTTGTATTGTTCGCAGTGCGAGACAAGGAATCCTAATTGGTGTTAAATGCTAGTAGTGGTTACAGCTCACTGCCTTGTTCAAGGCCTCAGGATTCTGAGATTCTGAAGTGGGCAGACCTGAGGGCAACTTCCTGGAACTTCAACTAGCCACTTTAGCAACAGCTTATATTTTAGAGGACTCTTTGTGCCAGCACCACCCTAAGGGCTCTTTTATTGATCACCCCAGCCGTGTCACATAGTAGTTGTTAATTATTATTCCCATTTTAGAGGTAAGGAAATGCTCACAAAGGTTTTAAGTACCATGTCCAAATTTAGCGGTCAAAGAAGCTAAATATGCTGGGGGATTTATCCTTAAACCATGCTTATCTATTTCTTAAATATACGTATTTGTTTTCCAGAATACACCGTTTTAAACTGTATTTACAATTAACCTTGGAAAGTGAGAAATGAATGCTTTAATTATATGTAGGCTTTAGGGAATTTCCTTCACAAACACTATTACAAAATGTAGTAACATTTAATGTTCACAAAAGTCTGTGTAGATATAGGGAGAAAAACTTTTCCCTTCTTGCTTTCCATATTCTTTGTTTGGTCTAATTGATACAAGATATATTAACAGGGAAAGACTGAGCCACTACCTTAAAATACCATCTTCAGATTTAAAAAAAAAAANTGCTGATCCGCAAACTGCCTTTCCAGCGGCTGGTGCGCGAGATCGCGCAGGACTTCAAGACCGACCTGCGCTTCCAGAGCTCGGCGGTGATGGCGCTGCAGGAGGCGTGCGAGGCCTACCTGGTGGGGCTCTTCGAGGACACCAACCTGTGTGCCATCCACGCCAAGCGGGTCACTATCATGCCCAAGGACATCCAGCTTGCCCGCCGCATTCGCGGAGAGAGGGCGTAAAGCTTCCACAACTGCCTCACTCCAACGATAAAGGCTCTTCTAAGAGCCACCCACAATTTCTTTAAAACAGCTGTCATTTAGAATTGAGCGCCTTAAGTGTTATAGTTCGGGATGCA
The DNA here is from genome assembly GCA_006410615.1 of Neotragus moschatus. Taxonomy (NCBI): domain Eukaryota; kingdom Metazoa; phylum Chordata; class Mammalia; order Artiodactyla; family Bovidae; genus Neotragus; species Neotragus moschatus. The sequence continues at coordinate 54,091 of SJYA01002747.1, read as the reverse complement.
AGCAGATTTAAAGTTTAAACACTTTAAAATAATTGGTCAGCTTATTTTTAAGGGGTACTTCATGAACATCGGAAAGGACCTCTTCGGTTTCAACTCTAAATGCTCCCTTTGGTTGACTTTATATACTGTCGATAGGTAGTGTGCAAAAATTAGTCGAAGGTAGTAAGCTGGCTTCTGTCTCGGGAAGTGCAATATGAGTACCTTACGCAGGTGAACTGGGGGATTATTAAACTTGACAACAAGTCGTCTTTATGTAGTTTGGAAAAGCAATAATTCGCGTGGTGTTAGTGTCAGGTTGGGTTATTTGAACACAGAAAACAAAAGGCTGAATTTGGGTGGAGGTGATTGTGCGTTTGCTGTTTATCCTTTTTAGAGCTATATTCACATATTTGGGCATTGACAATTGAGAAACTAGAGCATTTGTTTTTGCTGCCTGTTTCTGAAACCTCAATTTGCTCAGTTCCAATTACAGCCAGATTCAAAGTGAGACAGTTTTGGCTTCCCTATAAAAGGTCGTTTTACACAGAGAGCAGTCAGGGCACTGTTTTGTTGACAGACTTACACAAAAAAAGATCACCCAATCAGTATTTCCAATGAGCTTATTGGTGCCAGTACTCAAGGCAGAGCCATGCTGACTTCTATAATTTCACTACTCATAAAGTGTCTGCGACCAGCAGCATGAGCATCAGTTGGAAATTTGCTCGAAATGGCAGGTTTTTGGACCCCTCTCAGGTCTACTGAGTCACAGTCTACATTGTACGAAGTTTGGAATGCTAGTTTCAGAAGTCCATTGGTCAGTTATGTTAAAAAATAGCCTGGAGTGGGGTGAGGGATGGTATTTTTGGTTTCTTCAAGAAAAGCATACTGTGAACTCTTACCAGGAATAAGCATTTGCAAACTACATTTATTGAAATAAATTGAAATTTCTCTCAAGAAATTGCACATAACACCTGAGTCTATATTGAGATTGTGAGTCTATATTGAGAAATGGGCTTCCGTTGTGGCTCAGCTGGTAAAGAATCTACCCACATTGTGGGAGACCTGGATTCGATCCTTCGGTTGGGAAGATCAGCTGGAGTAGAGAAAGGCTCCCCACTCCAGTATTCTGACCTGGAGAAGTCCGTGGGGTCGCAGAGTTGGACACGACCAAGCAACTTTCACAGCCAACAGCATATTGAGCAATGGAGCTGCTTTCAGCAGTTGACATTACCAGGTTTTCAGGGATATTCCAAGGAGTATTATCCTAGATCCTGTGGTGTGTGGTGTGCTTAGTTGCTCAGTTGTGTCTGAGTCTATCTTCACATTGGGTCTTTCCTGTACATCAGCACAATGTCCTATTTGGGCTTTCGGATGGTCTTTTAAAGACTTCTCCATAGTCTTTTAAAAATTTATTTATCAATTTATCTCCCATCGTCCATATAATTTCATTCTCATGTTTTTTTATTATGCAACATTTGAGAATATATGGAAGTATCAGTTCAGTTCAGTCGCTCAGTCGTGTCTGACTCTTTGCGACCCCATGAATCGCAGCACGCCAGGCCTCCCTGTCCATCACCAACTCCTGGAGTTCACTCAGAGTCACATGAATCGAGTCAGTGATGCCACCCAGCCATCTCATCCTCTGTCGTCCCCTTCTCCTCCTGCCCCCAATCCCTCCCAGCATCAGAGTCTTTTCCAATGAGTCAATTCTTCGCATGAGGTGGCCAAAGTACTGGAGCTTCAGCTTTACCATCCTTCCTTCTAAAGAAATCCCAGGGCCGCTCTCCTTCAGAATGGATTGGTTGGATCTCCTTGCAGTCCAAGGGACTCTCAAGAGTCTTCTCCAACACCACAGTTCAAAAGCATCAATTCTTTGGCGCTCAGCCTTCTTCACAGTCCAACTCTCACATCCATACATGACTACTGGAAAAACCATAGCCTTGACTAGATGGACCTTAGTCAGCAAAATAATGTCTCTGCTTTTGAATATGCTGTCTAGGTTGGTCATAACTTTTCTTCCAAAGAGTAAGCGTCTTTTAATTTCATGGCTGCAGTCACCATCTGCAGTGATTCTGGAGCCCCCCAAAATAAAGTCTGACACTGTTTCCACTGTGTTGCCATCTACTTCCCATGAAGTGATGGGACCGAATGCCATGGTCTTCGTTTTCTGAATGTTGAGCTTTAAGCCAACCTTTTCACTCTCCTCTTTCACTTTCATCAAGAGGCTTTTTAGTTCCTCTTCACTTTCTGCCATAAGGGTGGTGTCATCTGCATATCTGAGGCTATTGATATTTCTCCTGGCAATCTTGATTCCAGCTTNATCTGCAGTGATTCTGGAGCCCCCCAAAATAAAGTCTGACACTGTTTCCACTGTGTTGCCATCTACTTCCCATGAAGTGATGGGACCGAATGCCATGGTCTTCGTTTTCTGAATGTTGAGCTTTAAGCCAACCTTTTCACTCTCCTCTTTCACTTTCATCAAGAGGCTTTTTAGTTCCTCTTCACTTTCTGCCATAAGGGTGGTGTCATCTGCATATCTGAGGCTATTGATATTTCTCCTGGCAATCTTGATTCCAGCTTGTGCTTCTTCCAGCCCAGTATTTCTTATGATGTACTCTGCATAGAAGTTAAATAAGCACGGTGACAATACACAGCCTTGACGTACTCCTTTTCCTATTTGGAACCAGTCTGTTGTTCCATGTCCAGTTCTAACTGTTTCTTCCTGACCTGCATACAGATTTCTCAAGAGGCAGGTCAGGTGGTCTGGTATTCCCATCTCTTTCAGAATTTTCCACAGTTTCTTGTGATCCACACAGTCAAAGACTGGCATAGTCAATAAAGCAGAAACAGATGTTTTTCTGGAACTCTCTTGCTTTTTCCATGACCCAACGGACGTTGGCAATTTGATCTCTGGTTCCTCTGCCTTTTCTAAAACCAGATTCAACATCTGGAAGTTCATGGTTCATGTATTGCTGAAGCCTGGCTTGGAGAATGTTGAGCATTACTTTGCTAGTGTGTGAGATGAGTACAATTGTGCGGTACTTTGAGCAGTCTTTGGCATTGCCTTTCTTTGGGATTGGAATGAAAACTGACCTTTCCGGTCCTGTGGCCACTGCTGAGTTTTCCAAATTTGCTGGCATATTGAGTGCAGCACTTTCACACCATTATCTTTCAGGATTTGAAATAGCTCAACTAGAATTCCATCACCTCCACTAGATAAAAGTTTACCCATCCTCAACATCACCAACAATGGGCAAATATATTTTATCTATTCCTCTTCTACCTTGATTGTTGCCTTGATGACTGTTGAGGAAATTATATCATTTCCTCTGGTAGCATTTTAATATATATCTACCATTTTAAAACCTAATTATGATGTCATGATAACTCTCAACAAACAACATCTAAGACTGATAAGAGTTTATAACAGTACCAGATGCTGTTCTATGCATTGGAAATACACTCAGATGAGACCCAAACGGACAATTTGCTCTCATGGAATTTATATTTGACTCTGGGATAAACAATAAATCAGATGAACAATTATCATATGTAATAAATGAGTGCAATAAAGCAAGAATACGGATTCTTATGGAGAGTTGAAATTTAGATAAGGTAACCAATGAAGATGGCACTAAGAAGCTAGTTATCCCAGCAAAGCACTGAAAGGTGAAGAGGCAAGCTGGGGAAAAAGGAGGAAGAAATGCTGAAGACCTAGGGTGGCTGTGTGGAAAGGGCTGGGCATTGTAGGAGATTAAAAAGCAGAGAAATGAAAGGAAGCATGATGCTGTAGGGGCTTGTATACCACTGTAAAGAATTTGGCATTTGCTCTGAGTGATACGGAAGAACTTGAGAGAAGTTGAACACAGGAGTTTTTGTGTCCTTTTCTCTCATTTAACCAGGTTCTGCTTTAATCTTACTGCATATTGCTCAGTCCTGTTTAGCTCTTTTGTGATCCCATGGACTTTGGCCTGCCAGACTCCTCTGTCTATGGGATTCTCCAGGCAAGAATACTGGAGTGGTTGTTAGTTGGCTCAATCGAGCTCCAGCACAAATGTCAAAGCCCAGTTTTCTTCATTTTGTGCTATTCAGACCTTGAAAATAGAGGCTGATCTGGGTGATTTATAGTTAGGGAGAAAAGAGAAAATTATTCATAAAATATAAACCTTTGGAGTTAAAGTTGATTCATAGCATAACACTTCAGTTTACTAGTTTTATGACCTCAGGCAAATTGTTTGCTCTCAGGTACCAAACTTGATTTATTTGGGTTGTGAATTCAAATGTCAGGCAAAGAGTTTCTGTATAAGGGAAAATGGTGAGCTCTTCAGCCTTATTTCACTGGGTCCTTCAGTCAGTAGCAGATCTGGCTGAATACAAGCTGTGGTCCATATAGCGCTCTTGATTGTTACGTCAGTTGCTAAAAAGAGATGCTAACAATAATGGCCTTTGGAGCTGTCCAGGTGGTAAAGGATTCGTGACTTTATAAAGTCAAAGTCTAACAGAGTTTCTGCATGGATTATGTAATTTAATCCTCACAATACCTCTGTGGGTTGGGGGGGCCATGTTACCTCAAATACTATGATGAAGAAACAGAAATGTAGTAAGGGGGAATACCTTCTATAGTGGTTCATTTTGTTAAATCTGTCATGGATTTCATCTCTGGGGCTAGAGAATGGAAGGCATTTTGTGTTACATGCATATTTTCCTTTTACCTCATCCATCCATTCATCAAAACCTTTTTGAGTGATTACTGTGTGCTCAACAATGTTCTAGGTGCTGGAAAGAACAATGCATAACATGGCAGAGATCCTTCTGTGTGGAGCTCACCGACAGAAAATGAACAAAGATAAACACAGTATTTTGGCAGGTCAAGAAGATTAAGACAACATAAAGAGTCCAAGGAGATTACAGACTGTCATAGAGTAGGAGATGGGTAGTGGACAGTTGCAATTTTAAATAGGGTAAGTGGGGAAGACTTCACAACTGAGATGAGACATGAAAGCCAGTGGCATGAAATCTGGAAGGGAGTGAGATCTTCATACTTCTGTAGAAAGATCATTCCTCACAAAGGAAACAATGATTGTGAAGGTCCCATGTTGGAAGCCTTACTTGGAATGATGGCCACAGGTCTGATAGCCAACTAGATAGAACCAACTTTCTCTTCTTTCATAAGCTGGAGTTTCTGGGTAGCTCATCAATGAGTTTACACATCCCTCCCCCTGCCCCCCCCCCAAAAGTCTTACTCCAGTTTCCTGAGTACATTCAATTCATATGTGGAATCTGGAGTCACAAAACACACCTCGGAGGACACTCAAGACAGTGGAGTACAGTTTATTATGCCAGCAGGTCCAAGAGGAATCAGTTCCCAACAAGGACCCTGATGTTTCTGAGGGTCAGTTTTATACCCCCCACTATGTGACTGGTTACATGTTAGCAACCTCTTTGTTGTATATGATTGAGTTTTACAAGTAGGTGCTAGGAGAACAAACAATTAAGGTTAAAGAGGGGGAAACAATGATTATACATCAGGGGGCATGTCTCTATGGTTAATCTAACAGGGGCAACCTGACCTCAACTACAATCTCCATTTGTCATCTGTAGGGAGGAAGTCTCCAGAAGACCTGGTTTTCACTAGCAGTGGTTTCCTCACTCTTGGGCAGGGTTCAGGCTCAGTTCATATCCAGTCTTTAAGACAGATGACAGGCTTCAAGATGGTCTCTCCTGCTTTCCTCACACTGACTCCAACACAGAAAATAAACTGAGGCCAGAGCAGAAATAGATGAGTACAAACCCCAGGGAGACGACTGCCAGCCAGTTCAAGAATACTAGTCATTAGGGAGAGTATTAACTGTGACAATTTATTTAAAATGAAAAGTAAGACTTAAAAAGAGTATTTAACCAAAATGGGTCTTAGTTGCAGCACGTCGGTGTTTTTTTTTTTTTTTTTTTAAAGTTTCAGCATGAGAGATTCTTTATTATCAGCAGAGGTATCTAGTTCCTCAACCAGAGATGGAACCTGAGCCCCCTGCATTGGGAGCATGGAGTCTTAGCCACTAGACCACCAGGGAAGTCCCAAAAGTAAGATATTTTGAGGTTCCAAATAATCACTACCATCGTTTTACTTTTCAGAAAAAAGAGAATTCAAATGTAATATTTCTAAAAAGGCTTTATACACTGTAATAAGTACATTTTCTAATATTATATTGTATAATTACTAACAAGTCTCCAAATATAAATAAAACTGTTCATCTTTTGGCTCATGGCTAATAGAATTCCATATGAAAACCTTCAAAATGGTGGTGATTTGATGGCCAAAGCCATGATTTTTTGAAAGAAAACAAAATTAAATTTTATTTATTTATGATAAAAATGATGCATGTTATTAAGTGCTGATCTAAGCTGTAACTGAATCTTGGCATTGAACCAAGAGATCATGTATCTTCTGAACCCTTCCTATTGGGAGAGACTGCAGTTCAAATGCAGAGATTTTCATTAGGGTGTATAGGCTGTTAATTACTCTCATTTTTTAGAAGTAGTGTTCAAGGAAGGACAGGAAACTGGTGTTGTTCAGGTTTTGCCAAATACCTATGAAATTGTCTTGGAAGAAAATTTCCTCTGTCCTTTGCCAACTAAAGAATGTTGCTAGCCATCTGGTTTTACAAGGTTTGAGATCCAGCAACAAGAGATTGAACTTCTTTTTAGAAAATAGAGATTATCATGGTGGATGGAGGGTATATTAAGGTAAATTTCTAAACTTTGTGGATGAAGAATGTCACTTGCTGTATCAGTAAACAAAGGATGTGGCAGCCAACTAGACTTAAGCCTCTGAAACTGCCAACCCATCCCCACAACTGTGCACCCTGAGTGGATTCAGGATGAAGAAAAATAGGATATTGGCCCCAGGTAGTTAAGTTACATATCAAAGGAATGATTTCAATGAGCCCAGACTCCTGGATCTTCTCAGACACAGAAAAGTATGAAAAATTCACGAGCTTGAAATGTCTGTTTTCTTTAATTGACAGTAATTTTTTGATGTTTCAAGTACCTGCTTCCCTCTTCCCACTCCCAACTCCTATATATCTTGGTTCTCCCTTACCTCTTCAGAATAGTCTCTTAGAGCTTTCGGAGTGGCTGTCTCATGGGTTTCAGTCCTTGGTATACCTGCTGAATAAAACATAATTCTAAACTTTTGGTTTATTTAACTAATAACTTTAATGGCTTATTGCAAGTTTATTCTCTGCTTTTGTGAGATCCAAAAGGGTATTCTATATCAGCACACAACTTTTTCTTCCAAGCAGTGATTCTGTAGCTCATGTGGCTTTTTTTTTTTTCCCCCTGGCCATGGGATTTTTAACTCCTTGACCAGGGATAGAACCTGTGCACCCTGCAGTGGAATCAATGGAGCCTTAACCATTGGCCCACCAGGGATGATGCCCCCACCCCCATGTCCTTTTATCTTTGTATCTCAACTATCTTAACACATTGCTTTCACATGTTAAAAATAGAATTCCATGGACTACATGTTAGAAATGTTATTGGTTTTATTCAGTGATTCATAGATCTGGCAACTGCCAGTCTAGCAGGCAGAAAAGAGCTCTGAGCTGCTATATGAAATGAAAGGTTTTTTCAGGCAGAAAGGAGCAGGAACAGGGAAATTACACTAGGAAGAAAAGTGGGTTGATTATTGCAAGGATGCCATTCTTTAGTGTAGTGGACCCCAACCTCCAGGATCTAATGCCTGATGATCTGAGGTGGAACTAATGTAATAATAATAGAAATAAAGTGCACACTAAATGTAATGTGCTTGAACTGTTTACAATAGCTAGGACATGGAAGCTACCTAGATGTCCATCGGCAGACAAATGAATAAGAAAGCTGTGCTACAGATACACAATGGAAACTCAGCCATTAACAAGAATGCATTTGAATTAGTTCTAACAAGGTGGATGAAACTGGAGCCTATTATACAGAGTGAAGTAAGTCAGAAAGAAAAACACCGATACAGTATATTAACGCATATATATGGAATTTAGAAAGATGGTAACGATGAACCTACATGCGAGTCAGCAAACGAGACACAAAGACTTTTGGACTCTGTGGGAGAAGGCGAGGCTGGGATGATTTGAGAGAATAGCACTGAAACATGTATATTACCATATATGAAATAGATGGCCAGTCCAGGTTTGATGCATGAGACAGGGTGCTCAGGGCCGGTGGACTAGGAGGACCCTGAGGGCTGGGATGGGGAGGGAGGTGGGAGGGGGGTTCGGAATGGGGGACACATGTATACCCATAGCTGATTCATGTCAATGTATGGCAAAAACCACTACAATACTGTAAAGTAATTAGCCCCCAATTAAAATAAATTTTTAAAAAAGAAAAAAAATAAGTAATTCAAAACAG
>SJYA01002747.1:26379-43691 GCA_006410615.1 Neotragus moschatus | reverse complement strand
TTAAATTCCCCCCCCCCCCCCCCCCCCCGCCTTATTTGTCATCTTAGTTTAATTGTATTTTTCAGTCCCTGTCATGTTTGACTGCAGTCCCATCAAGTGCAGCACTCCAGGCTTCCCTGTCCTTCACTATCTCCCAGAGTTTGCTGAAATTCACGTCACTTGAGTTAGTGATGCCACCCAACCATCTCATCCTCTGTTGTCCTGTCCTCAGTCTTTCCCGCATCAGGGCCTTTTTCAGTGAGTCAGTTCTTCACATCAGGTGGCCAAAGTATTGGAGCTTCAGCTTCAGTGACAGTCCTTCCAATGAATTTTCAGGACTGATTTCATTTAGGATTGACTGGTTTAATCTTGCTGTTGAAGGAACTCTTGAGTCTTCTCCAGCACCTCAGTGCAAAAGCATTGGCTCTTAGGTGTTCAGCCTTCTTTATGGTCCAATTCTTACATCTGTACGTGACTGCTGGGAAAAACCATAGACTATATGGACCTTTGTTGGCAAAGTTGTGTCTCTGCTTCTGAATAAGTTATTTAGGTTTGTTATAGTTTTTCTTCCAAGGAGTAAACATCTTATAATTTCATGGCTGCAATCAGTGTTGGCAGTGATTTTCCAGCCCAAGAAAATAAAGTCTGTTGTTTCCATTGTTTCCCCATCTATTTCACTTGAAGTGCTCAGACTGGATACCATGATCTTAGCTTTTTGAATGTTTACTTTTAAATCTACTTCTTCACTTTCCTGTTTCACCCTCATCAAAAGTCTCTTTAGTTCCTCTTCGCTTTCTGCCATTACAGTGGTATCATCTGCGTAGCTGAGGTTGATTTTTCTCCCAGCAATATTGATTCCAGCTTGTATTTCATTCAGCCTGGCATTTCACATGGCATACTCTGCACAGAAGTTAGATAAGCAGGGTGACAATATATAGCCTTGACATACTCCTTTCTCAGTCTTGAACCAGTCTGTTGGTCAGATCCGGTTCTAACTGTTGCTTCTTATCCTACATACAGGTTTCTCAGGAGACAGGTAAGGTGGTCTGGTATTGCCATCTCTTTAAGAATTTTCCACTTTGTTGTAATCAACAAAGAGGGTTTACCGAAATCAATGAAGCAGAAGTAGATATTTTCTTTGGGATTTTTCTTCTTTTTCTGTGATTCAGTGGATGTTGGCAGTTTGATCTCTGTTTCCTCTGCCTTTTCTAAACCCAGCTTGTACATCTGGAAGTTCCTAGTTTACGTATTTTTGAAGCCTAGCTTGAATGATTTTTAGCGTTAACTTGCCAGCTTGCCAATGAGCGAAACTGCATTGTAGTTTGAACATTCTTTGGCATTGCCTTTCTTTGGTATTGGAATAAAAACTGACTTTTTCCAGTCTTGTGACCACTGCTGAATTCCAAATTTGCTGGCATATTGAGTGCAGCACTTTAACAGCATCATCTTTTAGGATTTTAAATAGTTCAGCTGGAAACCCACCACCTTCACTAGCTTTGTTTGTAGTAATTTAATTACTAGATCAGGCAAAATAATTGAAATTTTCTTGTCCCCGAGACAGGAAGTCCAGGGATGATGTAGTATGTGATAAAAAGCACTGGTCCTTGAGCAGCTGGAAAGTGGCATGCACACACACTGATATTCAAGGACCCATGCTGAGTACTACTGGAGACCAGTAGTACTGGTAGCAGTAGACCAGTCTGCTGCTAATCCATTTGTTTTTGTGCTGAACAATACATCATTTGGTAAATGTAATCATCTTTTCTGTACTGAAAATAGAGATCTGGTATCCAAAACATTGGTTCCGTGGGATTTCCAGAATTCAGTTTCCAGTAGCGCCACCAGCAGTTAGTGATGCAGATGGGGAGAGCATAAGTTCACCAACTCTGGGGCCCAGACTAATAAGTATGTTCAACACTCCAAGAATTTAGAGCTTGTTACAGCAAGTTACTGAAAACTCAGATTGTGCAGAATGTGCCTGCACTCTGCAAGAAAACCATGATGTAGTCACTAAGGCAGAGTTTGCAGTCATCCCTTATTATTAATCCTCAGGAAAAGAGCCAATGAGACAACAGCTCCCAACTTTCTTCCAACAAAGGCAGAATCCTAGGATAAACCCTGGAGCAATGCAAGATTTCTGGATTCTGTCAGGTTTTATAGACATTAGCAATGGGAACTCTTAGGCTTATTGCTGGGTTTACTCCTAGGCTGGGGAGATTAAGCAACACTGGAGGCTCTCAAGGCCCTAAGTGAATAGTTGTACATAGAAGTGAAAACATTAGTCCCCTGGTAGGAACCAAAGGATCTGGACACCAACAGTTTAATTAATAAACATTACAGACTGTTGTGGAGCAAATCCTCAACTACAGAAACCAGAAGTCAGATTTCAGAAACAGTTGGAATAGCTCAGTGAAATGTTTTTGAATCTTGAAACAAACTTTCAAGAGATAATGACAATGCTGTGTGATTTCTGTGTGATGACTGAAAGGCCTATTAGCCTCCCAGTCATCATAGCAGCATTTCTGCCATTAAAAAAATATGTAATTTTCAGGTAGCATCCAGGAGATACTAAAAGCAAACCAAATAGTGTGAGGTTGGCTGTGGAGAAAGAAAACTGTTCATAACAGCTGCATTTACAAATTAGAAACAAATTTGTATCTTTCAACTGGTCAATGGTTATATTAATTGTCAGACACCCATACAATGTCATCCTACTCAGCAATAAAATGAGAAGTTATTGATATTAATACATGCAACTGTCTACATGGGTAATGCTTAGTAAAAAAGCCAGTCTTATAAAGTTATATATTGTATTATTCCAATTATATAACATTCTCAAAGTGATGATACTGAGATGAATAACAGATTAGTGATTGCCCCAAGATAGGGAAGATGTGGGTGGATGTAACTATGAAACAGTAACATTGAAGTGTTCCTTGGTAATAGCCTTCCTTGGTAATAATAGAATAGTTTTGTGTCAATGTTGAGGTGATAGTTACATGAACCGATGCATGTTTTAAAATGGCATAAGACTACACATACAGACACACATACAGACACACACACACACACACACACACACACGGGGGCAATATGAAAATCTGTGAGAGCTGAATAAGGCTTGTATGCTAGTTAACAGTACTTTGCCAGTGTCAATCACCGCCTTTGATATTATGATATAGCTATATAAGATGTCACCGTTAGGGGAAAATTGGCTAGAGGAACTCTAGATACTATTTAGCAACTTTTTGTGAATTTTGTTATTTCAAAATGTATATTTTATTTGACAATNTGCTAGTTAACAGTACTTTGCCAGTGTCAATCACCGCCTTTGATATTATGATATAGCTATATAAGATGTCACCGTTAGGGGAAAATTGGCTAGAGGAACTCTAGATACTATTTAGCAACTTTTTGTGAATTTTGTTATTTCAAAATGTATATTTTATTTGACAATGTAAAAAAAAAGCTGTGAGAATTCTTTAGGAGTTGCTCTTGTGTATTCCTGTGGATTTCAAGACTTGTTTAACAAATTAATGTTCTTTTTTGGATGTGTTTGTTTTTCTTAAACAGCAATGTCTCCCTTTCTTCTGCCTGTTTTAGTGATGATATGTCCACTGAATTTAAATTTGGTTCATTTATGCTGATATGTGATTTTTTTAGCTGTTGGTGCTGCTACCTCAAAATAAATTGTTCTGAAATTTGACAGTCATAATCTCAAATTTTCTGATGGAGCACCTGGCTGAGCTAATCTATACTCTTTAGGACAGTGTGCTTGGTGCATCGTAAGTGTGAATTTTAAAAAAGCTATTTTGAACATTCTATTTATTTTAAAGGCATTATTTAAATCTTAATGCTCCCTTGTGCTCACACACACAAAAAAAATTAAGTAATATAAAAACCTAAGGAAGATCACATTTTTATTTCTGGCATTTGTGTAAATTTCTTTGCCCACCACTGGAGTTTATGATATCTTTGGTTGAATTCCATGCACCAACTACCTCTATACAAGAACAGGTTATTAGCCCCTGACAATTTATATTCTTTTCCTTTGCAATCCTTCACTGATTAAATGTATATGCTCAATTTGTATAAAGTAAAGCACACTGTACAAACTAGTATTATATTAGAAAGTTTTGAAATCTTTCAATGTGTGTTAGCTATTATACTCTGCTTTCAGTAACAGATTCCAGGAATTTATTGTTCGCGAACTAGATGCTATTTTGTTTATAATAACTCAATTATTAATAGCATTTATCCTATTTTACGAAGAAAGCTTCTAAGATTCAGGTAGATTAATGGAGTGTGTGCGTGGTCAGTCTTGTCGGACTGTTTGCTCCTTTATAGACTGTAGCTCGCCACGCTCCTCTATCTATGGGATTTCCCAGGCAAGAATACTGGAATGGGTTGTCATTTCCTTCTCCAAGGGATCTTTCCGACCGACCCAACCCTCGTCTCCCGCATTGCAGACGGATTCTTTACCTCTGAGCCATTTTCTAAATACTAGAAAATCTCCCTAGTCTGTTTCACTTTAGATTTTAGAAGGGGCGGAGACTCAGTGCAGTTTCCCGCCTTTCTGATCTTCCAGTTTTCACAAAGGTCCGCACTATCGCTACATAATAGGCGGCAGGGCGTTGCATTAGGCACATTCGGCATTAGTGCTCAGCATCTAGGTAACATGTCTGGACGCGGCAAGGGTGGAAAGGGCCTTGGAAAAGGCGGCGCTAAGCGTCATCGCAAGGTTTTGCGCGACAACATCCAGGGCATCACAAAGCCGGCCATCCGCCGCCTGGCCCGCCGTGGAGGAGTCAAGCGGATCTCCGGACTCATCTACGAGGAGACTCGTGGAGTGCTGAAGGTGTTCCTGGAGAATGTGATCCGGGACGCAGTCACCTACACCGAGCACGCCAAGCGCAAGACTGTCACTGCCATGGACGTGGTCTATGCGCTCAAGCGTCAGGGCCGCACTCTCTATGGATTCGGTGGTTAAGTTTGAGCTTTGCAAGGCTCTTGTAGCAAAGTTAAAGGCCCTTTTCAGGGCCACCTACTCTTTCTATGAAAGAGCTTGCACTTCGGTGCTCTGTAGATTAGCTTGATACAATACAGATAGTAAGTTAAACATAAAATAATACTTTTGCCCTTTCATCCGTAGCGTGTTGGGTACTACTACGTTAATTCCTACTGTATTTCTTAGGAATTCTTAACTGGGGACCAACAAGTGTCTAGTGGTTAAATAATGGCCCTCCAACTGGTAAGTGAGGGTTCATGGGTCCTTTGAGTAGAGAAAAATCAGGGGCTCTTTTCAGACACCATAGATGGCAGCTGTTACTTTTTTTTTTAATATTACTAATGAAAATGACAAGGAACTTTTAGGGAAGTTAATGGTAGAAAAAGGGTTAGTTTAACAATGTAGACATATCTGCTTAAAGTAGATCTCTGGTTATAAATGCTCTGGTACATTGGAGTTTGATTTTTCTGTGAGTTTAAGACAAAAATGAGGAGTGCCCTTTTGCACCTGTTTTTCAAGTGCTTTTAGCTCAAATAAGTCATTCCAAAATGGCAATTTTGTGGTGGCAGTTTCACCTTCAAGTGCACCACACAACTCTCCCAGAGGTCATTAAAATGTTTTAGGATTTTGAATCAATGTTGCAAAAGGCACAGGGAAAGAGATGGGGGTTGCACACCATCCTCAGGATAAGACCAACAGGTGGGAGGTCCTAGATGAATCTTGTTCTAGCACAATGTTCATACATCTTTTGTTCTGCCTCATTAGCCTTCTGAGGATCAGAGTTAAGTTGAACAGGAGGATTGAGCAGGTCCAAGGTAGCTGGGTCTGATCACGTGGGTAGTTTTGCTTGGTCTATAGTTGTCACCAATGGGTTTTTATCTGCATGTCATGGGTTGGGGGGAAGTGGTTGGCCGACTTTAGGTTTCTTAAATATGAGATGCCTCATAGATGCTGAGTTCATGTGCCTCATGAGTGTGTGGTGCCTGTTTTGTCCTTCAATACCATCCTCTGTGTTTAGAACACGTTTGTCTCTAGTCTCTGAGTCCAACATATACTTAGTGTCCTTTGGAGAACTGAACACTCTTCAATAACATAGTGAATCCCCTGCCTCCTCTCCACTCTCTGCTCTTTCCTCAGCCTAACACTTGCTACTCCTGGGCCCATCTCCCATATGACCTTCTTCCTCACACCCTCATAGCTACTTTGCCTGCAAATGGCTCTAACAATAAAATTTCTCACCACCAGTGTCCCTGCTTGAATATATTCAATGTTAGTTTTTTGAACACAGCGTTGGACAGGGCAATCTGCCCTGAGAGTTCCTGCCTGTCCTTACAGGCTGTGTCAAGAATGCTACTCATCAGGGTTGAGGGGCCTTAAAGAATAGGGTAGTGGTTGCCCCCGGACAAACAGCAGGTTTGCTTGCCACACTCACTTTAAGCCTCCAGTCCCCCAAGCTGTCCCGTGGCTGTGATGCAAACTCACTGTGCATGCAGCCTCCACCTGGGCCCCTCCAGGTCGCCCCTGTGGGACTTGGTGGGCAAGGTGAACCAATGCAACCTTGTTGCTGCTGTGCTGTGAATAATAAAGCCTCTTGTCTCTGATCTAGGTGTTGTGTCTACTATCAGCAGTCATGAAAACGTTACAGGTTATTTTATTATCTCCTAAGTAGGGTAAGATCTCAGACTCTTTACAGTTTCTGACAAAAAGAGAAGAAGAAGAAGAATGGGAAGGAGAAGAAGAGGAAGGAGAGCAGGAGGAGGAGGTGGAGGAGGAAGGGAGGTGGGGGGTGGTGGCGGTGGGGAGAGAGAAGCTAGCTCTCTGCTCCTCTTGGTGGCACGATCAGGCCTGGAATAAAAGTTAGGCTCTCCAGACTCGGAATCTCTCTTCCTATAAGGGATAATGAAATCTGCTGTGGGAGGTAGTGATCATAGATTGGGAATAATGCAGGTAGAGAGACCTCTCAGGCCACTATAGGGATTGGAAAACTTTGTAGGAGGAGCGAAACTTTCCTCTACCCTTTTAGGGTTTCTAGCCAGGCTTGAAAATTTAGTTGACATAATACATATTAATAGCAGAAAAGAATGCAAATTTTATTTAATCTTTTTATATGTATATGGAAGTCTTCACAGGAAAATGATCTAAAAAGCAGTTAGGCCTAAGTGTTTAGTTTGAACAAAGAGTAGTAATTGTGAAGTAGCAACTAACATACATGTGAACACTAAAGGAAGTTAAGGATTATTTTAACAAGGTCTGTTTGTACAGATTTCTCTTATCCTGGACTCCCCATTTTTTTGGTGACAAAATTGTTTCTTTTTTCCTGGTAAAAGAGTGACACCTTTCACATGGAATAATTATCTGCTTTGAGGAAGAAAAAGGGAAGTCAGAGCTCCATTCTTACATCAGCTGTTCTTCAAGTTCCTTTGCTGAAAATAATTTTTATGCCATAGTGGCATATTTTGGGGTAGCATAGTTTCTGTTATAGTTGTTATTCAATTCTTTTTTGGGTGCCACATGTCTTACCATTTTTTTTTGTTGTTGTTGTTTG
Source organism: Neotragus moschatus (assembly GCA_006410615.1). Taxonomy (NCBI): domain Eukaryota; kingdom Metazoa; phylum Chordata; class Mammalia; order Artiodactyla; family Bovidae; genus Neotragus; species Neotragus moschatus. Next base: position 36,159 of record SJYA01002747.1, on the reverse strand, counting down.
TTTTTTTGGGGTCTTATCATTTATGGCACATTCTGGAAGAGATGGCTCAAGGAGGGTTAACAAATTGATAATGGAGAACAAGAGTTTGTTGTTTGTGATGAATCACAAACCAGGAATAGGAGCCAAAGAAGCAAACTGAGAAAAATCACGGAGATCACAGGATCTGGGTGAGGAAGAAAGGTACAACAAAACACTGTGAGAAGGTTATGAAGTCAGGAGTAATAAGGTCTCATGTAGCAGGATTAGAAATATAGCTTTAGATTTGCCCATTCGGAAGTTTCTGAGAACTATGGGAAGAATATTTTTCCCTATTGAAAAACAGGGCCGGTTAGCTCAGTTGGTTAGAGCGTGGTGCTAATAACGCCAAGGTCGCGGGTTCGATCCCCGTACNCATGTAGCAGGATTAGAAATATAGCTTTAGATTTGCCCATTCGGAAGTTTCTGAGAACTATGGGAAGAATATTTTTCCCTATTGAAAAACAGGGCCGGTTAGCTCAGTTGGTTAGAGCGTGGTGCTAATAACGCCAAGGTCGCGGGTTCGATCCCCGTACGGGCCATTTTCTTCTCTTTCTTGCCCAGGAGGACGACAACTCTTTTCTGAGGAAATTTGCCTCTTAACCTACACAGACTTGGGAATAGCGGGCAAAGTCCCGTTGCTGTAGTGTCCTACTCTTTGCTACCTCTCGGACCGTAGGACTCCAGGCTTCTCTGACCACCACTGTGTCCCGGAGAATGCTATTTAACTAGCTCATCCTTTGACGTCCCCTCCTCCCTTGGGCTTCTCGCGTGGCTCAGCGTAAAACAATCTGCCTGCCAAGGCAGGAGTTGCTGGCGACCCCAATTCGATCCTTGGTCCGGAAGATCCCCTAGAGAAGGAAATGGCAACTCACTCCAGTATTTTTGCTTCTCGCCTAGAAAATCCCACAGGCTAGAAGAGCCACCACACATAATCATGAAAAGATATGCAGACAGTGACTCTAGATTATCCAGGGCTTGGAGAGTTCATAAATGGGAAGGATCTAGTAAGTGACAGACACTAAAACATATACAGGAAGGAGGAATATTAAAACCTTAAGCTGGGACATCACTATTGTTAAATAAGGATGAGCAAGTAATTTGTACAATCAAATAAGTTATAGATAGTTATTGACAATGGAAGTAGGTTCCATTAATATCTATCTTGAAAAAACAAGCACAGAATGAAACTGTCCCTGGATGTGTTCACTCACTCCAGTATTTCCACTGATACAAATACAAGTCCTCAGGGAGTGAAAGATTTAGAACGCAGGTGGTAGGGAGAAGGTCTGAAGACAATCTTTTCTCCCTAGTGAGAAAATGGAGCGGTAAGGATAGTCAGATGAGGTGGGAAGGCCATAGATTGACCTAACACAGGAATTTAATATTTTGGAAATAAAGTATTAAGATGACTGAAGACCTCTTAATCATGCTACATTTCCAACGGGTCCTTCAATGTTCCTCCCACCCGGGTTTATTAGCAATGAACCCATCTGTTTATAGCTATTATGTTTTCTGTGGGAGGGAGGCTATTTCAGCCTCAGATGCCTTCCACAAGACACTAGGACCTAGGTCAGTAGGACATCCTAGCAAAGCCAATTTTAACCTTTGTGGAATGAGATGAATTCTTACACATTGAAATTATAAAACCACCCTTCCAGCTACAACCCACTCCGACTGAGGAAAAAAAAAAAATAACCTAGCAGTTTCACTGCCCGAGATTTTCTTCGGCCTTGCTCTATTAACTTGTCTGAGAACCGCCATCTTGAGACGTCAAAATTGGGGGAGGGGGAAAGTGCAAGACAAACACAATGACTAGCTTGCAGTTAAAACCGCAAACATTTTTTTTGCTATTATATACTTATTGCTTATTCGCTTGTAACAGCCCTTCTTATGAATAAGTGGATGGCCCTGAAAAGGGCCGTTTTGTAATATGCAGAAGCTTCCTAACTACATAGCAACTTAACCCCCGAAGCCGTAGAGGGTGCGGCCCTGCCGCTTGAGCGCGTAGACCACGTCCATAGCTGTGACAGTTTTGCGCTTGGCGTGCTCGGTGTAGGTGACCGCGTCCCGGATCACGTTCTCAAGGAATACCTTCAACACCCCGCGGGTCTCCTCGTAGATGAGGCCAGAAATGCGTTTCACCCCACCACGACGAGCGAGGCGCCGAATAGCAGGCTTGGTAATACCTTGGATGTTGTCCCGCAAAACCTTACGATGGCGTTTAGCGCCTCCTTTTCCGAGCCCTTTTCCTCCTTTGCCCCTACCAGACATGATGAAAAACAACTATTGCTCTTTTCCAGTACTCTGAGATCCGGCTGCAGCCCTTTATATATCAGTTTTGCGGACCTTTTAGGAAACTGAAACAGCGAGGGCGGGAACTAGATTTCTGCCCCCGCCTCTTCCCTATCTTACTGGGTGATCGCTATTGCCAAGAAGGAAAGGGGGCGTGGAAATGCTATTGGGTGTCTGACTCTCCTGTTTCCAGGTTGGGATCCAGAGTCGCTGGTTTTGTGGTCTCTAGACATGTCTCTGTGGGTTTTCTCAATTAATATTGTACAAGTTTCCTCATCATTTTTATTATTTAATAAAAGGAGGCTGTTCTGCCACATCTGTCTATAAAAAGGGACAGAAAGCAGAATAAAACAAATTGTAAATGTGAAGATACTTTAAAAAATGTATTTCTTAAATTCCTAGCAATACTTATCAAATTTGGCTGATCGTCAACGTTTACGTTTGGCAAAGCTTTAGATATACATCGTTTCAACATTCCTGATAAAGCGGGAACTTCAGGAACGGGAGATAAAGTTAATTGAATTTCCACTCTATGCTGGAAAAGCACTATTTACATTGTGAACATGAAGAATCCCAGGCTGGAAGACCTAATTCTGTTCTAATAAGTAGCACTGTTGGGGTTAGAACTGATGCTTTCTGATTCTGGGGTGTAACGTCCTTGCCATCTACCATGAATCTATGTCAGCGAAGTATTGAAGATACAGCATGATGAACTGTGGTGGTGGGTTAGTGACTAAGTCATGTCCAACTCTTTCGACCCCATGGATTGTAGCCCTCCAGGCTCCTCTCCGTGGGATTTCCCTGGCAAGAATACTGCAGTGGGTTGCCACTGAAAAGGAATTTGCAAATTAACCGCATTTTAAAAATTATTGACTGAAATCCTGTTCATGTTAAAAGGATAACTGATGTTCTACACACCAATGATAGGTATTGATAAGTTTACTAGGCAGAGGCCTGTATTTACTAACATTCCACATATTCACATTGAATGCCTTCTACGTAACTACAGAGGTCACTGAGAAAAAACTCTCTTCTTTGGTGGTGTTTACCGCATGGGCAGTTAGAGGATTATTATTTCCTGGGTCACAGACTATTGAGATTTATTTCAGGTGTGCTTACCTGTGGATTTAGACAATTTGTTCTTCCCTGCTCTCCTTTTTGAGAAAGGCACTAAACAAGCATCATTGATTCATCCATTCAACAATTCAGGGTCTATTATATTCCAAGTACCCATGTACAAACAGTGCAGTAGTCTCAGGAGACACAGATTTGATCCTGAGTCAGGAAGATCTTCTGGAATAGGAAATGGCAACCCACTGCAATATTCTTGGCTTGGGAAATCCCACGGACAGAGGACCCTGGTGGGCTGCAGCACATGATGTCACAGAGTCAGACATGAACGGTTGAGTAGGCAGGCTCAGGAGTTCAGACTTAGAGAATTTCAGGATTAACCCCAGGTCTACTGAATTGATACAGCGTTTTAAACAATATCTCAAAGTGGGTAGTTTGCTCCCACCGCTTGGCCGGTTTGAGAGAGTTGATTTAGAGCTGTGCTTTCCTACATTAGCCACTAGCCACCGGTGCTCATTTAAATTTAAATTAGTGAAAATGAAATCAAATTAAAGAAATAATTTCTTCAGTCAGTAACTACTATTTAATAGGTGCTCAATAACCACAGGAAAATGTAGTGTTTGTGCAGATACAAACACTTCTATCATTGTAGTAGGTTGTTTTAGGCTGTATTTTGATAGAAAATTTCTTCTGGAGAACTTCTAGCCCAGCCTGAGAAATGGAGTGTGGTAAATATATGAGAATGAGACTTGCTGCTGGAACTGAGGATTGGTGTACTTTTAAAGTATAATAGAAATTAGTTAACTTCTATATGTACCAGGTATTACAGATAGAAGGGCATTTAAAGAAGGAAATTGGAAATTTGGTGTAGTAATGTTGTTTTAGGAAATTAATAATATATAGTTATGCTTGCAAAGAAATTTCCAGCAGGAGCATGTCCTCAGGTGAGACCATCTGACAGAAAATTAAAATGGATGTGATTTCTCATTACCTTTCTGAGCACATGACTATAACACAATGTTCTATTTGTTATGTAGCTTTTCTTTTTAATTTGGTCTTTTTGATATTTAGTGAACATAGTCACTTCTTTCCTTACATTTTTGAAAGTTAATGAATTTTAGAATCCTTACATGCAGCCCCCGTGTCTTGCCCTGGTGCATACTACACTACCTATATCTCTCACGGTCACTGGCTATGGTAGAGTGGGGTGTTGACACCAACATTAAGAGGACATGAAGTTGTGAGATGTCCATCACTTGTCTCACTTTAGTTTTTTTTTTATTTTTTACATCTATAAGGTAAAAATAGTTGAATTCTTAGTCTAGCAGAAAAATACAGTGTTTTAGGATCTATGTAGATTTAGGATTCAAAAGTATTAAACACAAGTTTTTTTTTTGTGGGCTATAAGTAATAGGGGAAACTTTCCAAATTTACAGTCCCATGGGGATGATCCTGCTTTCAAGAACCTTTTCCACACTACAGTTAGAGTGTAAGTACTTGTGTCTCAAGCAATAACAGTATCTACATGCAGCACAGCTCCATCATTCTATAAACATCTGGGGAAGAACTTTTCAGGTGAAAGCATGTCTCAGTTATTGTCCTCTAGGAAAGGCAGAGACCTGTAAACAATGAAGCAAATGGCCCTGAGCCCAATGTCTTCTCACTTATTTGGTACCTAAATAACCATGGAACAAACAGTAGTTGCACAAGAAAGAAATTGTAACATCTGCTGTAGGAAGTATTTTGCACCTATCTTAAACTTAGTACATATAACTTAGGGAACAAGTTCAACAAGTATTCAACAACTGATATTATGACTACAATGATTACCAAAATAGTAAAGTTTTAAACATCTGAATTTTATCTGTATCTTGAGGACTGAGTATTAGGCTCTGGCCCGAAAAGGAGAAGGGCCTATATAATGTGCTTGAAAAGGAAAGGTGCCTGTATTACTGTTACTGTTGCTATTGACAGTGATATCATTGAGGATGACAAGTAGCCCTTTTTTCCAGACGCTCATAAAATACCTGTCCTGGGAAAATTGGGATGTTCCATAGCCAAAATTTTAAACTTCCCTCCTTATTCATTGTATTTGTATTTGGTATATAACATGGTCTCAAGTCCCAGAGATTTAGTTTTAGACAGTACCAGTCCAAAATAACTATTGAAAAACAGACCAAGTGATGTCTATATAATTTGTTAAGTATGGAGAGATGACATCTTTAAAACGGATTATCCCGTCTTGGAGTTATATGAGAAAATCCTCAAGTTACTATCGAATGTAGGCCAGAAGAACTAGATTTTTGAAAGCAGGGATATTTACTAGAAAAAAAAAAAAATCACACCACCAAAATATCTTTCCTGTTTATTTACTTTGATAAACATGAGATTTGTTTCAGTATTTGATTATTTGATAGATACTAATTTTGTGCTTAATAATCCAATATTTACTCAGTTCCATTAGTTCTGCATGTTACAAAGAGATGCATGTTACAAATATGGCTGAGTAGTAAATCAGCCATATTTGCTATGAAATGTTAGTTCAGCTCCTCAGGTGAACATATTCAGCCAATTAGTTTAGGTTGTGACAGTCAGCTTTGTATTTTGCTAGTAAAAACTCAAGGAATGTTATGAAGACTCAGGAAATGATTTAAAGGAGAATTTTTTCTTCTTACGCTCTATTTGCAATATTGAAAACATTTAAATCAAATATGTATTTTAAGTATCATTTTGGAGTACAGGAAATATGTACACAATTGTATGCTAAATATTGGAGAAAAAAGGCTAATGGACAGATTGTCACTAAGCAATTTACAATATTAACCCAGGTGTCTTTTTTTGGAGCTTAGAGCTAGTTACTTGATATAGAACTGCCATTCTGGGGCTTCATGATTCACTTTTCTTCATTGAGGCTGGCATGAGGGATTTCTAATGCCCATTTTGGGTCTAAAAAATCTAGTATATTAAGTTTGAAAGAAGGTTTTAAAGACTGTGTTTGGAGCTGTTTATCTAGAAAAACAAACGGAACAGCCTCACACCCCAGCCTTCCAAAAAAAAAAAACGTTTAAATCACGAAACACTGAAATCAAACCCAGTCTATAATCTCGTCACTCATAAACTTTTTTAAAAAGTCAATTTTTGCTAAAATAGTTGTCTATCTTGTACGTCGAATTTTCTATCCCAGTGCCAATTTCCAGTGCTTAGTGCAAACAAGTTGCAGGAGAGCTGTGCTATTGCTCTCGCGAAAAACCCGATTTTCCTTGTATATTTCAGTAAAAATGAGGTTATTTATATAGGGTTGAAAAGAAAACAATGTGTATGACAATGCCCTGGAAGAAAGATTTGCAAAAGAAACAGAGAGAACTAGTAATTTTAAGGAAAAATTGAAAGTTGTCTCAATTTGACCGAAGTTTCCAAGAGAGTTGGGGGAATCAGGAAAGTTTCAGGGAGCCGGTTTTGAAACTAGGTATAGCAAATAAGGCAGGAATGAAGCCTGAAGAGTCTCGGATCAGTTTCCCCCACATGCCTAATTATTTCGTGCCCAGATTTCTTATATTTTTCTTCTTTTTTAAGGGGCAAAAAACACAGCCACTCGGCAGAGCCGAGGAGTCCTCCCTAGCCGCGCGGCGCACAGACCAGGCAACCAATCATCACTCAGCGACTCTCTATATAAACCCCCAGCCGGCGACGCCCGGGACACGCCGTTCTGACAGTTTACCCTTACTATTTTGCCTTTCCTGGCTAAACAGAAGCATGTCGGAGACGGCTCCGGTTGCTCCTGCTGCTCCCGCACCTGCAGAGAAAACACCTGTTAAAAAGAAGACGAAGAAGTCGGGCGCGGCCGCTGGAAAACGCAAGGCGTCCGGTCCCCCAGTGTCCGAGCTCATCACCAAGGCTGTCGCCGCCTCCAAGGAGCGCAGCGGCGTGTCTCTGGCTGCACTCAAAAAGGCACTGGCGGCCGCCGGCTACGATGTGGAGAAGAACAACAGTCGCATCAAGCTGGGTCTCAAGAGTCTGGTGAGCAAGGGTACCCTGGTGCAGACCAAGGGCACCGGGGCTTCCGGCTCTTTCAAGCTCAACAAGAAGGCGGCCACAGGGGAAGCCAAGCCCAAGGCAAAGAAGGCGGGCGCGGCCAAGCCCAAGAAGGCTGCCGGGGCGGCTAAGAAGCCCAAGAAAGCCACTGGTGCGGCCACTACGAAGAAGGCCGCCAAGAAGACCCCTAAGAAAGCCAAGAAGCCGGCGGCGGCTGCTGGGACCAAGAAAGTAGCCAAGAGCCCGAAGAAGGCCAAGGCAGCCAAACCGAAGAAGCCGACTAAGAGTCCGGCCAAGGCCAAAGCCCCCAAGCCCAAGGCAGCCAAACCTAAAGCTGCCAAACCCAAGGCTACAAAGGCCAAGAAGGCGGTCTCCAAGAAGAAGTAAATCTTAAGCGGCACCTCCTGCTTTGGAAATCTCAAAGGCTCTTTTCAGAGCCACCCACTAATTTCAGGTGAAAGAGCTTAACCGGACATAAATTCCTAAGTTTACCAACGAGTTTTGTAATAAAGGTAATTAACTTTTTAAAATTTGCCGCTCTACTGTGATTGGACAGCTGAGTGTGCGTCCGGGTGCGCGCGCACCACAGGATCAGCACCATGATGGTGGTCACAGTCCTAGTGCGAGCTCAGTGGCTCCCTTGTGACGGCTCTGGGTCTTAGCAGGGATGTTGAGTAGGACGCTGCATTGTGCGATGGTAACGCGACCCCGAAGTTCCTCGTTGAGGGTTTTAAGCTATGAGGGGTGGGGTGGGTACTGTACATCTTGTGATGGGCCCCGTTCCCCGCCAGCTCTGGTATCTCTGCCTTGTACTCCAGCACCGCGGTCTCATACACCGGGACCCTGGCCCCTACTCGGTCGGAGTAGTTACCCTTGGGAAGCAGACGAAGCACGTGGCCCCTGGGAAACTGGAGCCTGGCCCACGAGGAGCTGGTTTTTGGCCTTTGTTCGCGCTCTGCCGCCCTGTTTTCCTCCTCCATATTTGTTAGGGAAAAAGTGCAACCTGAAGAATAGATTATTACAGTCTGGATGTTTGTAAGGTTTTCTTTCTCATTGGTTTGTAGAGTCTAAGGAGAATTAGCCAATCGGGACGCACTCCTGGCCTTATTTGCTTGGTGTCTAGGAGAAAATACTGCGTCAATTAGAGATTGAGATATAAGGATTTGCGTATACTTGGAAGCAATTGAAAAGCTTGTATTTTTTTTCCCGCTTAATGAATGTAGTCCCATTCGAGGGGACTTTGGTACTATTGATATTCTGCCTGAATCTGCATAATTGTTCCTACTACGCTGACTGTGAACTGCTCAGTAGTCCGACTTTTTTGCGACGCCATGGACTGCAGCCCGCCAGGCTCCTCTGACCTTGGGATTTCTAGGCAAGGATCCTGGAGTGGGTTGCCATTTCGCTCTCCAGGGGATCTTACCGACCCAGGGATCGAACCTGTATCTCCTTCATTGTAGGCGGATTTTTTACAGCTGAGCCACTGGGGGAGGCAATCCTAGTACTAAGGTATAGTGAAAAAAAAATTTTTTTTTTTTTTTTTTAAAGGATAAAAGCCACTTCTGGCGGTTTATAATTCACCCGTTTATCAAATTATTTCCCGCTAAAATGGTTGACAGTCTCATCTTTTGGTGCATAAGTAATAAATAAAATAGGGAGATAGAAATAATTAAGCTTTGGGAAACGCAAGGAGAATGCTTAGAGAGCTCCTTGAGCCGCAGTAACCAGGGCAAAAGAAATGGTTCTAGGAAGATGGATGTTTCGTCATTTCCACTTCATCCTGTTTTTAATTTCAGGGGAATGCCACTGTGTTTTACTGATGAATCTTGACAAAAATCTGAGTTTATTGTAGACCATTAGGCAGTTGTAAGCATGGTTGGGGAAAAATTACATCTTAGAAACTAAATTCAGTTAAGCATTTCCTTTTAGTATGTCTGTAAGCACAAGCAGTTACAATGGATTTTGCAGACCTTATCGAGTTTTTCAAGAGTGGCTGTCACAGATGTTTTTATATCACTTTGAAGATATGAAGATATCTTGAAATAAAGTTTACATCATTCTAAGTCCTTGAAATTGACATTTGTTATTCCACCTGTTGCTCCTTGTTATTTGATATGACTAATGAAGCACATTATAAGTACGTAAATACATTTTAAAATATTTTACTATGCCTTTCTTATCCTGTATTGGTATTCTCAAACATGATATTGAAAAGGTGTTTATAGGTTCCCCAGGGTGTCCATAGAGTTCACCATACAAGTCATGAGTCCCTGAGCAGATTGTCAGTGGGCAAATACCTCGTGGTTAAAAGGCTTCATCTTATTTATTTGCTTACAGCATATCCCACCCCCCAGCCCCCTGCCTGCC
>SJYA01002747.1:0-14183 GCA_006410615.1 Neotragus moschatus | reverse complement strand
ATCTGAGGTTATTGATATTTCTCCCAGCAATCTTGATTCCAGCTTGTGTTACTACCAGTCCAGCATTTCTCATGATGTATTCAGCATATAAGTTAAAAAGCAGGGTGACAATATACAGCCTTGACATACTCCTTTTCCCATTTGGAACCCAGTCTGTTCCATGTCCAGTTCTAACTGTTGCTTCTTGACCTGCATACAGATTTCTCAAAAGGCAGGTCATCTCTTGAAGAATTTTCCACAGTTTCTTGTGATCCACACAGTCAAAGGTTTTGGCATAGACAATAAAGCAGAAATAGATGTTTTTCTGGAACTCTCTTGCTTTTTCCATGACCCAATGGATATTGGCAATTTGATCTCTGGTTCCTCTGCCTTTTCTAAAACCAGATTCAACATCTAGAAGTTCATGGTTTACGTATTGCTGAAGCCCGGCTTGGAGAATGTTGAGCATTACTTTGCTAGTGTGTGAGATGAGTGCAATTGTGCGGTACTTTGAGCATTCTTTGGCATTGTCTTTCTTTGGGATTGGAATGAAAACTGACCTTTTCCAGTCCTGTGGCCACTGCTGAGTTTTACAAATTTGCTGGCATATTGAGTGCAGCACTTTCACCGCATCATCTTTCAGGATTTGGAATAGCTCAACTGGAACTCCATCACCTCCACTAGCTTTGTTCCTAGTGATGCTTTGTAAGGCCCACTTGACTTCACATTCCAGGATGTCAGGCTCTAGATGAGTGATAGGCCTAGGGTATTTAGTGGAATCTCAAGAGTTTAATCTGAACAACTAGGGTAGATTATTTCAAAGGGGATTTTTCAAATTTACATTAAAAATAAAAAATATTCACTATTTTCATTGAGTCTATTATTGATATAATTAATCCTACATTGTGCTGAAGCAGGGTCTGAAACCCTCATTTTGAGACATTTAAACATTTTTATATTCTCTATCTTCAGTCAGCGGTAGATTCTGTATTCATTTACACAGGCGAGAAAAAAAATCAAAAGAAACAGAAATAAGATGTAGAAGTGCAGGGAGGACAGAGGATATGGAAAGAAATGCATAGTTTTCCTGAAAATTTGATAGTTTCTGTATTGCTGAAAGTTAAATAACATCGATAAATTGTTTTCAGTACTTGTCAACTTACAGACTTGCTATTTGGTACATTAGCCAGGCTTTACGAATATACATGCCAGAGTGTATTGTGTGTTTGTGTGGAGTATGGAGGTTCATCTAACTGTGAAACAATGTTTGTTAAAGTTTTTATTTGTTTTTAAATTTCATTTTCCCATTAGATAAAGACTAGTTTCAGTTAAATATATCTGTTATTTTACATGACATGGTAGAATCTTTAGAATCTTAGATGAACATTCCAAATGTGCTGGCTGTCTTTATTGATGGATAACAGATTGCCTTGAAGTTACTAGCTTCACACATGTTTTATTACACAGCTTCTGTGAGTCTGGGCATGTTTTATCTGGGTCCTCTATAAGGATGATGTTGGAGTGTTATGCAGGGCTGTGGTCTCTTCATTGGGGGAAATATATGATTCCAAGCTCACTTAGTGGTTGGTTCTTTGTAGTTTTAGGACTGAGAATCTTATTTTCTTTTTGACTGTTGGCTTGAAGCCCTTATAGGGTGCTAGTCTTCCCTCAGTTCATAAAGAGCCCTCTGAGTTTCTTGTCATTTGCACCTGACAACAGGGATGCTTGGTTTCTGAAAACCAGCATGTAGGACTTCCCTGGTGGGCTGGTGGTTAAGAATCTGCCTCCCAAATTAGGCGATAGGTGTCTGATTCCTAGCCCAGGAAGATTCCACATGCCGCAGGACACCTAATATTGAGCCCCTCAGCCAGAGCTACTGAAGCCTGTGCACCCTAGGGGCCGAGCTCTGCAACAAGAGACACCATCACAATGAGAAGCCCATGCAACTAGAGAAAGCCTGCATGCAGGAATGAAGACCCATCGCAGCCAAAAATAAATAAAATTTATGTTAAAAAACCGAACCAGCATGCAAGAGATTGGAAGATGTTACAATCTTATTTATTACCTAGTCATATTCACAAATTTTTTTTTTACATCCTGTCACCCATGGTCACATGCTTTGATGGGTAAAAAGAGGTCACAGGTCACATCCACAGTCCAGGGCCTTGATCACATAAGGGTGAACATTAAGACCATAAATCGTGTGGGCCACCTTAAGAGACCATCACAGGACCCAGTACGACCAAAAATCAGTTACCTAAGACTTGTCTCTTCCCTCCCTCTTCCCATCACACCTGCCCCACAGTACTGGGATTGGTTCAAATGGCCTGCAGGTTGGAAATCTACTTAAGGAAAGGGCATTTAATACCTTGAAGTCCTTTTAAACAGGCCTTTGCCTGTTACTTTGTCTTGAAGCCAATACAGACAACTTTGTTCAGTTATTACTTTGGGGACTTCTTTCCTCTTTCCTTTGCAAATGCTGACATATGAAAAACCCTGGTGTAGCTGAGTCCCAGCACAGGGCTAGATGTCCATGTGTTTATAGCTAGCTTTCTAACATTATACATGAGAAAAGGATCCGGAGGGTTCATCAGGTGAATTAGTTGTTGCTTTATTATAGACTACCAGGGAGTAGATTTGACAAGGCAGGAAACAAATCCCAAATTCTTTGTATATTAAAAAAAAGTTGACCCAGTAGTTTATGGCCCTCGTGCCACGTAAGCCTCCTCACGAGTGCCTTCACTTCCTTTAGTTCAGTCTTTCATTGTACCTCGTCTTGAGTTTCTTTCCTAGAAGCTGTTTACCAGGTTTTCTTGAGATGTGAGGAGGCTATTAAAGTAGTACTTGCATTCGGTCACCAATGCAACTTACGGATTATCACTGTCTCATTTAAGAAACTTATGAAATTCATTAACTTTGCAGACTAAGGGTTCTTAGTAACAGAGCTCCACAATTTAAAAGCCATTATGTGGCACTGTAGCTGCAACATAGGGCAAACATTTAAGGCACAGGTACACAAATGATAAAAGCGCCTGCCTGCAATGCAGAAGATCTGGGTTCGAAATGGCAACCCACTCCAGTATTCTTGTCAAGAAAATCCCATGGAAAGAGCCTGGTAGGCTACAGTCCATGGGGTCGAAGAGTCAGACACGACTGAGCAACTTCACTTCTACACAAACATGAGCTATATTAAAGCAGTTACTTACAACCGGAGATCACAAGTTCACTAAGCCCCATTTCCTCGCAACAGAAAAACAACAACAGCAACAAAAAACAGCTTAATGCCACGAGCTCTCAAGTGAAAACTTAGGTGGCCCTGAAAAGGGCCTGGAGAATTGATACAGAAACCCTGTTTGTGGGTTCCGGTTTAGCCGCCAAATCCGTAAAGAGTGCGTCCCTGACGCTTTAGCGCGTAGACGACGTCCATGGCCGTGACCGTCTTTCGCTTGGCGTGTTCGGTGTAGGTGACCGCGTCCCGAATCACGTTTTCCAAGAATACTTTCAGTACCCCGCGAGTTTCCTCGTAAATGAGGCCAGAGATGCGCTTAACCCCACCGCGACGAGCCAAGCGGCGGATCGCGGGTTTAGTAATACCTTGAATGTTATCCCGCAGAACTTTACGGTGACGCTTCGCGCCGCCTTTCCCAAGACCTTTTCCACCTTTACCGCGTCCAGACATTTTAAAGTGTCAGGAAGCCTAGGCACACATCTAGATGACGTGTACCGAAATTCTTATTTATAGTCTGGCCGCGGACCTATTTGAAAACTACAAAAAAGGCGGGTAGGGAAAGAGCTCATTCGTAACCTAATTTATCCCAGCCCACAAACGCCTGAGAATCTGTGGGGCGGAGTCTCGAAAAGAAAATTTCTTTCCTCATTCCCTGAATTTCACCTGAAAGAGTCCTGTTTCAGGGCGTTTAAAAGCATTCTTTTGTTTATTAAAGGACGGTACCTATTAAGGTAACATCTGTTTTCCACTTTGAATATTGAAGCTTAGTCATTGACCTAGATTTTATATTGCCTCATTCTTTAAACGCATTTCTGAAATGCGAACGAGTCCCCGGGAAGCAATTTTGTACAATCTAAGTGAAAGTGAAATAATTATCGTGGTAAACTGATCTTTGGAAGCAAGGAGATTGCTGATATCCATTGGGAAACAAGGTTTTCTCGCTGATGTGTCTTACTTGGAGACATGACTCTATTGCCTGAGCCTTCATTACTTGCTACTTTTTCGCATTCTAAGGTTTAGGATCAGGTTTGTGACAGGTATTTTCTCATTTTCAATTTTTTTTTTTTTCATTTTCAGGATCATAACGTTAATTCTGGTATCATAAGCGTGTTTAGAAAATCAAAAAGTTAATTTTGGTTAAATGTTTCTTCTTGAGTACTACTATAATTACCTGAGGAAATTTCATCTTCTTGCTCCAGGGACTGACTTTCTCCCCAGCATTATTATTATTTTTTAATTTATGTTTCACTTTTTCTTTAATTTTGTGCCTGCTGCCTCACGGCATGTGGGATCCAGTTCTCCAACAAGGATTGAACCGACTTCTTCTGCAGTGGAACTGTTAAGTCCTAACCACTAGAAAGGTGGGAAAGTCCCGCTCCCCAATATTCTTAAATTTCTCAATCTGGTATTTTGCAATCTGGGCCTATGTTAGTTGCTTTCATAACTTCCACATCCCTATGTGTGCACTTTTTATTTAAGAAGTCAGGGCTAAACTCTTGTTGTTTAGTGACTAAGTCGTGTCCAGCTCTTTGTGCCTGCCATGGATATATATATATATATAGTGCCCTCAGTTGAACCAGCAGTATTCTTTAAGATATCCATCACTTACTATGGGGTGTCCCTTCCCCATTTCACCTCGGAGTAGCCTTTCTCAGCCTGTGTAGATGGAAGGTCTTGACCTGGAGAATGAGGAATATGTGGTATCTTTATCTTTTATCTAAGCAGGGCTCAACTCCTCTCTGTTTCTGCTACTACTCTACAGTTTTGGAGTATATTCCACAGGGAACAAACTCCAACTGCTCAGCCTGGTGGCATCTATCTCCTGCCTCTCTGTGAGAAAAATTGTCTGAGCCTTGGAAGCAAGGCTAAGATGGACTGGAATGGGTGAATTTAACTAAGATGACCATTATATCTACTACTGTGGGCAAGAATCCCTTAGAAGAAATGGAGTAGCCATCATAGTCAACAAGAGTCTGAAATGCAGTACTTGGATGCAATCTCAAAAACGAAAGAACGATCCCTGTTCATTTCCAAGGCAAACCAGTCAATATCGCAGTAATCCAAGTCTTTGCCCCGACCAGTAATGCTGAAGAAGCTGAACAGTTCTATGAAGACCTACAAGACCTTCTAGAACTAACACCCCAAAAAGATGTCCTTTTCATTATAGGGGACTGCAATGCAAAAGTAAGAAGTCAAGAAACACCTGGAGTAATAGGTAAATTTGGCATTGGAGTACAGAATGAAGCAGGGCAAAGGCTAATAGAGTTCTGCCAAGAGAACGCACTGGTCATAGCAAACAGCCTCTTTCAACAACACAAGAGAAGACTCTACATATGGACATCACCAGATGGTTGACACTGAAATCACGTTGATTATATTCTTTGCAGCCAAAGATGGAGAAGCTCTATACGTCAGCAAAAACAAGACAGGAAGCTGACTGTGGCTCAGATCATGAATGCCTTATTGCCAAATTCAGACTGAAATTGAGGAAAGTGGAGAAAACCACTAGACCATTCAGGTATGACCTAAATCAAATTCCTTATGANATGGAGAAGCTCTATACGTCAGCAAAAACAAGACAGGAAGCTGACTGTGGCTCAGATCATGAATGCCTTATTGCCAAATTCAGACTGAAATTGAGGAAAGTGGAGAAAACCACTAGACCATTCAGGTATGACCTAAATCAAATTCCTTATGAGTATACAGTGGAAGTGAGAAATCGATTTAAGGGACTAGATCTGATAGACAGAGTGCCTGGTGAACTATGGATGGAGGTATGTGACATTGTACAGGAATCTACAAAAAAATGCAAAAAAGCAAAATGGCTGTCTGAGGAGGCCTTAAAAAAAGCTATGAAAAGAAGGGAAGCGAAAAGCAAAGGAGCAAAGGAAAGATATACCCATTTGAATGCAGAATTCCAAAGAATAGCAAGAAGAGATAAGAAAGCTTTCCTNTCTAATTTTCTTGAAGAGATATCTAGTCTTTCACATTCTGTTTTCCTCTATTTCTTTTCTGAGGAAGGCTGATTGCTGAGGAAGGCTTTCTTATCTCTCCTTGCTATTCTTTGGAACTCTGCATTCAAATGGGTATATCTTTCCTTTTCTCCTTTGCCTTTGCTTCTCTTCTATTCACAGCTATTTGTAAGGCCTCCTCAGACAATCATTTTGCCTTTTTGCACTTCTTTTCCTTGGAGAAGAGACCCAGGAAAAATTAATTTAAAGAGGTGGGTTAGAACTTCGGATTATATAGCGTCTTCATCAAAAAATTGATTTGTAGAGAAATGACAGTACAAAGAAAAGCCGTTTTAGGCTTCTAAGGGCAGCAAACTGTGAGAAGGGAAATATATGGGAGCAAACTAGCCCAGGTTTGTTAGCGAATTTCTGTGGAGCCTCTCTACTCTGACATTTCTACAGACGTTTCCAGGATAGAATTTATATCTTGCCTTAAGGCAGAACACGAAGACAATGGCACCCCACTCCAGTACTCTTGCCTGGAAAATCCCATGGACAGAGGAGCCTGGTAGGTTAGAGTCCATTGAGTCGCTAAGAGTCGGACACGGCTGAGAGACTTCACTTTCACTTTTCACTTTCATGCATTGGCGAAGGAAATGGCAACCCACTCCAGTGTTCTTGCCTGGAGAATCCCAGCGACTGGGGAGCCTGGTGGACTGCCGTCTACGGAGTGCAGAGTCGGAAACGACTGAAGCGACTTGGCAGCAGCAAGGTAGAAAAAGAGGAGTAGAGAGGGCTTTCTCTTGCCATTATTGCTTATTAACTGCCTGCTGCTGCTGCTGCTAAGTTGCTTCAGTCTTGTCCGACTCTGTGTGACCCNGCGACTGGGGAGCCTGGTGGACTGCCGTCTACGGAGTGCAGAGTCGGAAACGACTGAAGCGACTTGGCAGCAGCAAGGTAGAAAAAGAGGAGTAGAGAGGGCTTTCTCTTGCCATTATTGCTTATTAACTGCCTGCTGCTGCTGCTGCTAAGTTGCTTCAGTCTTGTCCGACTCTGTGTGACCCCATAGACGAAAGCCCATCAGGCTCCCCCCTCTCTGTGATTCTCTAGGCAGGAACACTAGAGTGGGTTGCCATTTCCTTCTCCAATGCATGAAAGTGAAAGGTGAAAGTTAAATTGCTCAGTCCTGTCCAACTCTTAGCGACCCCATGCACTGCAGCCCCATAGGCTCCTCCGTCCATGGGATTTTCCAGGCAAGAGTACTGGAGTCGGGTGCCATTGGCTTGTCCGGTTAACTGCCTAGGGAGGTAAAATAAGGGAAAGCATTACAACAGTTCTTATTGACAAAGTAGGTGGCTCTGAAAAGAGCCTTTTTCAGTACATTGAAAGCAGCATCTTTGGGTTATGCCCTCTCTCCGCGGATGCGGCGTGCAAGCTGGATGTCCTTGGGCATGATGGTGACGCGCTTGGCGTGGATGGCACACAGGTTGGTGTCCTCGAAGAGCCCCACCAGGTAGGCCTCGCACGCCTCCTGCAGCGCCATCACCG
Source organism: Neotragus moschatus (assembly GCA_006410615.1). Lineage (NCBI taxonomy): Eukaryota > Metazoa > Chordata > Mammalia > Artiodactyla > Bovidae > Neotragus > Neotragus moschatus. Next base: position 6,476 of record SJYA01002747.1, on the reverse strand, counting down.
CCGAGCTCTGGAAGCGCAGGTCGGTCTTGAAGTCCTGCGCGATCTCGCGCACCAGCCGCTGGAAAGGCAGTTTGCGGATCAGCAGCTCCGTGGACTACTGGTAGCGGCGGATCTCGCGCAGAGCTACCGTGCCGGGCCGGTAGCGGTGCGGCTTCTTCACGCCGCCGGTGGCCGGCGCGCTCTTGCGGGCCGCCTTGGTGGCCAGCTGCTTGCGGGGCGCGCCTTACCGCCGGTGGACTTGCGAGCCGTCTGCTTAGTGCGAGCCATGAGGCTAACAGAAAACTGGCAGGAGACTGTTATGCTGCTGGTGCTGCTTCTGACCTTATTTATAGGAGCAGGTCAGTTTGATTCCTAGGTCCCGCGCTGTGATCTAATTGGTTCACTTTGCATTTCGGAGAAATATGATCGGATTTCCTTTAAAAATTAAAAATATAATCGAACTTTTATCCTGAGTCTATAGTCCAGTATAACATGAGTCCATATCGGTAATATAACAGTGAAGTTTCATTCAGTACTGATTTTAATGTAGTTCGTTCATTGCATCTTATGAACAGAGAAATAACCAACGGACAAAACAATTCTAATCTCGTCATCCGGAAAATTTAAAAATCCCGCCCTGACATGTCATTGGCAAGCTAGTGCTCCTTTGTTCTCTTGTTTATTTATATAATACTTTGACAGAAAATTCACTTGACTATGCATATGTATAGACATATATATCGTGTATAATACACCCAAAACCCCTCAATGAGGCATTACAGTCTTATTTACCTACATAAACTTCATTTATAGCCTACAAGCTCAAATTTATGTTCTGATACAGAATTCTCTAAACATGGATTCTTTCGAACTCACAAATTATAAATTGTGTTATAGGCGACATAACATAAATTTTTCTAAGACTTTATGGCGCGTTAATTTACCACTGGTTAACAATTTAGCACCTTTTAAACAAATACGGGCGATGCTCTTCCCTTTCTAAACACAACTTAAGAGTACAATATTAGTAAATAAAACTTAGTCAAAATAATCCACTCGTTTAGTTACTAAGTATTCCAGCACTTTACAGAAAAAGTGAGTGGCTCTGAAAAGAGCCTTTGATTTTCAGAACTGGGAATGTAATACTGCTAAACGTTTCACTTGCCCTTGGCCTTGTGGTGGCTCTCAGTCTTCTTGGGCAGCAGCACCGCCTGAATGTTGGGCAGGACTCCGCCCTGAGCGATGGTCACACGACCCAGCAGCTTGTTGAGCTCCTCGTCGTTGCGGATAGCCAACTGTAGGTGTCGCGGGATAATACGGGTCTTCTTGTTGTCCCGGGCGGCGTTGCCCGCCAGCTCCAGAATCTCGGCGGTCAGGTACTCCAGCACCGCCGCCAGGTACACCGGGGCCCCGGCACCGACCCGCTCGGAGTAGTTACCCTTGCGAAGCAGTCGGTGAACTCGGCCTACGGGAAACTGGAGTCCGGCCCGCGAAGAGCGAGTCTTCGCCTTGGCACGGGCTTTCCCTCCTTGTTTCCCGCGCCCAGACATGATAACCGTTGAGGAAAAGAGAAACCGCCACCTGGAAAGCAAGAAAAAAGTGATCTCAAAGCCGCAACAAGATGGCAGTTATAGTGCTGGGTGGAATTGCCGAATGCGAGAGAGGATTGGTTAAAATCTTCTGTTTTGTGTCTAACCAATAAGAAAAGAGATCTGGTGGAGGTAAATTTACATAATCTCGTCACGAATTCATTGTCAAATCAGATATGAATATTCTTAAACACCGTATTTGCATAGAGCGACTATAAAAGACGAGATTCTACTCGCCAGCAGGTATTTTAAGATATTTCTGTGTTGTTGGGTGTATCGTTTATAGACATGCCTGAACCGGCTAAATCGGCTCCTGCTCCTAAAAAGGGCTCTAAAAAGGCTGTAACTAAGGCTCAGAAAAAGGACGGCAAGAAGCGCAAGCGCAGCCGCAAGGAAAGTTACTCCGTGTACGTGTACAAGGTGCTGAAGCAAGTCCATCCGGACACTGGCATCTCGTCCAAGGCCATGGGCATCATGAACTCCTTCGTCAACGACATTTTCGAGCGCATCGCTGGTGAGGCATCTCGCCTGGCACATTACAACAAGCGCTCGACCATCACATCCAGGGAGATCCAGACGGCCGTGCGCCTGCTGTTGCCCGGGGAGCTGGCCAAGCATGCTGTGTCCGAGGGCACCAAGGCTGTCACCAAGTACACCAGCTCCAAGTAGATATAATATGACTAGCCCCTTTTAAACCAAAGGCTCTTTTCAGAGCCACTTATATTTTCATTTAAGAGTTGTGTACTCTTTCTACTCTAACTTGGCTGGGCATTAAAGTGCAGTTACATTTGGTGCCTGAGATAAAGGGAGAAGCTTTCATTTTGAGAAGGTTATTAATCTAACATTTCCCCAAACCTGTTCTGTATTAAAATGTCCAGTTTTTTTTTTTTTTTTTTGTCTCATTTTCATATGGATAGCAAGGGCGGCTGGCTGATTGTAGTTCCCAGCTACCTCCAACCTCTTTTTCCAGGCCAGATTGTATGTTCCTACATCAGCCTGACCCACAGAGTTAAGATACTTAACTCTTATCAGGCCTCTGCTCCAGAGTTAAAGATGATCTACCCCGGCGCCTGTATATGGCAGGAGCCCTTGATTACCTTTGTAAAAACAACCAATAGTTTTATAGTTTCCTGACGGGACGTTGAAGTGGTGCCAATCTTCCCTTGATTTTCCTTATTTCACTTAGTTTAAAACTATTAGGCACTTTGAGAATCATTGCATTTTCTTCAATCTGGATGTTGGGAGATTTCATAAAAAAATGAACAAATTCACCTAAAGATGTAGCCTAATGCTGGGAGACGAGGTTATTCTTCTAAAAAGACTTCTTGAAGTGTTAAGAGATCTGTAGATGTGAAATGTTTTTCAATTCTATCTGGACATCTTTGAAAGAACATTGCCTCAGAAGAACACTGGAATTTGAATTTTGTGAGGTAAATAATCTTTGGTTCTCACAGCCTCAGTTTCTTACTGTAAAAATTAGAATATTATGAGAATTCCCTGGGTTTTCCAAAGGTTAGGACTTGGCTTTTTCACTTTAGAGTGAATCTGTTTCCATGACTTTTGCGACAGCTGGAGTGTTCTTTGTTCCTTTGCTCATGGCATCTTTCCTAGATTTCAAACTAAGCAATATCTGGCCAAATCATTTTCATGCTGCCTTCTCTCTGGATGTGCACTCTGATTCCCTCTTCCACTGATAAGGGCCCTTGTTTTATATTAGGTTCACTTGAATTCTCTAGGATAACCTTCTATTTATTTATTTGGCCTCACCACCTAGCATGTGGGATCTTAATTTACCAACCAACTAGGCATCAAACCCCTGCCCCCTGCAGTGGAAGCATGGAGCCCTAACCACTGGACCGCCAGGGTACTCCCTAGGATAGTCCTATTTAAAGTCAAATGATTAGTAACCTAAATGGCATCTGCAACCTTAATTCCCATTTGTTATGTGTCCCAACATATTCATAGACTACAGAGATTAAAAGGTAGACAAAATTGCGGAGGCATCATTGTATCTAGCACAGTAAATGACAGTATTTTTAAAAATTGACAGAATGCTATATATTTTGCTTTTGGTGGGAGGAGGAACATATGGACACACTATTGTATGTAATTTCTGGGAGTTTGTATACTCCACTAAAGCTCATGTAGTAGGCCTGGTTTAGATATTTACCCCTGGGACTACAGAATTCAAAAATTGGCTATTTACAATAATATGAAATCTTAAGTACACCTATATTGTTTAGTTTTCATTCTTTCAGTATATATTATGTAATATATTTATTATTTAAATATAATAAATATATATATTGTTGCTTTTCTTCTTTATGTATATTGTGTTATTTGAATATTTGCATACATTTTTCTGTATGTTGTGTTGTAAACTTAAGTGTTGTGCTTTGGGTGGGAAGCCTGTGATTCATAAAGTAATTTACACAATATTATTAGGCTATTATGGCTTTTTTCCTACCAGGGTTGAAATTCTAAAGTATTTAAAAATACACTCCTAGCATTTGTTCAATATAAGATGTGGTTTATAACCTTAAGCATGTTTGTAAATGGGACTTCTCTGGTGATTCAGCAGTAAAAAATTCGCCTGCAAGGCAGGAGACGTGGGAGAGGAGGGTTGGGTCTCTGGTCTTGGAAGAATCCCTGAAGGAGAGCATGGTAACCCACTCCAGTACTCTTGGCTGGAGAATCCCATGCACAGAAGCGCCTGGTGGGCTAAAATCCAGAAGTCGCAAAGAATTAGACAGGACGGAAGTGACTAAGCACACACACTCCCAAGTTTGTAATTATGAAAAAGGGTAAGTTATAACGACTGTTATATATGTGTTCACATGACAAGAGAGTGTTGGTAACTGGAATGACGTATGAATTGTTTTTCCATTAATTTTTTTGCTGACTGAGATGAAAACAATCATATGAAATCCACCTTGGGAGAAAGTAACATAGTTTAAGGGAGAGGATGCACAAAAATACCTTCTGGGCATTTCTTTCCTGAACTACCAGTGTTATGAATCCCAATATGGTAGTTCGGCAATGGTCTAACTTTTCATTAGAGAAACCTTGGACAAATTCTCTTTACAACTAACTTCTGGAAACGGTGATACTCATTTTTTTTTTTTTTTTTTTTTTGAAGGCCACTGGCTTTATTGATTTAAAAAACTTTACAAGGACAGTGACTGTTCTGCCAAAAAGACTACCCAATGGCACAAAAGAGACCACAGGTGGGGGTGAGGGACAGGACCAGGAATCCACTCAGAAAAGTTGGTAATTATTGTCACGAAACTGGCAGGGAAAGGAGAAGGAAGATGCATACAAGAGTGAGAATTCCAAAAAAATTGAAATGGTGAGGGGAGAGAACTCCACTCCCCAAAGGCCCTGGAGTACATGGGAAGTGTGCACAACAACAGCAATCTCTTCTTTTGTAGACGACGGAGGAGGATTCCTCACTAGGCTGCAAACTCTGGAGACTCAACGCTGGGGCTTGGGATCGGGGGCTCCCCAGGGAACATAACAAGAAGGCGTCACACCACTCTCTCAGGCAGCCAAAGCAGTCTGCTTGGCGTTGGCGCCACACGTGTCCTTCAGCCATTCCCGGAAGAGGTCTTCATCTTTCTTTAGGACCAGAAACTGGNACTCAACGCTGGGGCTTGGGATCGGGGGCTCCCCAGGGAACATAACAAGAAGGCGTCACACCACTCTCTCAGGCAGCCAAAGCAGTCTGCTTGGCGTTGGCGCCACACGTGTCCTTCAGCCATTCCCGGAAGAGGTCTTCATCTTTCTTTAGGACCAGAAACTGGCCGAGGACCACATAGGCCTTATCAAAGCCCCTTTCCTCCAGTTTCTTGCCCAGAACTTCGCCAATCCCTGCCAGGCTTCCCACCGGCTTCTCCCCCATGGGCTCTGCCACGAAGTCTCTGTGCTTTTGGGAGGTTGTCATCTCGATCAATCTTAATCCAGCCGCCGCCGCACAGGATGCTCATAGAGCGAAGGCGCAGCCGGAGCGCACACACTCGCTCAGCCAGCAGCGTCAGCGCCACCGATACTCACTTTTCAACCATTATGTTCATTAATTGCCTTGGTGCCATTAATATTTTGAAAAGCTATATTGCTTTAAGCAAATAAATTGAATACATGTACATTTTCTTACCACAACACTAATACAAGAAGCACTGCATTACGTCTCCTATATGGCACAGACCACATAGCCTGCTCCTGGTGTCACAGCCAGGACCACACCCTGAACACAGGGCTGAACACAGGGTGCCTTCGGCGGAAGAAGCTGGTGGGTGGGTTCTGTATCCAAGCCTTCAGATCCTGGGCAGGCCTGGCCCAGAACTGCCTCCCAGGTGCTGTGCTGGCTGGAAATTTGGGGTTTGAGGTGGGGCTGCTGGGTGAGGTGAGGGTGGGAGCTTTAGCTCTCTACTGCTCAGCAAGACCTTTTAGCGCCTGGACACTCTGGGACTGGGAAGCCTGCCGGTTCTTGGGCTGTGAGGAGGTGCCGCTCCCCACCAAATCGCATCTCACCTGTAAAATGGATGCGTACACTAGCCCCCGGGAGATTGCAGCAGACAGCGGTGCCTCTCCGCTTACCTTGGTCAGCCTGTCACAGGCTCTGCTCACAGCGGAGATGTCTTCCCTACTGCATGCAACTTGGTTAGTCTGGTGTTTGGAACCGTTCGGCCCTGTGTCCAGTACGCTCCGATCACCTTGTCCACCACGGACCTGACAAGCCCACCTTGCACTGATAAAAAAGCAGCACGATAAATCTAAAGCTGCTCTTTTCAGGAATTCAGTTTGTAAGTCACACTATCACACCATCACACACAGTTCAGGTGTTCAGATAATACTTGCATGTCCACACTTGGCTACCCTTGAGCTAGTGAGCAGTGAATCAGAGGAAAA
>SJYA01002746.1:0-25161 GCA_006410615.1 Neotragus moschatus | reverse complement strand
AAGCTTTACTCTGCAAATTCTAATGCTTAATGACCTTGAACACTTACACTCTGAATGTTCGTTACCATTATATAATATACCAATGAAATCATTTATCATATTTTACAAGGTCCCTGGTCCACAGAATTATGAGAACTTCTCTAAAATTAAACACACACACACACACACACACACACACACTTGTTGTGGAGTCAGGAAAGCCCCAGTGGCCCACCAACATCACCTTCTTATTTAAGTTTCATAAACCTGCCCTTTCTGATTCCTGCACTACAGTTTGGGTGGCAGCTGGACAAGCTAGACAGGAAAGCTAGAGAAACTAGACACACTGAGGTATGTGGCAAACATGAGGCAGATATTAGACTCAGTTCCAGCAGCAAGAAGACAAAGGAGTCCATCAAGGCAGGAAGGTCTCAAATAATAGCAGGGATAGCTACACAAGTAGCCAACATCAAGCAGGGCCCTTCATGAGGGNCAGGAAAGCTAGAGAAACTAGACACACTGAGGTATGTGGCAAACATGAGGCAGATATTAGACTCAGTTCCAGCAGCAAGAAGACAAAGGAGTCCATCAAGGCAGGAAGGTCTCAAATAATAGCAGGGATAGCTACACAAGTAGCCAACATCAAGCAGGGCCCTTCATGAGGGCAAAGCAGAAAAATCTACAGAGAGTCTGATGGACATGCCCAGGAAGCAGAAACCAAAATAGGTAGATAGTTGATATAGGAAGGACAGAATCTAGTCCTTGGCAAACAGAGATCCAGTTTTGGATGGTAGAAAAGATCTTCAAGGCAGAAGAACATTACCATCAAATCATGGTTAGAGTAGTCAATTGTTATTTAATCACTAAGTTGGGTCCAAATCTTTTGCTACCCCATGGGCTGTAGCCCTCCAGGCTCCTCTGTGCACACATTTCACAAGCAAGAATATTGGAGTGGGTGGCCGTTTCCTTCTCCAGGAGATCTTCCTGACCCAGGGATTGAATCCACGTCTCCTGCTTTGCAGGAGAACTTTTACCACTGAGTCAACTGGGAAGCCAAAGTACTCAATTAGGCTACACTTATAAACTGACTAAAGTAATCTACACAGGGTTAGATCCCATGGAGAGTAAATGCTTCTGGAGGCCAAGACTCTCAAAAACTGGGAGAAATATGATGAAAGCAGAGGGGACAGCAGGCTCTGGGAAAGGGGGCATCTCTGAGTGCTTAGGACAATGAACAAGTAAGAGAAACTGGAATTGTCTGTACAGGTAAATCATAAAAATGGTTCCAGTTGCATTTTTGCCTCTTACTTAGTTGTGCTTTTGCTTTGTCGCCATTTGGCTTTTTCAAGTGCGGAGCTCAAACACTGCCAAGTCCCATGAAGTTTATATCTATTTATAACAACCCCCAGGCTGAGCCCAGAGTCATTCCCCTATATATGCAGTACCAACAACCTTCACAGCCATCATTATATCTTGGTATAGAAATAATCTTCCAAGATTCTGTCAGCTCCCTCCAGATATTTGCTCTTGCTTTCTCAAAAGCTCCTTTGACCTGTATCACATTCAACTGTTAAAATCTTTTCAAATCTTCTCTCTAATTGCTCTTGTGCATCATTTCTGTCAGGATTTTGCCTCTAAAATGTCTCGATATGTTTTTGAACCTGGATGATCTTCTTTGTTCTTAAAAAAGGAAACATGTTAAGTTTCTTATCAAGTTACTTTCTCAGCAATAAAGCTATATCTTTCCCCTTCCTTGTGGACAAAGTTCAATCAGATACATCCCAGATATCTTTGCTAACTCAACAGTTGTGGCTAAGTTATTATTGCAATCATTATCATGTAGGCAATAAAATCTTATAAGGCTTGATTTCTCCTTATCTAACGTAAGATGGTTAAACATCAACAATATACCAAAATGGAAGAAAAAAGAGAGAGACAGAGAGACAAGGACTTATTACACTCAGTAGAGAGTTCATAAAGAGCAAACAGAGATGAGAAAATCAGCAAACCTTGGGGGTAAACAATTTGAAGATTATTCTATATACTCTGAAAATACAATAGAATGGTACAGACAGATTATTCTATATGACTTTCTTTGAAAATACAATAGAATGGTATAGACAGTAAAAATAAGGAAATATTAAATTCATTCATCCAATTGCTTATTTGTTGTAAATGTATTTGCTAGACATTAACCCATTTCATATTGTGCAGCTCAGTATAAAGTAACAAAATTTTTAAAAGCTTTCAATCAAGGAAATTGTCTCCTGAGCATTAGGAAAGACAAATTGTAGTCCCTTGATTTGATATGTGATTGAATTCTACTACCAGAAATAAATTTTCATGAGATACTATGTAACTGGAGAATGAATATATATATATATAATATATATATTATATATATATATATATATAGTTCAGCAGAGATGCCAAAAACTAAAATAGGAAAATACACAGACAGGACATTTGTACCTAAACACAAAACACAGTCTTAAATCAGGGAAGCATAAGCAGTTGTCTTTACCAAGGGAAACCAGGATTTAAAGCAAAAAATCTCAGAAATGTCATTATCATTTTTTCCTTTTTGTAGCCCTCCATAAAGTTAAGTGGTAGAGGAAACCAAACCCCATTCCTCTNATATATATATATATATATATAGTTCAGCAGAGATGCCAAAAACTAAAATAGGAAAATACACAGACAGGACATTTGTACCTAAACACAAAACACAGTCTTAAATCAGGGAAGCATAAGCAGTTGTCTTTACCAAGGGAAACCAGGATTTAAAGCAAAAAATCTCAGAAATGTCATTATCATTTTTTCCTTTTTGTAGCCCTCCATAAAGTTAAGTGGTAGAGGAAACCAAACCCCATTCCTCTATCAGCAGTAAGCAAACTCTCTCACCTGACCACCTTAGAATAACAGTGGGTTTGTGAGCATGCTATGTCACTTCAGTTGTGTCCAACTCGGTGCAACCCTATGAACTGCAGCCTGCCACACTCCTCTGTCCATGAGATACTCTTGGCAAGAATACTGGAGTGGGTTGTCGTGCTCTCCTCCAGGGGATCTTCCCCACGCAAGTATTGAACCCATAGCTCTAATGTTTACCTACATTGGCATATGGGTTCTTTACTACTAGCACCACCTGGGAAGTCCAAGAGTGGATTTACTTCATATAAATTCCTGATATTTTTAATGGAATTTTTATGGTAGGACTTGGCTGTTACTTTTTGCCTTAGATTTTTCCTATTTAACCTTTTTGTTGTCATTAACCATAGAATTAACAATTTGTCCAGTAAAAAGAGAGTTATTAGTGATTACTGGGTAGACTCAGAGAGATGAGTTATCCACAGGTGCTACACAGTTGCAGGTCATTATGTCCTTCAAGTCCCTGAAATTCTCCAAAGCAAGGGAGAGGTTTAAGGAGGCATTTGCCTTTCTGATGTCCCTTGTGCATTTAAGACCACTGAAATCTGTTCTTAATCTTGCCCATTAATCTGAAAGAACATCCTCCAAATAGCATCAATCAGCATTTCTCATCTACAAAGGTTTCTGTGTGTATATATTCTCTAGCTTAACAGCAAGATGGGATAGGTTTGAGAATTTGTTGTACTAAGTCACCCAAGTTGCCATGTGAGAGGCAGGACCACGTACAGCATTCTCAGACCAGGTGTAAACAGCTCCAAGGCCAAAGAAATGCATCATGTCGACATCAGCGTGGGACCTGAGAACCTTGAAAATCAGTTACACTTGTCTATCAGGGATCAAATGCAAGAAACCAGGGGACATCTTGTAAATTCAGCTGATGATCCCTAGGATTTAGTTTTTGTCCTAATTGATTAGACTGAATGCAGATGTTTCAACAACACATGAAAGATGTGTTCTTGCCTAGAGCAATCATTAGAATTCTAATTAATTTTATGGGCTGATTAAATGTAATTCATGGGAATATCCTAGAGAAAATGAACTCCTGATGAATGTAAATATCTGCATCAACTTTTTGAATGAATGGGCTAGAAATATTTATGGGGCTGGAGATGTAGAAATCAGCTATTCTCAACATCCTGGGTAGTTTTCCATAAACTGAAGGATTAATAATGCTAAGACTGCAAAAACTTGTAGAGGTAGCATGTATACACATTCCTCCCTCTGATCTAGGTAAATACATAAATCTGGGACCCCGGTGTGAGAAACTATCATTTAAAGTGTCTACTATATGCTAGGAGAAAGAAATGGCAACCCACTCCAGTGTTCTTGCCTGGGGAATCCCATGGATGGAGGGGCCTGGTGGGCTGCAGTCTATGGGGTTGCAAAGAGTTGGATACGACTAAGCAGTTAACACACACATACACACACTATACGCTGTGATCTTTAAAATAATAATAAAAGTAATAAAAGCTAGGGGAAAGGCAGTCTGTACGTGTTCATATGAGCACATATATATCTGAATTAAATATTTGGCTTTATTGTCATGTGAGGTTTTTATTATGGTCACATGAATGGAAAAGAGCAGAGTGCAGTCTAAAGTCCCCTTCCAGCTATTTCCTTTCCTTGTGCTACACTTATGCCCCTGTTGGTTGGAGTACATAGAAGGGAAACAAATGAGTGGTCTAACTGATGCTTCTAGGGCTTCAGTATTTCAGANTTCCTTCGTCCATGAAATTCTCCCGGCCAGAATACTGGAGTGGGTAGCCTTTCCCTTCTCCAGGAGATCTTCCCAACCCAGGAATTGAATCCAAGTCTCCTGTGTTGAGGGAGGATTCTTTACCAGCTGAGCCACAAGGGAAACCCAAGAACACTGGAATGGGTAGCCTATTCCCTCTCCAGCAGATCTTTCCAACTCAGAAATCAAACTGAGATCTCCTGCATTGCAAGCAGATTCTTTACCAGCTGAGCTATCGCTATCGGGAAAGCATATAAACTGAATANTGAGCCACAAGGGAAACCCAAGAACACTGGAATGGGTAGCCTATTCCCTCTCCAGCAGATCTTTCCAACTCAGAAATCAAACTGAGATCTCCTGCATTGCAAGCAGATTCTTTACCAGCTGAGCTATCGCTATCGGGAAAGCATATAAACTGAATAACAAAAACCTAACTATCTCAAAGAGGAGAAGGAATATTTTAAAGGTGAGCATGAGAACCGCTATTTTTTTAAAGTTCTCTCAAGTCAGAATACTCACTCATTTTATGCCCATTTTCACTTTGAGCAAAACACTCATTGGATAAAACTGAACTCTCAGCTACTGGGCATGTGTATAAGTATGTGAACGTGTGTGCCTTCCTGCAGTGATACGTACATGTGTGTATTTGTGTGCACATTCATGTGGGTTCAACTTGGGAAATTTTTCAAAAAACCTATTGAGCCCAACACCATTAAAACGATGGTTTCTCCTTGCATTGATGTCTTTTGCCTTTTAATCTATAACGAACCATTGGCTTGCTCTTCTCTGGTATATCTACCTTCTCTTTCCATTAAATATTTACGCACTTCTTTCTTAAGTTACTTGAAGTTAATTTCCTTTTACTTTCCCATTTTGCTTCATTTTCTATTCTTACTTCACTTATTTCATACCATTCTTTAACTATTCAGTTCAGTTCAGTTCAATCGCTTAGTTGTGTCCAGCTCTTTGTGACCCCATGAATCGCAGCACGCCAGGCCTCCCTGTCCATCACCAACTCCCAGAGTTCACTCAGACTCACGTCCATCAAGTCAGTGATGCCATCTAGCCATCTCACCCTCTGTCATCCCCTTCCCCTGCCCCCAATAACTCCCAGAATCAGACTCTTTTCCAATGGTTCAACTCTTCACATGAGATGGCCAACGTGCTGGAGTTTCAGCTTTACCATTCCTTCCAAAGAACACTCAGGACTAATCTCCTTCAGAATAGATGGTTGGATCTCTTTGCAGTCCAAAGGACTCTCAAGAGTCTTCTCCAACACCACTGTTCAAAAGCATCAATTCTTCGGCGCTCAGCTTTCTTCACAGTCCAACTCTCACATCCATACATGACTACTGGAAAAACCATAGCCTTGACTAGATGGACATTAGTCGGCAAAGTAATGTCTCTGCTTTTTAATATGCTGTCTTTTTAATATGTTGGTCATAACTTTCCTTCCAAGGAGTAAGTGTATTTTAATTTCATGGCTGCAGTCACCATCTGCAGTGATTTTGGAGCCCAGAAAAATAAAATCTGACACTGTTTCCACTGTTTCCCCATCTATTTCCCATGAAGGGATGGGACCAGATGCCATGATCTTCGTTTTCTGAATGTTGAGCTTTAAGCCAACTTTTTCACTCTCTTCTTTCACTTTCATCAAGAGGCTTTTCCTTTTCCCTTTCTGCCATAAAGGTGGTGTCATCTCCATATCTGAGGTTGTTGAAATTTTTCCCTGCAATCTTGATTCCAGCTGTGCTTCTTCCAGTCCAGTGTTTCTCATGATGTACTCTGCACAGAAGTTAAATAAGAAGGGTGACAATATACAGCTTTGATGTACTCCTTTTCCTATTGGGAACCAGTCTGTTGTTATATGTCCAGTTCTAACTGCATATAGGTTTCTCAAGAGGCAGGTCAGACTTTTTCATTTTCTAGAGAATTGCAATAGATTGGTGAGATGAAAGAGTATTAAGTTGACAGGCATATTTTATTGTCTTTCTAAAACACATCCAAAGGTAGGAAATCTCATAATACCAAGTTCAAGAGATCTTGTCTATTAATATATCAATGATATATCCTAAATATTTAGAGACAAGAGGAGATGTCTATCATGTGAGTGATGTTTCTCCATCCATTGTCCTCTGAAACANTCAGACTTTTTCATTTTCTAGAGAATTGCAATAGATTGGTGAGATGAAAGAGTATTAAGTTGACAGGCATATTTTATTGTCTTTCTAAAACACATCCAAAGGTAGGAAATCTCATAATACCAAGTTCAAGAGATCTTGTCTATTAATATATCAATGATATATCCTAAATATTTAGAGACAAGAGAAGATGTCTATCATGTGAGTGATGTTTCTCCATCCATTGTCCTCTGAAACACGAGTAAATTTCAATCACTAGTTAATATGAAATTGAGGCTCATTTATTCAGTTCTTTTTAACATGTTCTCAAGATATCTCCAGGTATATAAATAATTTTACATGATTCTCTTGGAAAAATTTTAATGAGCAATCATTCTATTCTTTTATTTTTGCATTTTCATTAACATAATTTAAACTGCCAAACTGATCTTCCTGATACATAATTATAGAAAGACCTATATCTCAGGAATTGGTCTATTATACATATCTCTAAAATATCAGTTTTCATTAAAATTTCATGAGATGCAATTACCAAAGATGATGTCAAATATATTTCATACTATAGGAATATAGTTTTTTAATTGAACCATCATTTCAGTTCAGTCACTCAATCAAGTTCAAATCTTTGCAACCCCATGGACTGCAGCATGCCAGGCCGCCCATCTATCACCAACTCTCGGAGTTTCAGTTCAGTTCAGTTGATCAGTCGTGTCCGACTCTTTGCGACCCCATGAATCATAGCACGCCAGGCCTCCCTGTCCATCACCAACTCCCGGAGTTCGCTCAGACTCACATCCATTGAGTCAGTGATGCCATCCAGCCATCTCATCCTCTGTCATCCCCTTCTCCTCCCGCCCCCAATCGCTCCCAGCATTGGAGTCTTTTCCAATGAGTCAACTCTTCACATGAGGTTGGCCAAAGTACTGGAGTTTCAGCTTCAGCATCATTCCCTCCAAAGAAATCCCAGGGCTGATCTCCTTCAGAATGGACTGGTTGGATCTCCTTGCAGTCCAAGGGACTCTCAAGAGTCTTCTCCACCACAGTTCAAAAACATCAATTCTTCAGTGTTAAGCCTTCTTCACAGACCAACTCTCACATCCATATATGACCACTGGGAAAACCATAGCCTTGACTAGACAGACATNTGCCATGATCTTCGTTTTCTGAATGCTGAGTTTTAAGCCAACATTTTCTCTCTCACTTTCATCAAGAGGCTCTTTATTTCTTCGCTTTCTGCCATAAGGATGATGTCATCTGCATATTTGAGTTTATTGATATTTCTCCTGGGAATCTTGATTCCAGCTTGTGTTTCATCAATCCCAGCATCTCACATGATGTACTCTGCATATAAGTTAAATAAGCAGGGTGACAGTATATAGCTTTGACGTATCCCTTTCCCTATTTGGAACCAGTCTGTTGTTCCATGTCTGGTTCTAACTGTTGCTTCCTGACCTGCTTTCAGATTTCTCAGGAGATAGGTCAGGTGGTCTGGTATTCCCATCTCTTTCAGAATTTTCCAGTTTGTTGTTATCCACACAGTCAAAGGCTTTGGTGTAGTCAGTAAAGCAGAAATAGATATTTTTCTGGAATTTTCTTACTTTTTTTGATGATCCAACGTATGTTGGCAATTTGATCTCTGGTTCTTCTGCCTTTTCTAAATCCAGCTTGAACATCTGGAAGTTCATGGTTCACTTATTGCTGGTGCCTGGCTTGGAGAATTTTGGGCATTATTTTACTAGCATGTGAGATGAGTGCAATTGTGTGGTAGTTTGAGCATTCTTTGGCATTGTCTTTCTTTGGGATTGGAATGGAAAACTGATGTTTTCCAGTCCTGTGGCCACTGCTGAGTTGTCCAAATTTGCTGGCATATTGAGTACAGCATTTTCAGAGCATCATCTTTTAGGATTTGAAATAGCTCAACTGGAATTCCATCACCTCCACTAGCTTTGTTCATAGTGATGCTTCCTAAGGCCCACTGGACTTCGCATTCCATGATATCTGGCCCTAGGTGAGTGATCACACCATTGTGATTATCCAGGTCATGAAGATCTTTTTTGTATATTTCTTCTGTGTATTCTGGCCACTTCTTAATATCTTCTGCTACTGTTAGGTCTGTATCATTTCTGTCCTTTATCATGCCCATCTTTGCATGAAATGTTCTCTTGTTATCTCTAATTTTCTTGAAGAGGTCTCTAGTCTTTCCCATTCTATTTTTTTCTTTTATTTCTTTCCATTGATCACTGAAGAAGGCTTTCGTATCTCTCTTTGCTATTTTTTGGAACTCTGCATTCAAATGGGTATATCTTTCTTTTTCTCCTTTGCCTTTCACTTCTCTTCTTTTCACAGCTATTTGTAAGGCCTCCTCAGACAACCACTTTGNGAGGTCTCTAGTCTTTCCCATTCTATTTTTTTCTTTTATTTCTTTCCATTGATCACTGAAGAAGGCTTTCGTATCTCTCTTTGCTATTTTTTGGAACTCTGCATTCAAATGGGTATATCTTTCTTTTTCTCCTTTGCCTTTCACTTCTCTTCTTTTCACAGCTATTTGTAAGGCCTCCTCAGACAACCACTTTGCCTTTTTGCATTTCTTTTTCTTGGGGATGGTCTTGATCCCTGCCTCCTGGATAATGTCATTAGCCTCCATCCATAGTTCTTCAGGATAGCTGTAAAAAGAGAAAAGATGAAAACTCTAAAGAGAAACATGTTCATATCAGAACTATTTTTGATAGTCAAGACTTGAACACAACCCATGTGCCCATCAATATATGATTGTCTTATGAAGATGTGATAAATATATCTATATATCTAAAATGTATATATTTATATACACAAATAAATAAATATATAAAGATTTAAAAAAGAAAAAAGGGAATAGAATACAAGTGTTGACAAGACTATAGTTAAATGGAAACCCTAGTTCACTGGTGGTGAGAATGTAAAATGGTTCAGCTGCTTTGGGAAACATTTTGACAGTTTCTTAAAAAGTTAAAGAATATATCATGTGACTCTGAATTCCACTCGAAAGAACTGAAAACATCACCTCAATTATATGTGTGTGTGTGTATACATATATATATATATATATATATATATATGTGTGTGTGTGTTCAAAGCAGCACTGTTCTTAATTTAGAAAGCATCCAAATATCCATTAACAGATGGATAAACTAGAGTAAGTCCCCTACATACAAATGAGAACCATTCCAAGAGTGCATTCATAAGTCCAATTTGCTCTTAAGTCCAACAACGTTAGCCTAGGTACTCAGCTAACATTTTGTCCTACACTTTAATAGGTTTGTAACACTTTTCACAAATATGTTAAAAAATACAAAAAAATAAACATTTTAAAGCTTACAGTACAGTACATTGAAAAGTACAACTGTCCAGTAGTATAATAAAACATCTGGCATCAAGTGAACAGGGAGGAAAAGTTACTGACTGGAAGAGGGGAGGAGGCAGGAGATGGCAGAGCCAAAATTGTTGTTCAGTCACTAAATCATGTCTGACTGTTTTCAACCCCAGGGACTGCAGCACGTCAGGCTTTCCTGATCTTCACCACTCCCTGCGTTTGCTCAAGCTCATGTCCATTATGTTGGTGATGCCATCCAACCATCTCATCCTCTGTCCACCCCTTCTCCTCCTGCCCTCAATCATTCTCAACTCAGGGTCTTTTCTAAAGACTCTGCTCTTCATATCAGGTGGCCAAAATATTGGAGCTTCAGCCTCAGTACTTGCAATGAATATTCAGAGTTAATTTCCTTTAGGATTGACTAGTTTGATCTCCTTGCTGTCCAAGAGACTCTCAAGAGTCTTCCCAACACTATACTCAAAAGCATCAATTCTTCAGTCCTCAGCCTTTTTTATGGTCCAACTGTCACTTCCATACATGACTACTGGAAAAACCATTAGGTTTGACTAGATGGACATTTGTCAGCAAAGTGATGTCTCTGCCTTTTAATTTGCTTCAATTTTGTCACAGCTTTTCCTTCAAGCAGCAGGCATCTTTTAATCTCGTGGCTCATTGAATCTAAACATTAAAAAACTAAGATCATGGCATCTGGTCCCATCATTTCATTGCAAATAGAACTGAAGGCTTATCAACAATAGGAGCTGAAGAGCAAGCTGCAATTTCATTCATGCCTGATGTTAATAACATAGGTTCCCGTTCCTTGCTGGGCTCAGTTCTATCTTCCAGTAGTCATGCATGGATGTGAGAGTTGCACTATAAAGAAAGCTGAGCACCAAAAGATTGATGCTTTTGTACTGTGGTGTTGGAGAAGACTCCTGAGAGTCCCTTGGACAGTAAAGCGAGCCAACCAGTCCTAAAGGAAATCCTAAAGGAAATCAGTCCTGAATATTCATTGCAAGGACAGACCCTAAAGCTAAAACTCTAATATTTTGGCCATCTGATACAAAGAACGGACTCATTGGAAAAGATTCTGACGCTGGGAAAGACTGAGGGCAGGAGGAGAAGGGGACCACGGCGGATGAGATGGTTGGATGGCATCACCTACTCGATGGACATAAGTTTGAGCAAGGTCTGGGAGTTAGTGATGGACAGGGAAGCCTGGCATGCTGCAGTCCATGGGGTTGCAAAGAGTAGGACATGACTGAGTGACTGAACTGAACTGATCCCCTTCTAAAAAAAAAATATCCAGTGATGTCTGGGTAGTAGCTTTTATTCACCCTCCCCCCATCATAGATAAGACCGTAACACTGTATTGCATTCTGAACAATTACTGCAAGCTTTGTATCTTGTTCTATGTTCAGGTCCTGTGCATCAAAAACTAACAGTGCCTTCCCAAATAGACCTAAGCTATGTAACTGGGCTCTTTTGTTGACCGTGATGGCTACTCTATTTCTTCTGAGGGATTCCTGCCTGCAGTAGTAGATATAATGGTCATCTGAGTTAAATTCACCCATTCCAGTCCTTTTTAGTTTGCTGATTCCTAGAATGTCTATGTTCACTCTTGCCATCTCTTGTTTGACCACTTCCAATTTGCCTTGATTCATGGACCTGACATTCCAGGTTCCTATGCAATATTGCTCTTTACAGCATCAGACCTTGCTTCTATCACCAGTCACATCCACAGCTGGGTATTGTTTTTGCTTTGGCTCCATCCCTTCATTCTTTCTGGAGTTATTTCTCCACTGATCTCCAGTAGCATAGTGGGCACCTACCGACCTGCAGAGTTCCCCTTTAATATCCTATCATTTTGCCTTTTCATACTGTTCATGGGATTCTCAAGGTAAGAATACTGAAGTGGTTTGCCATTCCCTTCTCCAGTGGACCACATTCTGTCAGACCTCTCCACCATGACCCTCCCATCTTGGGTGGCCCCATGGGGCATGCCTTAGTTTCATTGAGTTAGACAAGGCTGTGCTGTGTGTGATCAGATTGACTAGTTTTCTGTGACTGTGGTTTCAGTGTGTCTGTCCTCTGATACCCTCTTGCAACACCTACCATGTTACTTGGGTTTCTCTTACCTTGGACATGGGGTATCTCTTCATGGCTGTTCCAAAAATGTGCTTGACATCACTAATCCTCAGGAAAGGCAAATCAAAACCATGATGAGATATCACTCACACATATTAGAATGGGTATTATCAAAGAAACAAAAAATAACAAATGATGGGAAAGATATGGGAAAAGGAGAACCCTTATCAACTGTTAGTAAGAATGTGAATTAGTACAACCATACGGAAAACCTTATGGACATTCCACAAAAACTTAAAAATCAAACTGTGTATTTATCCAAAGAAATGAAGTTAATATTTGGAAGAGATGTGCAATCCCACATTCATTGCAGCACTATTCACATTGGTCAAGATATAAATAGATGGGGAACAGTGAAAACAGTGACAGACTTTATTTTCTTGGGCTCAAAAATCACTGCAGATGGTGACTGCAGCCATAAAATTAAAAGATGCTTGCTTCTTGAAAGAATAGTTATGATCAACTTAGCATATTAAAAAGCAGAGACACTACTTTGCCAAGAAGGATCCATCTAGTCAAAGCTATGGTTTTCCCATTAGTCATGTATGGATGCGAGAGTTGGACTATAATGAAAGCTGAGCACTGAAGAATTGATGCTTTCAAACTGTTGTGCTGGAGAAGACTATTCAGAGTCCCTTGGTCTGCAAGGAGATCAAATCAATCAATCCAGAAGGAAATCAGTCCTGAATATTCGCTGGAAGGACTGATGCTAAAGCTGAAGCTCCAATACTTTGGCCACCTGATGCGAAGAGCTGACTCACTGGAAAAGACCCTGATGCTGGGGAAAATTGAGGACAGGAGGAGAAGGGGGCGACAGAGGATGAGATGTTGGATGGCATCACCGACTCAGTGGATATGAGTTTGAGCAAACTCAGGGAGATAGTGATGGACAGAGAAGTCTGGCGTTCATGGAATTGCAAAGAGTCAGACATGACTTAGCGACTGAACAACAACAATGAACATAGTAAATCTCACGAGACTGTGGTGACAAATACAGTCTGGCACAAATACGTGCCTTCTCTGTATCCTTCCTCACTTTTTAATAAGTACCTGTCTTGTACATGTGTGTACATTTCCATTTTAAAGTGAAAAAGAACGTCCCAATGAAAGAACAATGACTGATATTGTACGTTTCATTTCCTAATTTAGTTTCTTTTGCACTAAGGGGTGGAATGATGTAAAATGACACTGTCTCTGACTGATGAGATATCCTTTGCAACCTTATGGCTCCAGTTTTTACAAATATGGGTCAAGTTGTACCACGGAGTAAACTATGAAAGGAATCCCAATTTTTGTTCTCCTTTCTTCCCAACAATATGCTTTAATTTGGAATGAATTTTTATTTCTTCCTTTTACTTCTCAGGGAAGAGTAAACAGGAAAGAGGCAAGTGCCAATAAGTTTTCCGTTGTGTACTTTGCTATTCTCTTACCTATTTCCTGTTATCTTTGAAACTTAATGTTGAAACTTTTGGTGATCACCTGCCATATCTCAAACAGCGACTTGTTTTTACATGATTTTATGTAAGTATCTTAACTTTCAGTAGGTAACTTTTTTCACTAGGTAACTTTTCAGTTACCAGGTGTCATTTGCAATTCAGTTTATGCCATTATTGCCTCTTTCATATTTCTATCCATGTCCAGAAGGCAGGGGGCTTCTGTGAACAGAATTTTAGCACCAAGATATATGTCACATTCGAGTATTTTAAAGTTCTGACCTGTCAGTTTTCCTGAAGATAGGCTTTTTCAGTTTAGAAAAAGACCTGATCAGAGGGTTTCCTAGTATTTGGAAACATCTCCTCTTTTAAGACTCCCTCCCAGGACGGATGTCCGTCCCTAACTCTTTTGCCTCTCTTTTTATCTTTTATATTTTGTCCTACCTCTTTTCAAAGACAATGGGCTACCTTTCTGGGAGCCTGGTGTCCTCTGCCAGCATTCAGAAGTTGTTTTGTGGAATTTCCTCAGCATTCAAATGATCTTTCGATGAATTTCTGGGGGAGAAAGTGGTCTCCTCGTCCTATTCCTTTGCCATCTTAGGACTGCCACCCTTCCAATTTTAAATTTTCAAAAATATGTAGGACTATTAAATGAAATAATTTTAACATTGTGTGGTTCTCAATATGTGTAGAGGTGATGCATGCAAAAAAGGAAAGTAAAAGTACATACGTGGATGTAAGAGTTCTATGTTTTACTTGAAATGGTAGAAGATTCATTCTGAGCAGAATGTGAAAACTTACACACTTTTTAAAATTTCTAGAACACTCATATATGAAATAGAATATAAAGAGACATGGCCAATGGGTAATAATCAAATTTAAATGGAATGCTAAAATGTACTGGAATAATTTATTTAAAAGTAAAAATGGGAAAATAGAAGAAAATAAGGGACAAACATAAACCAAATATAAAGTAGTAAACCTAAATCCAGCCATACAAATAGCTATAGCAAATCAAAGTGAACAAAATATGACAATTAAAATGGCAGAGGCTGTTATACCAGATTTTTAATACATTATTAAAAATCCACATAAAAATATTATCAATAAAATAAAAAATATGAGTAGTAAAGTATAAAAAGATATGCAGTATAAACACTAAAATAAAGCTTTTTTATACTAATAACTAAACTAAAAAACTAAAGTAGAATATTTTGAGTAGAAATGGACATTAATTCATGAGGAAACAGTTAATTCATCAAAATACCATAATCTAAATTCACAACGAATATATTTACAACAAAAAGCATCAAATGCATGAAGCAAAAACTTCATAGAATAATGCTTCAATACACCAATATTCCTCTTTCAGTAGACAGGAAACAATAGGA
Organism: Neotragus moschatus; assembly: GCA_006410615.1. Taxonomy (NCBI): domain Eukaryota; kingdom Metazoa; phylum Chordata; class Mammalia; order Artiodactyla; family Bovidae; genus Neotragus; species Neotragus moschatus. The sequence goes on along the minus strand of SJYA01002746.1, from coordinate 10,057 downwards.
TTCATTGATAGAAGATCTAAATAAGACCCTCAACTTGACATTAATAAAGCACTCTACACAGAACTGTAGAACACACTTTTTTTTCAAATCTTCATTGAATGTACACCTAAAACAAAATCCACGTGACAACACATGCTGTAACAAATCTGTAGTAATAGAAATTATGTTCTATGACCATAAATAAATTTAATTATAAATCAATAACAGAAAGATAAATAGATTACTCTCCCCCACAGTATTTGGATTTAATCAACACATTGCTAAACAGAATAGGAGTTAAGGAGGAAATAACTGAGAAGTAAAAATGTATTTGAAAATTAAAAAGTATTATATCAATGTTTGTGGGAGAAGTTGAAATATTGCTTAGGGAAAATTTTATTAAATTATATTCTTATATTCAAAATGAAGAATATCTCAATGAATTATGTAATACTACAGATTAAGAAAGTTTTGAAATGAGCAAAATAAACCCAAAGCAATTTAGAAAAAGATAAATAATAAATATAACATGAGAAATCAATGATATTAAAAGCNGAAAAAAAAAAGTACAAAAAAAAACCCTGAAGGACAAAAAAGGTGACTGCTGAACTGTTGTGTGGTTTATTGTTGTACATTCACCATCTTGCAGGAACCGAGAAGTTCGCAGTTGTGGACAGACCCTGTTCACTGGAGAGGCCTGTGCAGTAGAGTGTAGACCCTTTCATGTACTGTACTGTACACCTGATACTGTAAGCATACTGTAATAATAATGTCTCACATGGAAACAAGAGAAAACGCTGGGTCAGCAACAAGCTGTAGTTTTTAAAAATGTTTTTAGTTAAACGTTGAGGAGAAAAAAAAAAAAAGGCTTTTCCCCCAAAGTATCATGTGTGAACCTACAACACCGTGACTTCTTTCTTTCCTCCTTGACTGTATGAATTACCCTGAGATCACCTCTTAGAACTGGTTTTAGCCTTTAGCTGCAGCGGCTGCGCTGCCACGTGTGTATATATATGACGTTGTACATCTCACATACCCTTGGATCCCCACAGTTTGGTCCCCCTCCCAGGTACCCCTTTATAGTATGACGAGTTAACGAGTTGGTGACCTGCACAAAGCGAAACACAGCTATTTAATCTCTTGCCAGACATCGCCCCTCTTGGTGCGATGCTGTACAGGTCTCTGTAAAAAGTCCTTCCTGTCTCAGCAGCCAATCAACTTATAGTTTATTTTTTTCTGGGTTTTTGTTTTTGTTTTTGTTTTCTTTCTAATCGAGGAGTGAAAAAGTTCTAGGCTCAGTTGAAGCTCCTGATGAAGAAACACAATTGAGATTTTTTTCAGTGATAAAATCTGCATATTTGTATTTCAAACAATGTAGCTAAAACTTGATGTAAATTCCTCCTTTTTTCCTTTTTTGGCTTAATGAATATCATTTATTCAGTATGAAATCTTTATATTACATGTTCCAATTGTTAAGAATAAATGTACATTAAATCTTGGTAAGAAAAAAAAATGCAGTTGATCAACCTCTAGCCAGACTGGTGAGTATTAAAAAAAAAAAAAAAAAAATGAGAAGACACAAATTACCAAGTTTCTGTTTTTATATGGAAAATGGCAAAAGATCTAAAGTACTGAGGAAAGGGAAAAAATAATGTCAAAGGAAAGTTTAAGCAGAAATGATAGAGTATGAAAGAATAAGAAAGAAGTATAAGACAGCTGAGGCTATTTGGGATATAGAAAGTCATAGTATTACTAGTCCATCTGTGGCGGAATATAAGGCTGTGTTATTATAACACCGTGGACATTAATGTTACTGAAAACAGAAAAATCAGTGGTTGTTAATTTCTTCTTCTTAATCCTCAACTTGCTACTTTACCCTTGTGCAAGCAGATTTTATGATTTTAATCTGTTTCCCACATTATTAATATGGTACTTTCCATTTTATTTTTCAGATCAGTTTTTGTGAACACTTGGTAATGTTTGTTCTTCAAGCACTCTGCTAATTTGCCTGTTAGAGACTTTTTTCCCTTGTTTTCACTCTCTCATTTTGTTTCTTTTGCCTTTTACTTTCTCTTACTCCTACTTAGTTTCCAACATGTCATACTACGTTTCTGCTTTCAGGTCAACTCCATGTTCCATTTCATTCTTTCCCCTTCTTCCTTTCTCTTCCCTTCCTTCATTCTCTTTCCTTTTGCTTATTATCTTCACTTTGTGCTTCAGAAGTATTCTATAGCTTCATGATAAGGTTGTTGAGAAACAGATTAAAGGATCCACTGCTGTGATCATCCAGGTCATTTTCTAGATAAAAGCTCCAAAATTTTCTCCTTTGCAATCTGTTTAATTCTAAGTTGATATGTCCCTATCTGTGCACAATATATTCTTTCAACTATCCTGAGAGAAGAGTGCATATTTCCTCTCTAAAGTTTGTTTTCCCATAATCATTCCCGAGAAATCATCTATACAAACCATCAGAGAAGGCCATTCAATTAGCTCCCTGACTCTGGGTTTGAGTAAAATCCCATCCATACTTTTTTCAGAAAATATGACACTGACAACAACCTATGATATTCTGATTGAATAATCAACTAAATAAATTAATATTTCTCTCTGTTTTTCAGATGCACTAGTAGAAGAAAATGGTAAGTTACATTGGCCATTTTACACTGTGCACATAGTCTTTTGGATCTTTTATCCATGTTGCCTTGTTCTTTGTTGTTTTGCTGTCCTCGAAACAACATGTTCCTTATATGCTGTATGATGTAAATTTACATCATTGTGCTTTATTTTTTCTCAATCCAACTGAAATCAACAAAGTTGTTTCCATTTGCACTTAAACACTACTGCATTTAAATTATGCATGCTATGAGTTGTTCTCTATTAAAAAATAGACATACATGCATATTTGATAATGAATTCCATTAATTATACACTTCTGAATTTCTGGAATTTTTAAGTGGAGGAAATATGCACTTTGTTTAAAATGTGCTCAGAATTTTCTTTTTAAACCACTATACAAATTTAGTAAAGTTTTTTTACCTCTTATTGCAAATGTTTAGAATTAATTACCCTCTATTTGAAGAAATATTCAGTAATAAGTAATCTTTTGTTCTCAGTGAGTAACATCAGTAAAAGGTAAAAACTGAGGAAATGGAAAAAAGTACTAATTGACAAATTATGTGAGGAATGAACTCTTACTTTTCATCTCTATCTTTTTGAAGACATAGATTCATAGTAGCAATACTGAATATTAAGCTGATGAAAATTTTTGAGTGAAGGTTTCCCTGGAGAAAGAAAATGGCCATGTGAAATTTGAACAAACTATAATTCAATAATTTCATTGTATTGTGCTAAGAACACTTATGTGAAATATAACAAGAGTTTACATGTACACTGCAATATTGTTTACTGCAGATACAATGTTGTACTGAAAATCTCTAGAGTTTATTTCTCTTGCTTAACTGAAACTTCATACCCATTCATTAATAATTTCATATTTAACCATCAACCTGGCCCTTAATAATCCTCACTTCACATTTTTATTCTATGTATTTGACTATTGTAGATACCCAGTTTAGGTGGAATCATGCAGTATTTGTCTTTTTATGGCTGGTATATTGGCTTATAAATTTCTTTTCTTGTGGTTTTTGTACTAGATTTATTTTCCTCTGTGGTTTTGGCATTAGAGTGATGCTGGTCTCATAGAATGAGCTTGAAAGTTTCCTCTCTCCTTCGTTTTTAAAAGAATTTGAGAAAGTTTGGCATTCAGTTCAGTTCAGTTCAGTCGCTCAGTTGTGTCCAACTTTATGTGACCCCATGAGCCACAGCACGTCAGGCCTCCCCGTCTTTCACCAGATGCCAGAGTCTACCCAAACCCATGTCCATTGAGTCAGTGATCCCATCCAACCATCTCATCCTTTATTGTTCCCTTCTTCTCCTGCCCTCAATCTTTCCCAGCATCAGGGTCTTTTCAAATGAGTCAACTCTTCACATCAGGTGGCATTAATTTTTCTAAGATATTTCACAGTAAAAGTACAAATAAAATAGAGAATTTTGAAAGGATCAAGAGAATAGAGAAACCCAGATACAAGAATACTCTCATAAAGCTATCAATGGATTTCTCAGAAGAAACTTTGTAGGTCAGAAAAGACTTGGATGATATACTCAAACTACTGAAAGTAAAATAACTGCCCACCAAGTATATTATATCTGGCAAAACTAAACTCCAACAATGAAAAAGAAAAAAAATTTGCAGACCAAAAAGCTGACTCATAACCACTAAATCTGCTTTACAAGAAATGTTAAATGAAGTTTTTCAAGTTGAAATGAAAGGATATTAATTAGTAACATAACATTTGAAAATATGCAACTCACTGGTCAAGTTATGTAGTCAAATTCAGGATACTGAAATACTGCAATGGTACATAAATCACTTTTACATAAATGGTACATAAATCACTTTTAACTCTATTTTTAAAAAAGTTAAAAGACAAAACTGTTTAAAACAAAACAGATAGCTAGTGGGAAACTGCTGTCTAATACAGGGAACTCTGCCCTGTGCTCTGTGATGAACTAGAAGGGTAGGATATGGACTAGGAGGGAGGCCCAAGAGGGAGAGAATATGTGTATACTTAGAGCTGATTCACATTGTTGTACAGCAGAAACCAACACAATACCATGATGCAATTAGCCTCCAATTAAATATGAATTAAAATAATAATTTATTAATAGATATGCAATACAAAAAGGTAAATTATGACATCAATAACATAAAATAGAAGAATAAATGGAAATTTTATTTCAAACTTATATAAAAATCAACTCAAAGTGGATTAAAGACTTGAATTTCATACTTAAAACTATTAGAAGAAAACCTAGAAAAAAATATCTTTGACATTAGTCTGGGCATATTTTTTATATGACACCAACAGCACAGGCAATAACATTTTTTGAAAATAGACCAATGGGATTTCATCAAAAGCTTCTGCACAGCAAGAGAAATGATCAAAAAAGTAAAGAGACAACCTAGAGAATGGAAGAAAATATTTGCAAACCATGTATCTGAAAGGGTTAATATCCAAACTATATAAAGAATTCAGTAGCAAAAACCAAATAACTCAAAATGGCATAGATCAAAAAACCATTTTGCTGAAAACAGCAAAAAACAAATAAGCCAACTGAAAATGGACAAAAAATTTGAGTAAACATTTCTCCAAAAAGATATACAAATGGCCAATAGGTTTGTAAACATAAACAAACAAAAATGTTCCAAATCACTAATCATCAGTTCACTTCAGTTCAGTCATTCAGTCATGTCCGACTCTTTGCAACCCCATAGATCACAGCACTCCAGGCCTCCTTGTCCATCACCAACGCCCAGAGTTTACTCAAACTCATGTCCATTGAGTCAGTGATGCCATCCAACCATCTCATCCTCTGTCATCCCCTTCTCCTCCACCTTCAATCTTTCCCAGCATCAGGGTCTTTTCCAATGAGTCAGTTCTTCACATCAGGTGCCCAGAGTATTGGAGTTTCAGCTGCAACATCAGTCCTTTCAACACTAGTCCTTCCTGGCCCAGTTATTTTCTATTTCCAACCATAGCTATGAATCTGCTTTCATTTTTATTTTTACTCATTTGATTGTTAATTTGCCAAATCGCTCTTTCTTTGGGATCCTGTACATATTTTTTTCACTCAAATGTCATTAACAATAAATCACTAAAGTCTAAAGTTATGTCCTGAGATAATTACACAGTTCTTTTTAATATTCTAACACAAAATTATTTAAAATTCTGTGTCTCTACATATCACATGATACTGTTCTTCAAACTGTAGTGATATTTTCAGAACGGGCTACCTGATGGCTCAGACAGTGAAGCGTCTGCCTACAATGTGGGAGACCTGGTTTCAATCCCTGGGTCGGGAAGATCTTCTGGAGAAGGAAATGGCAACCCACTCCAGTATTCTTGCCTGGAAAATCCCATGGATGGAGGAGCCTGGTAGGCTACAGTCCATGGGGTCACAAAGAGTCAGACACGACTGAATGAATTCACTCACTCACTAACCTCTTTAATTACAAAAAGAACATGACTTGAAAATGTCACAGAAACAATCATTAGGAGAGGTAGAGCTTTAGTTGCAGCTGTATAATGTCCAGAAAACCTGTCTTATATTGTGTGTTTAGATATTTTCTATCAAAGAGGAGTAGAAACAGTAAAAAGCATGGTTGTTGAGAAACAGAGTCTCTCTCAGAAAACCTACTCCTTTCTCCTGGATTCAGCACCCATGTGATTGGGTTAAGTTTCATTCATGCGTGAATTAAACAGAAACTCACATACAACAAGGTAGCAAATTAATTGGTGGCAATAACGGTTGTAAAAAGAGGCACTCAGAAACCTGACAGTATATGATCTATGCCAACAGTGCTTCCATATTCCTTTAAACAGTGTTTGCTGCAACTTTATACACTGTAGCTACTGCAACCCTAAGAACTGACTAATACATCTAAAACCATCCAATGACCATACTAAAGCTAATAAACAAGACAATAGGAGCCTACATATTGCCAAAGGGATCAAGAGTAATTTTACAAATTAACCACTAGAAGTAATGATCCTAAAACATTTGTCAATTAACTACATTTCTCCTTTCTTCATTCACTGTAGCATATCACGGAACAAAACAAAACTGACCTCTGAGTCAATTTCTCTGTGTGTGTGTGTGTGTGTGTGTGTGTCTTCATCTGAAACTGGATATGGTTAATTTTAAATATGAATTTTCCAATAAGTTCGCATTCTCTTTGTAGTTTTTTCCCATGTCATTTACACTTATTTTCCTTTTTTTTTTTTTTTCAGAAGTACTTCGGAAGAAACTAAGTAAATTTTCTGGTGTCTCATTAGTCTTGATCCCGTTTAAAATGATTGATGCAACATTTAACATTGCCTGACTTCTCATCTGTATTCCTTGTATTGGCATGCCTTTCTTCTGCATGTCTATTAGTTTCACCCTAATATTTTGGTGTGGGAATTCTCCCATTTTAAATTTGTCCATTTCTGTTTCCATACCTTCTCTAGTTTTCCATTCCTTCTCTTTTCACTTCTTACCATGCATTCCCTATAAAGACTGGCTTCTTCTCTCTTGCAGGGACTTGCAAGTTTCATTAAGAAGTTGGTGAGATGAAATGCATGAAGTTGATAGGTAGATGGTTTCTATTCTATATAGGTTTTCTAGAAAACACTCAATGATATAAGTTAATAGGAATGGAAAGAATTCAGTTAGAGCCATGACATTCAATTCTTTGGCTTTCTGCGATAGATGATAAAACCAGAGACTACAGCCTTTCACAACTGATTTTGAAAGTCCTTCACTTGACAACTAAATTAAATATATTGCAGTTGTGTTAAGTGTAAAGATTTAGAAATCATCTGCCTTACAAAAATACTGTACCCCGACTTATTACAGCCATTCACTTTATCAATATTTGTGACATCTTCCTGAAAGAATTTTTCAGGACTTACACATGTTTACCCTAAATATACAGATGATGTTTTCACTTAATGATACCCTGCTTAATCTGATATATTTAGAAAGATTTGTAAAAATAGAAAATCAACATCACTACCCTACAACCAATATAACATTCACTCTAAGATTATTTTATTAAGTATATTTTTGATCAAAATTTTTAACTACTTATATCCTTAAAGCTATGCATAAAAGAAATATGTACCAGATCAAATCTCAGTTAGTTTCTGTCAACACCTTGGCCATTTTTATTCAGTCAGTTATGAAATTCATTTCCTTTTCTCACTTTCTAAGATAGAAGTGGAATTCCTTGCCATTTTCCCGTTTTTGTATTGTTTTGTTTTCTGATTACATTCATCCTAACATTTTCTGTGAACTGGAAATTTTGAGCTTATTTTCACTTTCTGTGTTGTTTTTCCTTGACACTTTTTTGAGTTTCTTCCATTTTACTTTTCAGGGGAACTTCAGAATGAAATTGGTAAGTGTTATTCTTACATCCTTTTGGTGATGTAATTTCTAGAAACTTAATTTCTTTGTTTCCCTTCCTTCCTCTGATATAACCCTCAGATAATTATCATAATTTTATCATACGCTTATTGACATGAAAGGGATTAAGCTAGAAGAATGTGGTTTTCTCCATTTAAGAGAAAGTTTTTCTTAACTTGGGTTCTCCAAGTTGTCCTCTGAGATGCAAGGCCCATTGTTTTGCACATGATATTGTCCCAGTTCTTAAAGGGCTCAGTCTCCAAACCCAGTGAGTGAGAGAAGTTCATCCAGAAGGACTTTGTCTGTTGATAACAAATGTAATCTTAAGACTTGCCAGTGAACTTCTCTTGACCGTATTCTCAAGACACCAAGGTGTATAAAAGTTTTTCTTGATTTTGCCTTGTTATTTTCTTTCCTATCATAGCTATTATTCATCTTTCATAATTGCTTTGATTGATTCAATTATTCAACAAATTGTTCATCCTTCAGAGTCTTTTGTATTTCATTTCGACTCAGATAAACTTCATTGATAATATATTCCTAAATTCTAAAATGATTTTATAAGATATTCTTATACAATTTTAGTAACCTATTATAAGAATTATTTATATCCTCATCACTCTACATAGCAAACTGTATTCTTCATACTCTAGTAAATGTTTCATATGGAATGAACTTTGGAGATTTCTGTCATTATTTTTGAATGAGCAATATCTGANGACTCAGATAAACTTCATTGATAATATATTCCTAAATTCTAAAATGATTTTATAAGATATTCTTATACAATTTTAGTAACCTATTATAAGAATTATTTATATCCTCATCACTCTACATAGCAAACTGTATTCTTCATACTCTAGTAAATGTTTCATATGGAATGAACTTTGGAGATTTCTGTCATTATTTTTGAATGAGCAATACCTGATCAGTATGCAAACACAAACATTGGCAGATGTGTGGCTTTAATTGCCTCTTCCTTATGATGTTAAGAAATCCTGTCTCATATATGTGTGTTTCTATATTGTCTCTCAGATAAGAGGAAGGCTCAATACAAACGTGGTGAGTAATGCTTAGCTCTCAGAAAACTATTCTTGTGTCTATCTTGAGTCTTGCCTCTAGTGCAGTAGGATAGAATGGGAGAATAAAATAAAAATGTCTGTAGTCAGCAAAGAAGAATTTATAACATTACCTTCTAAATTTCTGTAAGTGAATTGTCTTTGAAGGGTAAATGATGAGTGATTCAGCATATTTTTTCTCCTTTCCTCCTTTCTTCCTTCTCATCTTTATTTAATCTTCCTCACATTCCTCCAATATCCTTCTGATCTTTTGTTGCTTCTTTATTTCTACCTTTCCTACACCTGACCACTTTTGTTTTCATGTTTGAAAAAAACAGAATATGAAGATAATACAGGATAGAAAAAGGAAGCCCAAGGGATTCAACATAAGAAAGCGAATAAAGACAAGAAAATAAGAAAACAATAGGAAGAGAAATCTGGTAAGGAAAAAAAGATAAAGGGTTTCCTATTTTGTTCTTTTGCAGCCTGGAGGAATGTACCATTATATCCTGGTGAGTTACCTAGACTCTACTGAATAAAATCCTATGATCAATAATATTTTAAATGAACATCTACTGTGTGTAAAACATATACTGAAAATCAAAGAAACTCCAAAGCATACATAACATGAATTCCATAGATTACTCACATGATAAGAGATAATGTATATAAAATGCTAAATTTTAGCAGACATTTTAATTGTGTCTTACATTCTATATAAAGTGGTTTTCATTGGCTAAAATCGGAGGGAACTAATGTGATCAACAAGCTATTTTGTCAGAAACACCACATTCCCTATTTTCTCTCAAACACTGTAAATAGAGTCTAGATATTTATCCTGTAGGAATGTCAACTTACAGGACACAGGGATGGGTCAAGTCTCAAGTCAGACATAATTTAGAAGAATGTTTTAAAAAACAGTTTAACTTATAAAAGAGTGTTTCCTTTGATTGCTATTATTCTTGAATTAATCCTAGGGAGTTTATACTCAGTATTTTGGACAGACAGGCAGC
>SJYA01002745.1:677570-695700 GCA_006410615.1 Neotragus moschatus | reverse complement strand
TCCCCTGTTCTCCTGCAGTGTGCTCTTGTCTAACGCTCACTGATGCTGAGACACAAATCCCTTCTCCGTGTATCTGGACTTGCCTGAGCGATAACCTTTGACCAATGGAATGCAACCGAATCAGCAGAACTTTGCTGCTGACTTCGTAACCGCGTCAGAACAAGTCTTGTGGCGTTTGCCGTGATCTCCTGCAACTCTTCTTCTCCTAGACTTCGCCTCCTGGAAGGCTTGCTCCCGAAACCCAGCAGGTGTGCAGTGAGACGCCCAAAGCCACGTGAAAGGCCACGTGTAGACCCCTGGGCTGACACATCCCAGTTCAGCCACACTTGCAAGTCAGGCAGCTTCTAGATGGACCCAGTCCCTGTTCAGGGGGCCAACCAGCGTTCAAGTGTTGCCACCTGAGGCCCAAAACACGTAGGACAGAAACCAGCTGCACATTCCTGACCTGCGGAGGCTGTGGGCACGAGGGAGGAGCAGCTGATTTCCGCCACCGAGCTGGGTGCCTCTCTCAGCGATAGGAAGCCAGAACGCAGAGCGCTGCAGCTTGGCTTGGCCTCCTTCAGTTCTCGTTCTCCCACCAGCATCTCTGGGGAACACAGCCCAGTAAACCCCAGTCACACACAGCCTCGGGGGAGCCTGACTAAGACCCCCCAGCCTCATCTAGCCTGACGTTGGGTCTGGGAGGAGGGATCTCCAGGAGCTAGAAAGGAGAGCGTCGTCACACTGGTCATGTCATCCCCGAGCAAGTCTTCCCCTGGGAGACAAACCTGGGTGTGTCCTTGGCCCCGAGACAGTAGGCTGGCGAGTGAGGTGACCTGATTATGGAGTCAAGGGAGAGAGGGAGCCAGGACCGAGGGGGCGGAGGACGGGGCGGGGACTGCGAGGAGCCAAGGTGGGCCTCTGGGAGGAGACCGTCTGTCCACGTGGGATTCATGGGAGGAGTTTTGCCACGAGGCCGGTGTCCAGGTGAGGACCAGGTGAGGCGGAAAGAGGTTCATAAACCAGAGAAGGAAAAGGAACCGGCGACCAGCACCAGGGGCCAGCTCAAGGTGGAGTCAGGAAGCTGGCAAAGCCCGTGAGAGCCCCTGAGAGGCCCCATAGGCTGAGGCAACCTCTCTTCTTGGCTGAGTCTTCTAGCTGGTTCCTGAGGACACAGCTCCAGGCACCGCCAGGCTGGTCTTCCCAGCAGAGATGCCTGGGGTCCCCAGCTGGGAGGGCGGACCTGGGCTGGCAGCTGCCCCTGCCCGCTCGTCTGTGGGCGCAGACACGGCCCAGGGCACTGGAGCATGGGGTAAATGCAGGCAGAAAGCCGTGCCATGTGGGGTGGAGCTGGCAGGCAGGGCGCCGTGGCCTGCCTTGCAACATGCCGGGGGAAACTGGTGATGGGGAAAGGCTTGCTTATTTTTTTCCAGGAAAGATGAACAAACAGAGACAGAGAAGTCAGGGCAGCGCAGTGGGGCCGGCGCCTTTGAGATGGCTTTCTGTCAGGGGTTTCATCTGGGAAACGTGCTGATTCACAGGCTGCCACGCGGCCTCCAGGCCTCCAGGGCTCCTCGCGCGGGTGCGCTGGGACCTGGGGAGGCCGCCCTCAGGTCCCAGCAGGGGTGTGGCTGTGCCTGAGGGCTCCACCAGCCGTGCCAACTCTCCAGGGTCGAAGGGAGATGCAGGAAATAGGGATTTAACAGCCCACTGAAAAACAATAACAAACTGGGCTTTTAGGGGTCGCATAGGCATAAAAATTCAAAAACAAGCTACAGTAAAAAAATAAATCTCCATGTCATTCCATCTCCTGGACCCGCGGTCCACCTCAGCTTCTCATGCATCTTCAGGTATTCTGTGCACATAGAAGCATATAAGGACGGGAGGCCGTGCCCTTGCTCACACGTTTTCACACATTTGTGCACCACGTCCAGCGGTGCGCTGGAGCCAGCCCTGTCGGCCCACAGACCACTGCCCCATTTTCAGGAATCTGGTGAGCTGGTTGTCAAACACAGCCATTATTGAAAAGTAAATTGCGTGACCTTATTATTAAGGAAATCATATTAAAACAAATACAACTCATGGCTTCCTAATCATTGTACTACGCGTTACTGTTACCTGCCTCCTGAGGTCATTGACGCCTGTCGTTATCTGTAGAGTGGAAAAGCCACACATACTCTCCCAACTCTCCTTTTGTGAGGATGCGTTGGTGGCTCGGAACTGGTCATGGTGGGAATATTTACACCCTGGAAATGAGCAAACACCGGAAATCAGAGTGTTATTTGTTGCTCTGCTGGAGATCTAGACCAGGGATCTGCACACGCTCTCTTGAAGGGCTGGATAGTAAGCATCCAAGCGTTTCCAGCAGCATGGCGGCGTCTGTTGCGATGGTCAACTCTGCCGTTGGAGCACACAAAGAGCCTTAGAGGTCCGCAGATGCACAGGGGCTGTGCTCCCAACTGCATTTACAGCCCAGACGGCTGCCGGATGTGGCTCAAGGATTTGGGTGACTCCTGTTCTAGACTTGAGCCAGCCGTGGGGAAAATGGTAGAGATACAGGTTTGGTGTACGAGTGCTGGGTCTGACTCTGCTATGTTGTGAAGAACAGAAAGGTGAGGAAATATTCTTTTTTTAAAAATGTTCGTTTGTTTAATTTATTTGTCTGCCCTGGGTCTTAACTGTGGCATATGGGATCTAGTTCTTTGGCCAGGGATTGAACTCGGGCCCCCTGTGTTGGGAGCGTGGAGTCTTAGCCACTGGACCACCAGGGAAGCCCCAGGAAGTATTCTTTAGTTTTCAGAAACTGTGACCTGATTGAGCCAAGCAGCCGACGTCGCTGATAAACGGTGAAGTTCCAACACACGTACTTGTTTTCTGTCTGTTTTCCTCACGAATAAAACTTAATTTGAGTGATTTCTTTGCTGATTGAATAGCTCACAAGCTTTCATGTTTCGATTTTGTGACATGATTGTTGGCGATGGATTTATAAAACTGACGATAGATTTTGTAAGAAATAGCACATCACATTGATGTTAAAGGATGGAATTTACAATGAAGAATATTTTTTATTCTATTATTATCTGTACATGAAAATCCTTTGTGTAGTATAATTTGTGATTATATAATATAAACATACAATTTTTTTACATTATTAAACATTTATCAGCTCAGCGTTGCATATAACTCTTTAGAACTNTTGTGAAGAACAGAAAGGTGAGGAAATATTCTTTTTTTAAAAATGTTCGTTTGTTTAATTTATTTGTCTGCCCTGGGTCTTAACTGTGGCATATGGGATCTAGTTCTTTGGCCAGGGATTGAACTCGGGCCCCCTGTGTTGGGAGCGTGGAGTCTTAGCCACTGGACCACCAGGGAAGCCCCAGGAAGTATTCTTTAGTTTTCAGAAACTGTGACCTGATTGAGCCAAGCAGCCGACGTCGCTGATAAACGGTGAAGTTCCAACACACGTACTTGTTTTCTGTCTGTTTTCCTCACGAATAAAACTTAATTTGAGTGATTTCTTTGCTGATTGAATAGCTCACAAGCTTTCATGTTTCGATTTTGTGACATGATTGTTGGCGATGGATTTATAAAACTGACGATAGATTTTGTAAGAAATAGCACATCACATTGATGTTAAAGGATGGAATTTACAATGAAGAATATTTTTTATTCTATTATTATCTGTACATGAAAATCCTTTGTGTAGTATAATTTGTGATTATATAATATAAACATACAATTTTTTTACATTATTAAACATTTATCAGCTCAGCGTTGCATATAACTCTTTAGAACTTTTATTCACAATGTATTTTGAAGAATCTTTCATACATTATTTTCAGCAGCTATATTCTTTTTTTTTTTTTGGACAAGTCTTGCAACCTGCAGGATCTTAGTTCCCCAACCAGGAATTGAACCCAGGCCCCGGACAGTAAAAACAGTCTTAACCACTGGACTGCCAGGGAATTCCCAAGACTATATTCTTTTTAACAATTTGTACTGTTTTAGATCTGTTCCATGTTTGTTTATCCTGGAGTAGGAAATGGCAACACACGCCAGTATTCTTGCCTGGAAAATGCCATGGACAGAGGAGCCTGGGAGGCTACAGTCTCTGGGGTCGCAAGAGGTGGACATGACTGAGTGACTGTCACTTTCACTGAATATTTGTTTAACCACGGTCCTGTTGATGGGTATCTAGGCTGTTTGTGAGTTTCACTATTAGAAGCAATGCCATAGAGAACGTTCTCATGTACATGCCACGGCATGCACACACAAATATACCTGTAGCCTCAGTTTTTAGAAGCAGAATTGCAAGGCTAAAGAGTGGGTGCATTTGTAATCGCGATCGATGATGGCAAATCAGTCTTCCCAGATGGCACAGTGGTAAAGAATCCGCCTGCCAGTGCAGGAGACGTGGGTTTGATCCCGGGGTTGGGAAGGTCCCCTGGAGAAGGAAATGGCAACTCGCTCCAGTATTCTTGCCTGGGAAACCCCATGGACAAAGGAGCCTGGCGGGTTACAGTCCACGGGGTTGCAAAGAGTCAATGGCTGAGCACCCACCCCCCTGGTCTAGATGATTACGTACGACAACAAAGTGCTTTTCAAAGACCTTGCTCCAACCACATCGCCACCTAAAACAAGATGCCTATTTCTCTGTACCTTTGTCAACACGTAAATTATCACATTTTTGATTTTGGAAAATCCGGTGGGTGAAATGGTACCCTACTGAAATTTGACTGGCATCTCATTTGTTATGAGAATGAGTAAACACTTCGCATGTTTAAATATCTTTTGTATAATCAACTGTGCAAACTCTTTATGGTCTTTGCTCATTTTTCATTCTTTTTCTACTAATATCCAAGATCCCTTTGTGGACTTTCCCACAGAACGTGAGCTCCAAAGAGGCAGGAAGTTTTAATTGGTTTGAATCCCCTAAAGCTTAGAATGATGCCTGGCATGTAAGAGTTGCTCATTAAACATTCGTCAGTTTATTAATTAATTGCTAAGGGTTTTAGTCCCTTGTCTGTCATATATGTTGCCATATTCTCTCCCAACTTCTCATCTGCTTTTTGAAATTGTTTGTGGTATTTATTTCCTTTACAAGAGATTTTAATTTTTATACAGTCAAATTTTGAAATCTTTTCTCGTTTATAGTTTTTGTACCTTTGTGTCTTACTTGGAAAGATAGCCATTTCTAAAAATAAGTAAACTCTCCTGTGTTTTCTCCTAGGAATTTGCAGTTTGATTATTTTCATGTTTAAATCTTTGGAACATCTGGAAATTCTGCGAGAATAAGTGATAAAGTCAGCATCACACTCACGATTTTTCCATTTGGATGCCCAGTTGTTCTGACATACTCACTGAAGTATCTCATTCCCCTAGCGGTTTGAATTCTGCTTTATCATCCACCAAATTCCCATATGTGGGTGGTCTGTTTCCAGCCTCTATCCCTCCATCTATGCTCCATCTACGTATGTATTCTGTTTTCTCATGCCAGCACCAAGCGGCTTTAATTAGTGATGCCCACTCTTTTACGTGGTGTTTATAGCATCTGAGTGGTCAAGCTCGTGTACATATCACAGTATGGTGAATCAATTTTGGGCCTTAGGCTTAAACGTGTAGCTGTTTATTTATTTACGGTGGTGCTGGGCCTTCGTTGCTCACGTGGGCTGTCTATAGCTGCGGAGAGCGGGGCCTCCTCTGCCGGTCGGTGTGCGGGCTTCTCACTGTAGCGGCTTTTCCTGTTGTGGAGCATGGGGTCTAGGTCTGTGGGCTTCAGCAACTGCAGCTCGCGGGCTCGGTAGCTGTGGCCCACAGGCAGGTGGGATCTTCCTGGGCCGGGGATCGAACCCGTGTCTGCTGCACTGGCAGGCAGCTCCCTATCCACTGCACCACCAGGAAGTCCCTTAAACGGACGGTTTTGAAAAGGTGTGAAGTGCGTTTGCAGCCTTTGTCGCGCTTGACTTTTACAACACACCCGTCAGGGAAGGGGGGGTTGTTGCACCATTTTACAGATGAAGAAGCTGAGGCTCAGCGAGGTCGGAGACCCTGTGTCGTTGACCATTTGTTTCGTGGTTCGTGGGATGAAACTCCTGCCCTTTTCCGTAACAGGGTGCGGCTTAATGGAAAGGTATGCTGTCAAAGCAGCGACTGAGACAAATGCCCGGAAGTCCCATAACCGAAGCAGATCAAGGCTTTCTGTCCATGGATTTCCTGTTCTCCTGGACTCACCCCTTTTGTCGTCCTCAGATTCAATGGAGAGGCTCAAGTGGGTAAATGTCGGAGAACTTTGAAGAAGATAATGGCTCATTTATTATGAGATTCTTAACACAGCTCCTGGCAATGCGGTAAGCACTCGGTAAGTGGCAGCTGTATCTATACTCTTGTTCTTACCATTTGATTAGGAACGCGAGCTTTCAGGCCTGAGTTTTATTTACCCTTCTACCTGGGTGACCTTGCACAAGTTATTTACCCTCTCTGAGCTTTGGTGCCCACATATGTAAAGTGGGCCTTGTGATAAAGCCTCATGTTTTGTGATGATTAAATGAGATGGTACCCGAAGCCTGCCTTAGCGTAGCACCTGGCACGTATTAAACCCTCAATCAATATTAAGTGGTTTTCTAATTGATTATTTTCTTCTGAGGATCCTACACTTATTTCTCCACAAATGGGGACTTTTCCATATTTTTTTCTCAAGAACATCAGGGACGGTTAGTTCTTCAGCTGATCCTATTCATGGCCACACTCTTGCTTATGACTCTCTGTTGCCTTATCTGAAAAAATGGAGATAAAAATTGATGGGAGAAACTTGCTTTAGTTTAGACTTCATTTATGCTTGCTAAGTTCTCTGTTTGCATTATTTGCTAAGAAAGGGTTTGTGAAGTAAATTGAGTAGATAAGACTTGGGAAGAGTGCGCAAACATTTGAGGAGTGCCCTTTAACGCAGACGATGTATCCGAGATTATCCGTTTATTAGCTAGTGACCACAGCTGACTGAACATTTATGGGCTGAATGTTTGTGTCCTCTCAGATTCCTGCGTCCAACCCCTCACCCTCACTGTGATGGTGTTCAGAGGCGGGGCCTTTGGGAGGTGGAGTTAGAGAAAGCCATGAGGGTGGAGCCCCCAGGGGCGCACGAGAGCCCTCGTACGGGGAGGAGGAATCACCAGGCTTGCTCTCACCCCCTTCTGCCGTGAAAGGGCTCAGTGGGCAGGGGGCCCCTGCAAGTCAGGAAGTGGGCCCTCCCTAAGAACGAAATCTGGGGTACCTACGGTAGGGACGGGCTTCCCAACCTCCAGAACTGTGAGCAATGGGTCTGTCTTTCAAGCTGCGCGGCCCGCGGTATTTTGCCGCTGCAGCTCAAGCAGCCTTAGACAGGGCCCAGTCTCTCTCCCCAGCTCGGTGTGCGCTTTCTTTAACAGTTATTGTTATTTAATATTTACGTATTTATCTGGCCGCCGCGTG
The DNA here is from genome assembly GCA_006410615.1 of Neotragus moschatus. Lineage (NCBI taxonomy): Eukaryota > Metazoa > Chordata > Mammalia > Artiodactyla > Bovidae > Neotragus > Neotragus moschatus. The sequence continues at coordinate 688,257 of SJYA01002745.1, read as the reverse complement.
GGGCTCAGCTGTGGCACGTGAGACCTTTCGTTGTGGCCTGTGGAATCTAGTCCCCTGTATCAGTATTAGTTGCTCAGCCGTGTCCGACTCTATGCAGCCCCACAGACTGTACCCGCCAGGCTCTTCTGTCCATGGAATTCTCCAGGCGCAAATACTGGAGTGGGTTGCCATTCCCTTCTCCAGGGGATCTTCCTGACCCGGGGGTCAAAGGTTCTCCTGCATTGCAGGCAGATTCTTTATCTGGACTCCTGGACTAGTCCCCTGACCAGGGATCAAATCCGGGCCCCTGCATGGGGAGCTCGGAGCCCTCGCCACTGGACCACCAAGCAAGTCCCTCAGTGCGTCCTTAAGGACAGGTCATAGCATGTCCATCCCTAAGCCCGCTGTGCCCTGTATGGAGTGCCTGGCTCAGAAGCCTGGTGGCTGCCTACGACGGGTGTCCAGAGACTGTTGGCAGAAACAACATACATGTCCCAAGGGCTTTTGCTTAGAGACATTTGGTCATTCTAAATTTGCTGATTTATTCATCTTTCACAAGCTAAAGATAGCTGATCTTATTGGACAGCCCTACTCAGATATCCTGTGGTCTTGCCAGCAATATTCAAGAATATCTTTCTCCTGCATCATGATCAGCACTGAATGTTATCACTCTTTCTGCCAGTAAAAAAATGATATCTCCCTTATGTTTGCATTTCTCTTGCCACTATAGGTGTTGGGCATCCTGTTTTGGGGATACTTAAATGTTGTCTTCTATAAATCACTTGTTTCTATCCTTTGCCAGATTTCCTATGTGGTTTTTTTTTTTCTTTAAAAGACTTAATTTCCCTATCAATGTCTTAGCAGGACTTTGTGTTTTGCCTATTGTCCTATTAGAAAAGTGCTTTAGTTACCTTCTCACCTATCCGGTGATTAAGAAACAAAGTGCAGTCACTGAATGAACTTCTCTGAAATAACCTCCAAGCCCTAGCACCCTTTAAAAGTAAAGTCTCTTGGAGACTCATAACCTTTCAAGAGTTATCAGAAGAGAAGTTCTTGCTTTCTGACTTTACATAAATTTCTTATGACTCAGACATGCCTTCACCTAAAAATGAAAATACACAAATAAGGTTAGAAATCAAACACTGTGTCCAGTGGCTTACTTGCTTAAGTGTGGTTTATCGGTTTCTTTGCTGAGAGCACCTTGCCACATGGCGCCTGTGCCAGACTGGAGCCGCTCCTATGTGCCTAAGAAGAAGTTCTATTCATTAAAGATAGAATCAAGTCTCAGTTATTCATCCTGAGTATTTCCTGTGCTTCTGCAACTGTAAGCCCTGGCTAGTCCTTTCTCGTGTTTGAGTTGGAAGCTGGTGGGCTCCTGAAGGGGCTTTGCAGGTGGTGCTAGTGGTAAAGAGCCCTCCTGCCAACGCAGGAGAGGTAAGAGACACGGGTTCCATCCCTGGGTCGGGAAGGTCCCCTGGAGGAGGGGCAAAGGTCTCCAGTATTCTTGCCTGGAGAATCCCATGGACAGAGGAGCCTGGAGGGCTACAGTCCATACTGGTTGCAAAGAGTTGGACCCAAGTGAAATGACTTAGCACACACACACACACACACACAACACACGGACTCCCGAAAAACTTCATTAACAGGGCTGATTTCTTCACAAAGTGTCCTCATGCTCATTACAGAACCCTGACAGTTTCTTTCTCAAGAGTCGTTCATCTAGAAAGAAAAGTTGCGTCTCTGTTTGCTTCGCTGTTGATTTAAAGAGAAGCTGCTGATGGAGTTCTTTGTGCCTTTCCGGAGTCAACGGGAGCTGTCCTCCCCCGGAACTGGCTGTCCGTGGCAGCTTCTGGTAGGAAGGCAGGAGGCCAGAGGCCAGACCCCCTGGAGCGTCATGATCAGCCAGCGCGTGACTGATAATAAATGGTTGCGCATTTGGTGGAGATACAAAAAAAGAATGGTCCATCTACAGAAGTCCCCGTGGGACACAGCTGCATCCCAGGACTGGAAGAAGTAAGGGCTTGCGTTTCCCATGTTCTATGCATCAAACTGGCCTGAGATTGTGAGCCAGGACCCTGTCCGATGAGGAGGAGGGCAGATCTCTTCCGTCCATTAACGAATCACCCGGAAACCCAGGTCTGAGCGCCCAGGCTCAGCTCTAGGGGTCAGTGCTTGGAAGGTGGACACTGGCAGCATAAATGACCCCTCCTGCCACCTCTAGGTCAGTTCAGTCGCTCAGTCATGTGTGACTCTTTGCGACCCCACGGACTGCAGCACCCCAGGCCTCCCTGTCCATCGCCAACTTCCGGAGTTCACTCAGACTCACGCCCATCGAGTCAGTGATGCCAGTACCACCCCCAAGCTCTGGGGAGGACACAGCCCTCCCTTCTCAGCCAGAGCACGGGTCCTGGCGGGGTTTCCCTGCCCTTGGGTACACAATCCTGCAGAGCAGGCCGGCCTGGCACAATGCCTCCTCGCTGGGTGACAGTTCTCAGCTGAGAAACCCCAGGTGACAGCCTCCAGCTCACGTTGCATGTTTCGGACCAGTCCTTCTCAAACTTTCTCTTCAGCCACTTCACTCCCAAATGTTAGCAGTTTCCCACCGTCCTCTGGATAAAGAACAAACGTGCTTCATGGGACTTTAGAGCCTGGTCCCCAGCTCAGCTCCGACTGCGTCCTCCCTGAAAACGAGGCAGTCATCACGCCCACCAAGGACCGAGCTCCCCCCACACGGGTGCCCGGCCAGCTCTGGCCCAGTGCCTTGGATGTCATCCCCCTAGCCCCCTCCCTGCCCTTCACGGTCCGCTGCGGGTCATGACCTTGTTCACAGACTTCCCGGATCTTTTGGGCTATGCTGACCTTTCTTGCATCTGAACTCCACCAGACTCTGTAAGCGTTTCTCTGAGTCATGCACGATCTTCTGGAAATTACCATTTTATGAGTTTTGTTTTTGCTTTCTGCTGTAACTGCTCTGTGAATTGCATTGAGTCCTGGTGAGGAACAGAGGCCAAGTCTTCCCCCCTTCCCATTCCCCTCCCGGACGTCAGTATTTCAGCAACCCTGAGCACACAGAAGCAGTTCGTGTAGCCCTGTGTCATCAACTCAGGAGCTTGTACTCATCAGCATACCGCCTCTGAGCCCCGTGAAATGCTGAGATGCAGGTGAGGCAGTTCAGACCCGCTTCCTTCCGGTCGTGCTGAATTCTTGCTTTCATTCATCCAGTGTTTTTGAGAATTTGCTATTTGCCAGGTTCCGGGCTATGTGCGTGAGAATGGAATGGTAAGAAGGAGAGAAGGGGAGGCTCGGCGTCTGGCCCACGTGGCGGAAGGTCCTGCAGGAACGACAGGCTTCAGGGACCCAGGCCCCCAGTGGAAGCAGCACAGAGGAAATGCCGCAGGGAGTGGCCGCCTGGCTCCGCGAGAGCCTCGCAGGGACCAGTGGTCCAGTGGGGAGGGTGACAGAGGCCTCCCTCCAGAGTGGGCAGTGCCCTGCGCCCGGAGGGAAGCTGGGTGTTGACCAGCAGAGGCGGGGTAGGTTCCAGGGACCGCGCTGCACCCCCCAAGAGGGGCGAGCAGCTGGGTGTGACTCAGGGTGAGGCAGGGTGGGGCCGGGCGGGCTGCCCCACGGGGAGAGGCCTTGTGCAGGGTTTTGTAGGTTGTGTTACAAACACGGAGACCAGTGGAAGGTTTTAACGGGGAGACTGGAAACCACCGGCGCCGGGGAAGGCCCCCACACCCGCCGCAGCATCCGCAGAAGAGGGGAGGCCGCCGGGGTGATCCAGAGGCGGTCGTCCAGGGGGCTGGGCCTCGGTCCAGGAGAGAGGCCGCAGTCCCTGGCGGTAGGATGGCAGGAGAGGGGCCTCAGGAGGCTTCCCGGTTCACAGCTGGCCGGGCTGCGTGATGGGCTGGGTCTCGGGGTGAGGGCAGGAGGGGCAGGCCCCTGCGGGGGTTTCTGGAGCGGGCCGGGTGGACCCCGGGGCCATTCACCCCGGGACGTGCTGACAGAGCCCAGGCTGCGCAGGCCGGCGATCGTGGCTCTGGTTTTCGGGACGTCAGACCGGAAGTCCTTGAGGCGTGTGGAGCAGGGACGGGTAACACATGGCCGCAGCTGCTTATTAATCAGAAGCCCTCCCGAATCTCACCAGGCGCAGGGTGAAGCTGCTGTTGGAGAAAGCACTCCCCAGCGCTCCTTGCCCTGGGTGTGCCCATAAGCCTAGCTTCTGGCCAGTGGAGGCGCTGTGCACAGCTTCAGAGGCCCGGCCCTTGGGGGATCCACGCGCTCCCCTCCCCCTGGGGCCCTTCCTGCTGGCCGGGTGATGGGGCAGTGCCGGGGTCCAGCCCCGGTGAATCCAGGATGATTCGAAGGTGGAGACGGAGTCGGCGTCCTAGAAAAAACTTATTTAATTACAGATAGAGAGAGATTAGAAAATTAGCAAAGAAAAGAGGCTGAATAACTTGGCTTACATGGAATACCAATCACCACCTACATAGGCCACAGGCGTCTTTGCGTTCTCCCGAGGGAGAGGAGGCACTGAGGCCTCCCCGGTCCAATCTTAGAAGCCCAGGCAGAATTAGTAGGCTTGGTGAGGACCCCCGAGCCAGATGGGAATTCAGCCAGGAAATAGTAGAAGATATTAGAGGAGAAAAGGAGGCTGAATAACTTGGTTTGCGTGGGATACCAATAAAATTCCAAGACAAGGAATTTGCACCATCTATGTTGGGCTGCCGGCGCCACTTGAATATCCGGAAGTGCCCCTCCTTGGGCTCCTTTTCGAGTGGGCTTGAAAGCCGGGGCAAGTAAGCAGACGTGGCGGACACCCACGCTCCAGATGGGAATTCAGCCAGAAATACAGAGAACAAGATAGAACGGCATAGGGGAATCAGTCTTTCCGGAAACTGATCCGTTTTCTTTATTTTCAGTTTTGCTTATATACCTTTTGTTACACGTAGGGATGAATACAGAGTCACGCTTGGGTCAGCAGACCTGACCCTTGTCAAAATCAGGTGCTTCACATAAATGTATAAAAAAGTTTTAGGGATTTTACATCATCTTCTGGCCATGAGGCCTGCTGACATTTTATGATCCTTCCTTTCTGATAACCAAAAAACTTATTTTTTCAAGGGTGTTTTTTCTTAAACCAAGCACCACCCTCCAAATAAAGTTGCATTCCTATAGGGTGAGGGTGTAGTGAGTTACAATCAAGAAAGGAATTTATTTAATCCAAGGTTAACATGATTAATCTTAAAGGTTAGTACTTATTTCTCTTATATGCTAGTTATATTCATTATAAGGGCAAGGACTATGGAGATTTAGCAGCAAACATCAGCCCAACAAATGAAATCCCTATATCAATGTTCCCCTTAAGATCTGTTTAGTCTTAAGATAGTGATAAAGTTACATTTTTACATAGCAAGGACACAGTGATTTATAACAAAGTACAGTGGTCTATAACAAAAGAGAAAACTCATTAACTCAAAACCTCTCGTATTGCTAACATCAAAAACTACTGTATTTCCTTTTCTATATTCCAAATACATTGATTAATATATTCCCAGGTGCCTAAGGACATGGAGGCCTGGCGGCAATCATTGACTCAACAATGAGAAAAGCCCTATGCTAATTAAGACCTTCAAAATACTCCAAACTCTCTGTGCTGTTTATGGTTGAGAGGTAGTAAACAATCATGTGGGTAGTGGCAGGAGTATGGATAATCTTATCACACAAACTAGTCTGCCGGCAGAGAGGTTTGACCTGAGACACCCTTGTCACACCCAGGGCAGGGAGTTAGTAGCAATTATTGGCACAACAAATGAAAAACCCTTCTCCAATATACTTCTTAACCAACCCACTATACTAATAAATTCTGACTTCCCCAAAGAATCTGCCTTTAGTAAGTCTAAATCATCTCGTGCCTCTCACGGTTGGGAGGCTGTAAACAATCACATGTGGCCAGACAAACCTATACAGGCAGGCTAGATAACCTTCATGCTGAAACACTTTTGTCACGCCCAGGAGTTTTTATTACCTGCAGCTGTAGGTTAACTCCTTCTCCGAGAGAAATGGCTAAGGGGGAGAGCCCCCCATAAAGTCAGAGGTGTAGGTGAGAGCATAAAACAGACTCTGGTTTTGGGGGTAGATGCTTGGGAACAGGGGATTTCCTGAGGCCTGATCACGCCTTTGCATACACCAGGCCTCCTTCCTCATGACCTTTGCCATGGGCGGAGTTCTTCACGCTGGCCCCCGGCAGGGCAGGAACGACCGTCTTGGGCCCAGAGCTGGGAGCCTCCCGAGGGGCTGGCTGAGCCTCCGTCAGGTCGCCTGCCTGTCATCTGTGATGTGAGGGGAGCTACGCCTGTGTGAAGACATGGCCTCGTGGGGCCTCTCTGTGTCTTAGTTCACCTAATATCCATGGGGAGATGTCACGTGAGCACTTGGACTCGTGACTCTGGGGCTCAGAGGGAAAGTCTGGAAAAGTGGCAGGAGTGTGAGAATTCTTATTTTTTCTAAATCTATTTATTTATCTTTAATTTGGCCATGTCAGGTCTCCGTGGCAGCGCGTGGGTTTTTGTCCGTGCCCGTGAATCCTCTCGCTGGGACACAAGGGCTCAGAAGTTGCGGACGCCCTCTGTCTTCCCGCAGCTCGTGAGATCGCGATCTCGGCTCCCCGACCAGGGATCGAACCTGTATCGTTTGCATTGTTGCTTCTCACCCACAGCACCAGCAGAGAGGTCCCAGGATGGAGAATTCTTAACAGGTAGGGATAAGGAAAGAGCGTGGAGGAGACCGTCCAGAGGGAGAGAGGAGGGTCAGGGCGGACCGTCGGGGGACCACACGCTTAATGTCCGGGTTTGAGAAGCACCGACAACTGAAGGAGGCTGAGAGGACTCAGCTGAAGCAATAGGTGGAAACTTGGGAGGGCATGGGTCACGGGGCCAGGAGGAGAAGGGAGCCCTTTGCGGGGAGGGGCAGTGGGCGCTGCTGTACGTAGACGGTGTCCGCGAGAGGCTTGGTGGTGCTCGGCCAGTCTTGTCCAGGACAGCTGGGCAAGTTGTCACACCGAGGCGTTGTTTGCTAATGAAGATTATGGTCGCTAATGCAGCTCTGTAATAACTGTGTGCATCTCTGGCAAGAGCATCGAGAGATCTAATTACTATTTCTCCATCCAATTTTCATGATAAATTATCCAGAAAGAGAAGAAATCGTCAAACTCAGCTTGATGCTTCATCTGAAACGCTAAACAAACCCAAATGTTTTAGTATCCTATCTCCAGGTTCCAGAAATTCATTTAAACTAAAACAAATTTTTTAAAAATTGGTGCTTAAAAAAAAAACACCAAAAACCCAAAATATAACATTTACCTAACAGGCAGCCGTCCACAGGCTTGCCACAACTGTTGTGGAGATGGTCACAGGAAGGAGTCTATTGTAAAACAAGTTCAGTAGTTGGTTTAGGGAGCTTCTAACAGGCGAGCCTCGATGCTCTTCATTGCAGAGTTGAACCTCTGTCCTTCCTGATTCTGAAAGACACAGACCAGGAGAAGGGAGAAGGGTAGGCCGCACAGGTGATCGGAGGTCAGTTGCCCCGGTCCCACCCCTGGTGTTTCCCAGACCTCAGCGGACCGCCCTCATTTCAAGTGGCAAAGCCAAGACTGGAAAGGAAACCCCCAAATCCACAGTCCCGTGCCTTTTCAATACATCACCATACCTGCTTTTGGTCTCACTAAAATAATCTTTTTAAAAATTACCGTCGTAACCATTTTAAAGTGCACAGCTCAGTAGTAAGTACTTTCACATTGCAGCGAGAGAAATCTCCAGAACTTTTTCATTTTGCAAAACTGAAACTATCCCCGTAAAACAACAACTCCCAAAGTTCCCTTCCCTGAGCTCCTGGAAACCACCATTTCGCTTTCTGTCTCTATGAATTGAACCACTTTGGGTTCATCAAATTAGTGGAATCAGATATTTCTCGTTCTGTGACTGACTGTACTCAACTGAAAGTCCTCAAAGTTCATCTGTGCTGTAGCACGTGCCCATGTTACTGAATGGTGTGGGTCCTGACTGCTCGCTGCTCAACAGCCAATAAACAGGCCCCGCTGGTGGAAAGGGAAGTTTACTTTATTTCAGATTTGGGCGACTGGCAGGGGTGTGGGTGGCAGAGTGGACATCTGTCCAAAGGGTTAGGGTTAGGGTTCTAACCCTAACTCTCTCCACTGGCAACCAGTGGGCAAGAGCTCACAGCACAGTGAGCTCTGATAGTCATCTTCAGACTGATCATCGATGGTCTGACCAGCATCCTCTTGCTTTAGGGACAGTTAGTCTTCAGTTCCAGGGTCCATTTGTCCCCTTTCTTTGAGGCTGGTTCTCGGGAATGGGGCAGCTCACATCTTGGGTGCGGTCTGGCCATCACGTAGTCTGCTTCTTCCACCTGGTGTAGCGCCTACACGACCGCTCACAGGTTTTGGCTCAGAATGTTCTCTGTAGTCCTGGTGCAGGAACTGAAGGCCCCTGACTGTGCTCCATGACTGCTTTATTATTTGGTCTCCTTTGCGTGTTTTCCTTTCTTTCTGCCCTTCTCATTTCTCTGATTAAACTTACTCTTGAAAGTTTTCAACAGCAAAAGGCAAGCAGAGGACACTGAAGGGGCAAGGACCGCAGGGTCCTGCTCCGTTTCCCCAAGACTTCCTTCCTTTTTAAGGCTTGAATAATTGCAGCCATGAAATTAAAAGACACTTACTCCTTGGAAGGAAAGTTATGACCAACCTAGATAGCATGTTCAAAAGCAGAGACATTACTTTGCCAACAAAGGTCCATCTAGTCAAGGCTATGGTTTTTCCAGTGGTCATGTATGGATGTGAGAGTTGGACTGTGAAGAAAGCTGAGCGCTGAAGGATTGAAGCTTTTGAACTGTGATGTTGGAGAAGACTCTTGAGAGTCCCTTGGACTGCAAGGAGATCCAACCAGTCCATCCTAAAGGAGATCAGCCCTGAATATTCACTGGAAGGACTGATGGTGAAGCTGAAGCTCCAGTACTTTGACTACCTCATGCGAAGAGCTGACTCATTGGAAAAGACCCTGATGCTGGGGAAGACTGAGCGCAGGAGGAGAAGGGGACGACTGAGGATGAGATGGCTAGATGGCATCACCGACTACATGGACATGAGTTTGGGTGAACTCCGGGAGTTGGTGACGGACAGTGAGGCCTGGAGTGCTGCAATTCACGGGGTCGCAAAGAGTTGGACACGACTGAGTGACTGGACTGGACTGAGCTGAATGGCCCACCGTGTGCGTATATTACATTTTACTTTCACATATTCATTTCTTAAAAAGTCGCCTTCTCTACCTACCATGATCAGTGAAGGCTTCTCTAAGGAGATGACCCTTGAGTTGAATTTTGCATGATAAAAGGGAGTCGATCATTAAAGGACTTGATGAGGAAGCAATCCAGGGAAAGGGAATAGCAGATTCAGAAGTCAGAAAGCACGCAGGAGCCTGAGAGTCAAAAAATCAGAAAGGCTGAATCCTGTAATCAATGGATAAACTAATAAGAGAAGAATGAGTCTTGCTGAGACATGGAAGCCATGGTTAGAAATCTTAAATGTATTCCAAGTGGAATCATTTATGTAATTGCACGTGAATATTGCAAATAATTTTCTTAGAAATGGGAAAACTTGTGTTAAGTAGTATCTGATGGATCCGTTGTATATCTGCATGTAACCCTAACCTTGTTACAGCGAGGGAAAAAAGTCAACTTTCCAAACTATGTCCTTCTGGAGAAGTTTCCTGTCTACCGAAAGCACATGGAAGACAGATGACTAATTAATTACCAACTTTCTCCAAGAAAAGGTACCCTCTAAATCAGGGGTGGGCACATTTTTCCTGTAGGGGACAGGGAGTAAAGGCCTTGGGCTCTGGCGGCCATACAGCCCCCGGCACAGCGACTCTCCCACCAGGTGTCTGCCTGGCTCCTGCACTTTTGTGGTTACTGATGGTTTTGCTCACTGTCTTCCCTGCAGGTCTGAAGGCAGGGGCTCTCGCCTCCCACCCACAATGAATTTGTAGCATTGGGCACATTAGACCCACGGCAGGAGCTTCACGTGTATTCTATGTCCTTGTGCGGGATGTAAAAGGCGGTTACTTATAACTGGGGAAATACAGTGCTTGCTGATTGGCTAACTTCATCTTATGCTAGGGGAGTGCCCTTACAGTGTGTCAGGCTCCTTAGGAAGGAGCTGGTTCATGCATATTCCTCTGGAGGACAACGTCCAGTCATTTAAAATGTCAGAGTTTGTATGTCAGTATGAGAGAGATGGGAATACCAGACCACCTGATCTGCCTCTTGAGAAATCTGTATGCAGGTCAGGAAGCAACAGTCAGAACTGGACATGGAACAACAGACTGGTTCCAAATAGGAAAAGGAGTACGTCAAGGCTGTATATTGTCACCCTGCTTATTTAACTTCTATGCAGAGTACATCATGAGAAATGCTGGACTGGAAGAAACACAAGCTGGAATTAAGATTGCTGGGAGAAATATCAATAACCTCAGATATGCAGATGACATCACCCTTGTGGCAGAAAGTGAAGACGAACTAAAAAGCTTCTTGACGAAAGTGAAAGAGGAGAGTGAAAAAGTTGGCTTAAATCTCAACATTCAGAAAATGAAGATCATGGCATCTGGTCCCATCACTTCATGGGAACTAGATGGGGAAA
>SJYA01002745.1:654159-677195 GCA_006410615.1 Neotragus moschatus | reverse complement strand
GTCTAGTCAAGGCTATGGTTTTTCCAGTAGTCATGTATGGATGTGAGAGTTGGACTGTGAAGAAGGCTGAGCGCCGAAGAATTGATGCTTCTGAACTGTGGTGTTGGAGAAGACTCTTGAGAGTCCCTTGGACTGCAAGGAGATCCAACCAGTCCATTCTGAAGGAGATCAGCCCTGGGATTTCTTTGGAAGGAATGATGCTAAAGCTGAAGCTCCAGTACTTTGGCCACCTCATGCAAAGAGTTGACATTGGAAAAGACTCTGATGCTGGGAGGGATTGGGGGCAGGAGAAGGGGACGACAGAGGATGAGATGGCTGGATGGCATCACAGACTGGATGGGTGTGAGTCTGAGTGAACTCTAAGAGTTGGTGATGGACAGGGAGGCCTGGTATGCTGTGATTCATGGAGTCTCAAAGAGTCGGACACGACTGAGGGACTGAACTGAACTGAAGATATAAATCCATCATGTATTCAAGTAAAAAAATGATTTGAAGGTAATAGGGTCATGAAAACACAGTTCCTTCCCATGTGGAGTTCATAGACTACTGGAGAAAAGAGACAGCACATAATTCTGCACAGGTAAGTGTATAACTGGGGCTTCCCAGGTGGCACCAGTGGTAGAGAATTTGCCTGCCAGTACAGGAGATGCAAGAGACTCTGGTTCCATCCCTGGGTTGAGAAAATCCCCTGGAGGAAGGAATGGCAACCCACTTCAATATTCTTGCCTGAAAAATCCCATGGACAGAGGAGCCTGGAGGGCTACAGTCCATGGGGTTGCAAAGAGTCAGACATGATTGAGTGACTTAGAATACACACAAGTATATATTAATAATTACCAATTCTAGTAAACACCAGAACTGAAATAGGACAAAATATTGTCAGAGTATGCAAGAGTGATGTAATTTGAGATATAGAGGATGAATGGAATTAATTAGGGAAAAGGGAGAAAGGGAAAAATACCCCAAGTAGAAGGCATGTTTTGTGCCGAGACTCTGAGGTGGGGAAGTGGGAGGTGCCTCTCCAGAGCTGACCATTGCTGGTGTGGCTGGAGAAGAAGTGGGGAGGGGGGAGGAGGGGGGAGGGAAAAGGTGGATGGGAGCCAGGCAGACAGAGCTAAAGAAGCAGAGGTAGGTGCCAGGCCAAGAGGGCCATGAGTAGAAAGATTGAGAGGTCAAAATATAGCTGGTATTCATCAGAGAAATCTAGTGTTACAGAACTGTGGAGTGCGTGCTCAGTCTTGTGTAAGTCTTTGCAACCCCATGGCCAGGCTCTTCTGTCCATGGAATTTCCAGGCAAGACTGGAAAGAGCGGTTTGCTATTTCTTCTCCAGAGGACCTTCCCAACTCAGGGATTGAACTTGTGTCTCTTGCACCTCCTGGACTAGCAGGCAGACTCTTTACCACTGTGCTATCCGGGAAGCCCTAGATGATAGCCACAAAAGCTGCTTTGTAGAATAGGTCAGGATGAAGGGATTTATCGTCAGCCAACCAGGGGGATTGAGTGAGAAGTACTATAGTGACTTAGAGAAAGAATTTATGGTTACCAGGGGGAAAGGGCAGAGGAGAGGGATAGTTAGGGAAGTGGGGATTGACATGTGCACACTGTTATATTTAAAATGTACAGCACAGGGAACTCTGCTCAATACTATGTAACAACCTAAAAGGGGAAAATACTGAAAAAGAATAGATACGTATATATGTATAACTGAATAACTTTGCTTTACACTTGAAACACAACATTGTTAATCAACTTACTTCAGTATAAAATAAAAAGTTGGAAAAAAAAGAAGTACTATAGCATTTACCATTGAAAAGAATCTGAATATAAGCAGAACTTCAGTTCAAACTTGTGTTGTTAATTCTGCTGATAAGTCAGAAAGATAAGAACCAAGCAGTGACCTAGTATTCAGCACTGTGTACGTTGGTGACTATGACAAGCCTGGTTGGTTGTTGCTAATCAGAGGATTGAAAAGATCAACCTCATTAGGGCAACAGTCATTACACTAAGTCCAGGGTTGGTAAAGAATCTGCCTGCAATGCAGGAGACCCAGGGTTTGATCCCTGGTTGGGGAAGATCCCCTGGAGAAGGAAATGGCAACCCACTCCAGTATCCTTGCCTGGAAAATCTCATGGACAGAGGAGCCTGGTGGGCGGCAGTCCATGGGGTTGCACAACTGAGTGACTAACACTTAGTTACTTATTCATGGTTTTCAAAGTAGAGTCCCAAGACCTGCAGTATCAGCATCACCATGGACCTTGTTAAGTAAGCAGATCTGAGGGTCATGCTGAGCTCTACAAAATTAGAAACTCTGGAGACAGGGCCTTGTACTCTGTTTTAACAAGCTTCCCAAGTGGCGCTAGTGGTAAAGAACCCACCTGCCGATGCAGGTTAGATGTAACAGATGCAGATTTGATCCCTAGATCTAGAAGATCCCCTGGAGGAGCGCATAGCAACCCACCCCAGTATTCTTGCCTGGAGAATCCCATGGACAGAGGAGTCTGGCAAGCTGCAGTCCATAGGATCATATAGCACACAGGCAAGCACAGATTCAGGGTCAAGTTTGATAACAGCCACTAAAAGGTGATGAGATTGCTGTAGATTTTTATTTTCTCCTTTTTCTCCTATTAATCACATAGACTTTTGTCTTGAGTATCAGTATTAAATATCCTCAGTAAGAGTCTCCATTTTTAAAGGATGCAATGTCATTTATCTGGGTTGAAGTTGCTGAATGACCCCACTGAAGTGTTGATATATTCTTTGCAGAAGAGCTAAGTGAAGGTAGAGTTAGTTGTTAGTTGTGTCTGATTCTTTGCGACCCCATAGACTAGCCTGCCAGGCTCCTCTGTCCATGGGATTTCCCAGGCAAGAATACTGGAGCGGATTGTCATTTCCTTCTCCATGGGACTTTCCCCACCCAGGGACTGAACCTGAGTCTCTTGCACTGGGGGCAGATTCTTTACTGTCTGAGCCACTGGAGATATATTCTTTGTTGAAGAGCTAAGTTACTGAAAATGGTTAATTGTATATTTCATAAAGGTGCTCACGTGAGGGTGACAGTGTTTATCAAATCACCACATACGTCATAGAACATCTCTGTCCTCAGTGCATAAACATCGCTCGGATAGGATGAGTGCATCTGACAAGGTTTGGAATCCCTAGGAGAAAAGGCAAACTTCCTGTTTAAAAGTCTTCTCTCTCTTCTGTGCGCCATTTTGACTGCCACAGGGCAATCTGTGTGTCTTTACCTGGTAAGTGGCTATCAGAAAAAAATTTAAAAGGTAAATGTTATACCCTTCACATTGAGATAAGGGACAGAGTGAAGGCTTTCTATATTTTGGGTATTACATCACATTTTGGTGTTGTGGTTCATTCATCTTGAATTTCTAAAAAGTTATCCAGAAGCTCTGACTTTTATTACATAAACCATCTGGGAATGTTAAAAACGCCAAGACATCATTTCCAGGCCTTTCTCCAGCCTCCCCATTCCCAAAGAGACATCATAACAAAGAAATATCTTTTGCTTTAGCAAATATTTATTTTTTCCCACTAGAAAAATAAATAAAGGATTTGGAATAACTACTTCAGATGCTACTTTTGTAAAATTTTAGTCTTAGATAGGATTAAGTTTGGCTGTGACAAGGAAAAACAGAAGATATCTTAAACAAGATAAAAGTTTTTCTTCTTTATTAAGAAATGAAAAGAGACAGTCCTGAACTGACACAGTGCTTGTTGGTGCAGAATCCCAGTCTTCTCTCTGCTGGTGGGTCTTTGTTCCCAGGGTCTGTCTCCCTGTGGTCTCAAACACCTGCTGTGACTCCTGCCATCACACCTCTATTCCAGCACATAAGGAGAAGAAAATGGAAGGATAATACACACCCATCACTTAATATTTTCCAAAGTTATGAAACCCAATTCCAGTTACATGCCATTGGCAAAACTTGTTCACAAAAAACCACATGGCTGCCATATCATTTCAGTTAATGCAGAAAAGAATTGTTCAATAATATTAAACATCAACTCCTAAAGACAAAATGTGCACACACACATACATATACTTAGCAACTTAGAAGGAAATTATCTTGATGGTGAAAAAGCATGAAAGTGTTAGTCGCTCAGTTGTGTCTGACTCTTTGCAATACCATGAACTATAATCTGCCAGGCTCCTCTGTCTATGGAATTCTTCAAGCAAGAATACTGGAGTGGATAGCCATTCCCTTCTTCAGGGGATATTCCCAACCCAGGTATCAAACTCGAGTCTCCTGCATTGCAGGCAGATTCTTTACAGTCTGAGCCACCAGGGACACCTCACCTAGATGGTAAGTGTATATATATATATATAAAAACCATATAGTGATTATCATCATTGATAGAAAAACTTAAAAACATTTTCTTTAGAATTAGAGGAAAATAGAACACCCATCACTCAAAAAATGTGCTAGCCATATAGTAGATAAGAAGATAAGGATTAGAAAGAAACAAAATAAATCATTATTTATAAATGATATGGTTATCTCATAAAAAGCCCTTTGGGATATTTTAGATTATGTCCCATTTTTTAAAAAGATTGAAAAATGAAACAACATTAAAATTTAAAACTTATATCAAGCAAAGACATCATAAATTTTTTTGTGGGACAAATAAGGAGATGTTCACAAAACACATAACAGAAAGAGTCTGCTTTGGAATAAAGTAATAAATCAATAAGAAACAGCTAACACAATTTAAAACTGAGCAAGCCAAGTTATCAGACATTTCACAAAAGAGGAAACATGAATGAATGTCCAATAAACATATGAAAAGATGCTCCACTAGATTAGTCATTAAATGTAAATCAAAATCACAAGAAGACACTATTTCATACCAAGGAAACTGGCCAAAATCTCATAGTTAAATGTTACCATTAGTCTCAGACTCTGGTGGAGACACACATGAGTTTAAAAAGCAGTCTGGTGTTAACCAGTGACGGTGACTGTGAAACCCACTTGAAACAGCAGTTCCACTCTCAGAATTATATATCCTTGACAAAATCTTCCACATTCCAGAAGGCATATTTAAGAATAAGTAATGGTTAGTTTTAGGTGTCAGCTTGCCGAGGTGAAGGAATGCCCAGAAAGCCAGTGAAACATTCTTGCTGGGTGTGCCTGGGAAGGTGTTTCCACAAGAGATTACATTTGAATTAGTAGCTTGAGTACAGAGGATTATCCTCACCAGAGCTGGAGGGCATCATGGCATCTGCTCAGAGCCTTCATAGATCAAAAGGCAGAGGAAGGGAGGGTCTGCTCTCTTTGCTTGAGCTGGGACATCTATCTTTTCCTTCCCTTGGACATAGGGATCTGAGTTCCTTCAGACTCTGACCGTCACTTTCATCCATCAGCTCCCCTGGATGTCAGGCTTTTGGACTCAGACTGAGCTATAAACAACTGGCTTCCCTCCTCCAGCTTGTGGACAGTAGATTGTGGGACTTCTCACCCTGCCTGCCTAATTCTGCAAGCTAACTGCTAAAAGAAGCCTATCTCCCTGTCTGTCTGTCTCTCTCTCTGTATATATACAAATACACAAATCTTTATATATATATATATATATATATATATATGGCTCCCCTGGTGGCTCAGTTGGTAAAGAATCTGCCTGCAATGAAGGAGATACAGGTTCAATCCCTGGGTCAGGAAGATGCCCTGGAGAAGGAAATGGCAACCCACACCAATCTTCTTGCCTGGAGAATCCCATGGACAGATAAGCCTGGCAGGCTACAGTCCATGAAGTCACAAAGAGTTGGACAGGACTTAGCGACTAGCCAGCACCATATATTTATATGTGTGTATATATATATATATATATATTCAGGAATAGAAGGAATGCATACGTATAGTGTGTGTGTGTGTGTGTATGTGTGTGCGCACACGTGCATGCGCACTCAGTCATGTGTGCACATGGACTGTAGCCTGCCAGGCTCCACTGTCCATGGGAATTCCCAAGCAAGAATACTGGAAAGGGTTGCCATTTCCTACTCCAGGATATCTACCTGACCCAGGGATCAAACCCACATTTCTTCCATCTTCTGCATTGGCAGGTGGATTCTTTATCACTGCACCATATTTCCTAATACGTAATGTCATCTTGGTGTTTTCATTAAAGCAAAAACAATTGCACAGAATCTTAATGTTTGACAGAAAGATGTATAAATAAATATGGGTAGATTCACAGAATCAAATAGCAGTGAAAATAGGGGAAATAGGGGAATTTCAGCAACCTGAATCCAAATGGATTGCACTCTCAAAATGGAAAAAAGAAGTCATAGAATATATATTCCATATTCCATATATAGTTGTATAAGGACATCTACATAGAGTTGAAAGACATCCAAAACTGAAATATACTCTTTATCAATACAGATCTATGTGTTTAGATTTAAAGAAATGTGAAGGGATAATAAGCAAAAGATTCAGGTCAGAGGTTAATTCTGGGGGATTAACACAGTAAAGGTTCATAGGAGACCTCAAAAGTGTCAGTACTGTTCTAATTCTTTAGCTACGTAGGTATCCATGTATTCTTTGTATCGTGCACGTACTTTGTTTTGATGTATAGAATATTTTCATAACACAAGGATGCATAACATAGAGTTGAATGCATATTGCCATTCTGTCCTTATTACTAGTCTTTACTCAGAATTGTTTTAGAAGTCAAACTAAATCTTACCTGAATCTCATCTACAACTCACCACTTTCCCACAATGAGGAGAAGCTGGAAGGGACCAAAGGTACCTGAGAAAGCACAGGACTGACCCTCCAGAGCCAAGGCAGTGAGAAATAAAACACACGATTACAGATCTGAAGAAAGCAGTCCTGGCTTCAAACAGTTGAGATAACAGGACGTATGCTGGGGTCGGGGGTGGGGCGGAATGTTTAAAAAGAATCTCCTGGGACTTCCCTGGTGGTACAGTGGATAAGAGTCCACCTGCCAGTGCAGGGGACAAGGGTTCAGTCCCTGGTCTGAAAAGATCCCACATGCCTCGAGCAACTGGAGCCCACATGCTGCAACTATCAAGCCCAGTGCTGCAGCTACAGCGGCCTGTGTGCCTAGAGCCCGTGCTCCGCAACAGAGGTCATCGCGGTGAGAGGTCCATGCGTGGCACCTGGAGAGCAGCCTTGCTCGCGCCACAGCTAGAGAAATGCCCGCACAGCAACGAAGACCCAGCACAATCAAAAATAAAAAATACAGATAAACATAAATAATTTGTCTTTTATTTTAAAAGAATTTCTTACAGGAAGATCCTGAAATTATGACTTAAAAATATTATTTAATAATTAGGAAAAAAATGTGTTAGCTTCCTAGCAGAAAACAAGTTACATAAAAAAGAAGAAAAGTTGAGATATCTGTGGGATTAAATGCCAAAAAAAAATAAGGCAATCTCCGAAGATTTGAGAGAAAAATTTATTCTTAAATATACAGACACTTCAAAAATACATGGTCTACCTATCCTTTGTGCAAATTTTACTTGAAAACACAAAGCAGTCAACTGTAATATGACAAAAATGCAGAAACCTAGAGTCTAACCATGGCATGTTAAACTGACTGGCAGGATTTCTTTGTTTGGGATTACTAGATTTGTTTTTGTGTTTTTTCAAAGTAATTAACTATTCCTAAGAAAAACAATAGTGAATCTAGCTATTTTAAGAAGCATATTTTTTTTAATAAAAATCAATGCTGCACAAGCAACTTGACTCCTGATACTCTGCACATAAAAAAACATTTTAAATATCTTGTGTCATTTTGGAAAAAAAAAAAAAAAAGAAGCAGCTAGTAGAAACTAAGACAGATAATAACCTTCATTAAAGCTCTCTGCCATCCTTCCCCTGGTACTTATTTCTCTCCCTTGTGCATGTGTGCTAAGTTGCTTTAGTTGTGTCTGACTCTCTGCCACCCCATGTACTATAGCCTGCCAGGCTCCTCTGTCCATGGGATTTCCCAGGCAAGAGTACTGGAGTGGGTTGCCATGCCCTCCTCCAGGGGATCTTCCCAACCCAGGGATTGAAACCACTTCTAACCTGCATTGGCAGGCAGGCTCTTTACCACTAGCGCCACCTGGGAAGCCCTTCTCCCTTGTAACTACACTTAAAAATCTATAGGTACATTTTGCTTTCAACTATGTAATTCTTTACCCGCAACATGGATTCTTTACCTGCAATGCAGGAACTACATAACACTACATTGAAAAATAAGAAAATGTTTACAATGGGAGGTGGGAACCTGGCAGATTTTTCAACTTTTCTTTATGATCTTTATTTCCTCCAATTTTCTACTTTAAACAAATAGATATTAGAGTGAACATGTCCTACATAGGTGGTCATAAAACTGACTTAAAACCAATAAATACAATTATATATTGACCCCATTCAGTTCAGGTCAGTTCAGTCGCTCAGTCATGTCTGACTCTTTGCAACCCTGTGAATCTCAGCNTGGAGCAGCCGTGAAGAGATACCCCACGCCCAAGGTAAGAGAAACCCAAGTAAGATGGTATGTGTAGCAAGAGGGCATCAGAGGGCAGACACACTGAAACCATACTCACAGAAAACTAGTCAATCTAATCACACTAGGACCACATCCTTGTCTAACTCAGTGAAACTAAACCACACCCGCTTATGGATTAGCATGATAATAAATGTTTGCTGCTTCTCTCTGGTCTTACTAGCACTGAGGCCTCAGAGTGTGGTCATGTTTGTTCATCACTGTAGTAGGGCCCTGGTCAGGAGGGCAGTTGGGCAGAGGCTCAGCTTTGCTGTCCTTTCCAGGCCCTGTGCTTGGCATGGCCTGCACACCTCCAGGGGACATCACCTGGAGGGGGCAATCTTTTTCTGAGTTCATACACGGGTGTCCAGCTGTGCCTGGACTGACTGCTTAGCTCCAAACTTCTCTGGCTTATACACTGGGCTCCTAGCCTGACTTTTCTACCTCGGAATTTTTCCTCATATCTCCTTCTGCCAGATTAACCTCACCGTTCCTATGCTCAAAAACGCCAGTGGATTCCGAACACTCTCGATGATCTCCCAGTCTCCTCCAGGTCGGGCCGTGTCGCACTCACCATGCCTGGCCTGCAGTCGCCTGGTCTGGCCCGCCCCATGCGTGGCCAAGCTGCCTCCACCCCCGCGGGGCCCTCGCTGGTGACCTGGCCTCGCAGTGCTGGCGGCTGGAGCACCGACAGCTAACGTTTACATTCCCTGGAGAAAGAAATGGCAACCCACTCCAGTATTCTTGCCGGAGAATCCTGTGGAGAGAGGAGCCTGGCGGGCTGCAGTCCATGGGGTCGCGGAGAGTTGGACACTACTGAGCCGGTATCACCTAAGAGTGTGCCAGGTGCTGTGTAAGAGCTCTGCCGGCCGTGTCTCACTTCTCGGAACAGTCCCCTGGGATAGGTTCTGCAAAACTCCATCCCTGCAGCCCTGAAATGCTGCACGCGCCCCATCTCCCTTTCTGGAAACAGCCTATGAAACAGTCTCTAAAACCACGGTCTGGTGACTCTCAGATGCTTGTGACAACACACTTCTTTAGCATTCCTGTGCATTATCTCATTTAAGTGTCTTGAGAATTCTGGGCCACATACAATTAACCCTGTTTTTCAGCTGAAAGAAACTTGAAGCTCGCAGACGTTACACAAGTTCCTCAAGGGCATATAGTTACTTACAGGCAGAGCTGGTCCAGAGGCCTCTGCTGGTTTGATAGTCAAGGCTGGACTGTTAAAAGACCCATGGTTCTCAAGCTGATTTCCCATAAGGATCACCAGCCAATGGGAGCTAGTTTATGTTTATTTAGGTATTTAGGGCATCCCAGGTGGCACGAGTGGTAAAGAACCCACCTGCCACCAGGCTAGACCAGCAGGTGATGAGCGTCTTCTTCTCCCACGTGCTGCCGTACGGTCAGTGCGTTCAGCTGCTTCTGAACCACAGTTATGAGCTCGGTGGTCAGTGGAGAGCAGGATGTCATGTCCGTGGAAATGTATCCATTTCATCTCAGAGAGGCCCTGGCATCTTTGAATGTGAATTTAAGAGAAGCAGAGCACAGATCTACTTCACACCGTTTAAAAATAGTAAATGGGGCTTCCCCGGTGATGCAGTGGTTTCAAAGAATAAAGTTAATTTAAAAAACAAAATAGTAACCTGCTTCTTCAGAAGGCCAGTGTTTCCCACTCTGATTCTGGAGGTGACAGAAAGAATTCTCTGGAAGTGTCAAAAGCATTGGTTGTACGTTGAGACTCCAGCTTGCCCAACAAAAGATCTGTGAGTGCTTGGAAAGCCTGAGATTTTCCTGATAGGTTTAAGAGTGTGTTGTTAAGGGAAACGGCCTTGCTCAGTATTGGGATCAACCGCAGAGCACCAAGCCGAAGGGGATTGTTCTCAAGCTGTAAAATGTAATGGAATTTACTCTGCTAGGTTTCAGACTTTCCTGGGACCCGTGATTCCTTTTTCTGTCCGTTTTTCCTTTTCAGAATGGGAATGTCTATCCTAAGCGCCTACCTCACGGTTGTATTCTGCAAGTAGAGGGCCTGTCTGTTTCATGGGTTCACAAATACAGGGAATTTTGCCCCAGGGTGACTCGCACCCCGCTGGCTCACCCATATCTGATTTAGATGGTATTTAGATGAGACTTTGGACTTCAGGTTGCTGCTGTAATGCTTTAAGACTTCTGGAAATGTGGGGATGAAGTGAATATATTTTGCACGTGAGAAGGACGTGCATTAGTTATGTAGGGTTGGGCTGTTAACTGTGTCTCCTTCAAACTCACGTGTTGAAGACCTAACTCGCAGGACTTCAGAATGCTACCTTATTCAGAAACAGAGTCATTGCAGCAATAATTAGTTGAGATGAGTTCATACTGGAGTGGGGTGGGCCCTAATCCAATGTGACTGGTGTTCTTATAGAAGGGAAAGATTTGGACACGGACATGCACAGAGAACGGCCTGTGAAGAAGAGAGCACAGTGATGTATCTACAGGTCGAGGGATGCCAGACCGCCAGCAAACCATCGGAGCCAGGAGGGAGCGGGGAACAGGCTTTCCCTTGTAGCCCTTGGGAGAAACCAACCATGCCAACACTTTGATCTTGGACTTCTAGCCTCCCAAACTGTGAGACAGGGAAGTTTCTCACGTTTAAGCCGTTTATTCTGTGGTGCTTTGTTATGGCAGAGTTCAGTTCAGTTCAGCCGCTCAATCGCGTCCGACACTTTGCACCCATGGACTGCAGCATGCCAGGTCACCTATCCCCACTATCTCCTGGAGTTCACTCAGACTCATGTCTGTTGAGTCGGTGATGCCGTTCAACCACCTCATCCTCTGTCATGCCCTTCTCCTCCTGCCCTCAGTCTTTCCCAGCATCAAGGTCTTTTCAAGTGAGTCAGCCCTTTGTATCACNGCATGCCAGGTCACCTATCCCCACTATCTCCTGGAGTTCACTCAGACTCATGTCTGTTGAGTCGGTGATGCCGTTCAACCACCTCATCCTCTGTCATGCCCTTCTCCTCCTGCCCTCAGTCTTTCCCAGCATCAAGGTCTTTTCAAGTGAGTCAGCCCTTTGTATCACGTGGCCAAAGTATTGGAGTTTCAGCTTCAACATCAGTCCTTCCAATGAATATTCATGACTGATTTCCTTTAGGATGGACTGGTTGGACCTCCTTGCAGTTCAAGGGACTCTCAAGAGTCTTCTCCAACACCATAGTTCAAAAGCATCAATTCTTCCGCGCTCAGCTGTCTTCACCGTGCAACTCTCAGATCCATACATGACCACTGGAAAAACCATAGCCTTGACTAGACGGACCTTTGTTGGCAAAGTAATGTCTCTGCTTTTCAATATGCTGTCTAGGTTGGTCATAGCTTTTCTTCCAAGGAGCAAGTGTCTTTTAATTTCACGTCTGTAGTCACCATCTACAATGATTTTGGAGCCCTCCAAAATAAAGTCTGTCATGGTTTCCATTATTTCCCCATCTATTTCCCATGAAGTGATGGGACCGGATGCCATGATCTTAGTTTTCTGAATGTTGAGCCTTAAGCCAACTTTTTCACTCTCCTCTTTCACTTTCATCAAGAGGCTCTTTAGTTCTTCTTCCCTTTCTGCCATAAGGGTGGTGTCATCTGCATATCTGAGGTTATTGATATTTCTCCGGCAATCTTGATTCCAGCTTGTGCTTCATCCAGCCCAGCATTACTAGATTTTGGCATGATTTAATGCTTTCTGGACACAGAACGTCTTCCCTGAAGACTGTCTTTCAGTTCAGTTCAGTTCAGTCACACGGTTGTGTCTGACTCTTTGTGACCCCATGGCCCTAAGTTAATCAGTCAAGGACTCCATTTTCAGAACATTCTAGGATAAGGGGAAATTGATGCCTTCGAACTGTGGTGCTGTAGAATACTAATGAGAGTCCCTTGGACAGCAAGGAGATCCAACCAGTCCTGGAAATCAGCCCTGAAGATCCATTGGAAGGACTGATGCTGAAGCTGAAGCTCCAATACTTTGGCCACCTGATGCGAAGAGCTGACTCNAATACTAATGAGAGTCCCTTGGACAGCAAGGAGATCCAACCAGTCCTGGAAATCAGCCCTGAAGATCCATTGGAAGGACTGATGCTGAAGCTGAAGCTCCAATACTTTGGCCACCTGATGCGAAGAGCTGACTCTTTGGAAAAGACCCTGATGCTGGGAAAGACTGAGGGCAGGGGGAGAAGGGGATGACAGAGGATGAGATGGTTGGATGGCATCATCGACTCGATGGATGTGAGTTTGAGCAAACTGTGGGAGACAGAGCAGGACTGGGAAGTCTGGTGTGCTATAGTCCCCGGGGTTGCAAGAGTCGGACGTGACTGAGCGACTGAACAACAAGCATAGGGGAAACACCATGGAACTGGAATTTTAACAAAATGTCCACGAGGCTTGGTTCCCCACAGTGCCATTCCCTGAAGCCAGGGGGTGAGTGACCACAGCCCAGAGCCCGCCCTCGAGACTGGGCCCGGGACTAAGCTCTGCTGGGCATCCATCCCTTGCCCCCTGAAGCTGATTCTCGGCAGGTACCTTGCTCTGCTTGGATTCAAACATCCGCATTCTAGGGCAGCCACAGGAAGAATGAGAGAGGCGTTGGGCCAGTCTGGGTACGGGGGCGGAGAGGGAGATAAACTTCAGGTCAGGCTGAGATTTCCAGCAGGGGGCCGGCTCACGGCTGCGGGTGGAGCACTGGCTGCCCTGCTGTCTGCTGGGCAGAGGCTCGGTTCTGGGAAGACAGGGCTCCACAGCCCCGAGCCTTCCTGCGTCTTTCTGACTCAGCTGGACGCCCTGTGCTGAGCCGCAGAGGGCGGGGCTTCGGAACGCACGTTTGTGGCCCCGCAGTGTTTTCCAGCTGGTTGCCTGGCTTAGGTGATGAGTCTGCAGAATGTGCCTGGAGGACTTGAACTCAGACGGTGAGTCCGTGTTCACCTCGATGCTGACTCACTCCTGCGCTCCACCGCGGGAGGTCTCGAGGTCACTGAACAGGTGATCCGAGTACTCATTTGCGTGGGGTGCAACCCATGAGAGGCGATGTGCTCCCTCTGTGTTCTGTAGAGTGCTGACTCTAAGATGCCGTCACCGCAAGGTCGCAGTTCCTTTTCTGAGTCCTCCTTCCTCTGGCAGCTATTTCTGAAAGGAAGGAGACGTGCTTTAGCCCATGGCAGCATCTAAGCCACAACCCCCACCCCCGCCTTCCATTGCACCCCCAGAGCGGGGCTTTGAAAATGCCCAGTCCTGTGTAAGAGATTGCTAAAGCGGATGAACAATACGCTGCCTCCAAAACCCCAACCTGGATGACTAGAGAACTTCTGAAAGTGAGTGTTCACAGTGGAAAGAACAGGGGAAAGGACCTCAGCCCCCTGCCTCTCACCATCCCTGGCTCTACACTGGGGGTTCCTTCCTGCAGAGGGTGGAGCAGTGTGGTCGTCTATCAGGGAATGATTACATCTCGAGCCTCCCCTGTGAGTCTGAACAGCCCTGTATAGCAGCTAATGGTCTCCTCTCATCAGACAGTGTGGCCCAAGGAGTGTTTCATGAATGACACTCATCGAAGCAACAGGCCCAGAGTCTGTTCTGTGCTTGAAGAAGAATCCCACTTTATAAACCATTCTCTTCTTGAGTTAGCACAGTGAACGCCGGCAGGACGGAGCGAACGTGTGGTGAGATCAGAGAGGAAGAGGGTGGCAGGCAGGCACTTGGTCTGTTCACTAGAAAACGGGGGCTGCGAAACCTGCCGGCGGCCTGGACTCACAGTCTAGGATGCCGGGACCCCGAGGCCCTGCTCTGATGGAAGCGGCTCGGCACCGACACGTCCTGGGCCCGCGGTCTGCCCGCAGCAGCCGTGCTGACAAGTGTTGGATGGACGGCTCCTCCGTGTCACCTTCTGCGGATATGCTGGGCTCACCAGGAGGTGGTTGATCGGGAGGACTGCAGAGCCCGACGGTTAAGCGGTGATCACGGGACGAGAGCGCAGTGTGGGTGGGAGCTCTGGGTGATGCTCACCGCAGGGGCGGGATGAGGGGGTGTGGCTCGTTGCTGGTGCTCATTCTTGGAACTAAGTCTTGGAAAATCCCATGGACGGAGCAGCCTGGTGGGCTGCAGTCCATGCGGTCGCTAGGAGTCGGACAAGACTGAGCGACTTCACTTTCACTTTTCACTTTCATGCATTGGAGAGGGAAATGGCACCCCACTCCAGTGTTCTTGCCTGGAGAATCCCAGGGACGGGGGAGCCTGGTGGGCTGCCGTCTCTGGGGTCGCACAGAGTCGGACACGACTGAAGCGACTTAGCTGTAGCAGCAACTTCCAACAGGAGCTATGAATTTGGGGAAAAACTTGATCGTGGGGCCTCTTTCTCTCTTCTCTTTTCTCTGTCTTCATTTTTGTTGTCTCTGTGTGACATGAAGCCATGAGCCATATTTTCAGAGTTAGTCCGTAGAATCAGGACCAAGTCCATCATAGCAAGGCAGGGGCTTCAGAAAAGGCAGGGGGAGGACTGAGTCTGGAAACATGGACGCCTGACTGCCGGGTTCCAGAGATGGGATGTGGTCGGGCACAGAGCTGGCTGTGGGCCCGAGTGAGAGCCGTAGAGGTCCTGGAGGGCTGCGGGGGTGGAGAGGAGCAGAAGCAGGCAGAGTGTCCGCTCCTCCGGGAAGACTCGTGGACACAGAGCGGCCTCCCGGCCTGGCTAGGCGGCCCCACGTGCTCCCACTGGGGCAGAGGCGTCTGGAAACACAGGTCACCGGGGGCAGCAGCTGGGCCCTGGACAGGGCTGAGCTCGGTGAGGAGTTTACAGCAAAGGCCTGGCACTCGTCTGGGTGGAGTCTGAGCCTTTTCTGGGGTTTTGTTTCGTTTGTTTCCTGGAGCGTGGATTCAGAGAAGTCCTCCTAACTTCCGAGGGGACTCGGGCTTTGGAGCCACTTCTGAGAGGACGCTGCGTGTCGAGAGGCAGCATCGCGTCCGGGTGCTGCGTCCAGACGGCTTTCATCTCCACTTCCTTCGGCTGATTTCCCTGCACGTCCTNGCGTGGATTCAGAGAAGTCCTCCTAACTTCCGAGGGGACTCGGGCTTTGGAGCCACTTCTGAGAGGACGCTGCGTGTCGAGAGGCAGCATCGCGTCCGGGTGCTGCGTCCAGACGGCTTTCATCTCCACTTCCTTCGGCTGATTTCCCTGCACGTCCTTCCCTTTTGAAAAGGAGATGCTGTTTGTTCCGTCACGTGGAATTGCGATTACTCACCCGGGGAAGGGTGGCCCCCTCGAGACTGGCAAGAAGAGCAGGGGAAATTCCTTTCAACACTGGCCCCGAGGAATTCTCGTGATCCTGGTTTCCATTTTGGTCAAGACCGAGATGAAAGGACTCGACCCAGCATTGAGAAGGGCTGTAATTTTGATCCCCAGGGAAGCAGAACTGGATGAGAAGCGAGGCCCCCCTGTCATCTGGCCTGTGACTGAGGAGCTGCTTCCTGGTACAAGTCGAACAATGATCGGGAGTCAGACTCCTGGAGCCCGTCTCTTAATCTGCACTCCGGGAGGGGAGGAGAAGTGGCCGTGAAGAAGGGTCTGGTGCTCCCCTCTCCAAGTGTCCACTGACGGGATGAGATGCCGTCTTAGGCTGTCTGGGCTACTCCTGAGAGCATGTGGGTGACAGACACTTCCCACAGCTCTGCAGGTGGGAATTCTGAGCCTGGGGGGCCTCTGCGGGGTCAGAGTCCTCGCGTGGTGGAGCGGCTGTAGGCCCTGGGGAGGTCTCTTTTATAAGGACACTAATCCCACCACCAGGCCTTCACTCCCATGACCTCATCACTTCCCAGAGTCTCTGCCTGCCAACGCCATCACCTCTGAGGGTTAGGATTTCAACATGCCACACAAGCGTTCAGACCACAGCATCTACCTACTGTTGTTTTTCTTAATTATTTGTTTGGCTGCATCGGGTCTTAGCCGTGGGACGCAGGGCCTGCAGTGCGTTGTGATGGACCTTCTGCTGTGGCGTGGGCTCGGCACAGCATGTGAGATCTTAGTTCCCCAGCCAGGGATTGAACCCGCATCCCTGCGCTGCAAGGCGAATTCTTAATTCCGCTGGACCACCAGGGAAGTCCCACAGCCACCTGCTTTTGGACTTTGTGTATTTATAACAGTTTTTATTAATGCAGTTAGAAATAGCAGATTTCCTAGAGAAAATTTGCAGTGGGTAACGATGGAACGACTTTTTGTGGATGATAATGGACATTTCTATTTGAAGGTTTTGTTTTTATTTATTTTTTACATCTTGTGGATTCTAGCCATTCTGGGATATGTAACTCCGAGAACTTCACTACTTCACAGTTCAGTTCAGTTCAGTTCAGTCGCTCAGTCGTGCCCGACTCTTTGCGACCCCATGAATCGCAGCACGCCAGGCCTCCCTGTCCATCACCCACTCCCGGAGTTCACTCAGACTCGCGTCCATCGAGTCAGTGGTGCCATCCAGCCATCTCATCCTCTGTCGTCCCCTTCTCCTCCTGCCCCCAGTCCCTCCCAGCATCAGAGTCTTTCCCAATGAGTCAGCTCTTCGCATGAGGTGGCCAAAGTACCGGAGCTTCAGCTTAGCATTAGGATTCTGTAAAAGCTTTTTTAGAAATTGAATCATGCGCATGGAATTGGCCACATTAACTGCTTCTAAGTGTGCAGTGCAGTGTGTCAGGCACATTTACATTGCTGCTAACCAGTTTCCAGAACTCTTACCTCTTGTAAGACGGAAGCCCCCACCTGCCTTCCTCAGCCCTAACCCTAACCCTAACCCTTTCGTCAGCTTGAGTCTGACTAGGAGCCTCACGGAGGTGGAGTCAGCCCTTGCTTGTCTCTTAGTGATCAGTTTATTCCACTGACCGTGATGTCCTCAAAGATTTGGTATCCTTTTATTCCATCTTTAAAATAGCATTTCCTCTTAACATCTGAGGCTTAATCTGCGTAAGCTTTGGAAAGGTCCTCAAGAGAATTTAAAAACATATTCTCTAGTACATGTTTTAAAGACACATATGTATCTGCGCAACACTGCATTGCTCACCACAGAGACGGACATCTCAGAGGTGGACGCTTGCAGGCCCGCGTCTCCCTGGTGAAAGGAGGGGGCTGTGTTACGCTGAGCCAGCTGGAGGCCTCCGGATGGCAGGGAGCTGCGCCCGCAGGCCTGGCGCCAGGGGCAGGACGCGCCGCACATGTGTCTGCTCACGGGTGGGTGCCCGTGGTCACGCTGCT
The DNA here is from genome assembly GCA_006410615.1 of Neotragus moschatus. Lineage (NCBI taxonomy): Eukaryota > Metazoa > Chordata > Mammalia > Artiodactyla > Bovidae > Neotragus > Neotragus moschatus. Next base: position 659,445 of record SJYA01002745.1, on the reverse strand, counting down.
CCCCTGGGGCTGTGCAGCAGCTGCCAGTGGAGTGGGGCTGGCAGCCGCTCTGAGGGGCCATCTGCCCGGGCTGTCTCCACAGCAGGAGGACCGGAGGCAGCTGCAGAGACGAAGAGATGGGGGCGGGAGTGCAGGACGCGGAGCCAACACCCCGAACCTCCTCTCCTGCCCCCACCCCAACACGGGCCCCAGGCCATCCCAAGGAGCTGCCCAGCTGTGTCGTGCAAATGCTGGAACCAGGGGACAGGAGGGGATGCCGGGCCGCTCATCTTGCAGGCAGGGCCTCCAGAAGCCTCTCGGGGTCTCCTCATGTCAAGCAAATAATCCCTAAGAACTGTAATACCGTCTTTTTCAAAGAAACGTAATTTGCTGCTGTCAATAACTCGTATTTTCCCCCTCCCCAAGAGTCCGTGGGTTTTCACTATTTATCAAATCCTTACACTCTGATGACTAATGGAAAATGCAATGGCAAGTTGTTACCATCTCGGCATTGTTTGCGGTCAGAAATGACACTGAACAACAGGGTGATCGGCTACGATTGCCTTCAAAATTTGTTCTCTTTGGAGGGAGTACACACACACACATATCAATAGGGTTAGTGTGTGAAGCCTTTATAAATGATCTATGGCGTAATTTTCGCATTAAAAAAACCATGTTCCCATCCATCAGCTCATTTGGGTATCATGAGAATGTTTATGGGATAGCTTCAATTGGCAAGAACGAGGCTTAGAGGAGAAAGGCTTGTTCATGGCCATATCGGAAGTCAACTGGGGCTGAAATACCGGTCTCCCGACTCCTAGACCAAAGTTTTTTTTCTTCTAAACTGTACTTGAGAAGAAGAACATGTCAGGACCACGGTGAGAGAGGACTAGTTCCTTTTCCTGACTCCCAGCCAAGCAGTCCTGAGAAGTCCAGTGAGTGAGGACGCGATGATCAGGGAGACATAGCTATGAGGCTGAACGATGCAAACCCTCCATTTTTAAGGAGTGTCAAGCAGTCAAATATGAACAGTTTCATGTTTCAAATGAATTGCTCTCCCGGATTTTCTACAGGCTGCGTTTCCCGCACAGCATTAAGCTGGCATTTTTGGGGTTAAGGTGGCCGCTTACTTTCCTCTTCATGCCACTGGCCCTGGGTCTGATCTGCAGGGGCTACTGATCATCATTCTCGTGGCCTCCATCATCAAACGGAGCCAACCGTAGAGGCAGCAGGCCGCCCTGTGCAATTAAACCCCAACCAGGCGATTCTGCGTCAGGTAAGCATGACTCAGAAAAGACCAGCCTGCAAGGGTTTTCAGCAGGTCTAACTGGCTCCTCATTTCCTGCACATTTTCCCTGGAAAGGGAATGAAATCAGCACTCGTTTCCACTCATCAGGGATAAACTGCCATGCGCTCTGGTGAGTGGGAGACAGCTGATTTCCTAGGCTGTTACAGAAGGACGGTTGGAGAGTCAGGAGGGTATCTTGGCTGGACGTCAAGAATGAAGGAAGGGGCAGAGAGTCAAGTGGCTAAAGAGACTCACATTAGAGTCATTCATTTTCCTGGCTCAGCGGAAGCCGGAGCCTCGCTCCACTCGCCAGGCTTCCCACCATCTGGAGTGAAGTCGGGCCGTGCCTCCCCCTGGGGAGGAAAGGCTCCAAGTGGGGGCCACGGGCAGGAGGGTCCGCCACCCTGCAGGGACACAGGACCGCGTGCTTCTGCAGCGGCAGACAGAACGGGGTAGTTCTATCTGCACTCCCCCTTCCGATTGTGAGGCGCTCTTGTGAACTGCTGGAGACTGGTCCCCAAATGGATGGAGCAGAGAAGCTTCTGGTACGGCTGCTTTGGAGGAGCAGCATTTTGAAGGCACTGCACCCCAGATTTCTCAGCATCCCTTTTCTGGCCGTGACCTTTAAACTTTGCATAGGACCCCTTGCAGAGCCCCCAGGTAAAGCGAGAACGTGCTCTGAGGTCTGGACTTGCACTTGTGTGCCCTTGGGAAGGTCACTCACCTTCCCGAGGATCGGTGTTCTCATCAAAGAAGCGAAGACTTCATCTTTCCCCACGTGATTCTACAGGACTGCGGTTGGGGTCACTGGCGATGATAGGCGAGAGGTTGGTTTTTGTACAGAGAAGCCCGTTTGACACTGTGTGAGCAGTTTCATTCCTGTTCCTGGAGGAAAACGTGTGGGCCTGCTTTCCTCTCCTGCAGCGGGCGGGCGGTGAGGGGCAGAGTTTGGACGAGAAAAGTGCTGCAGTGAAGCTGCGGGGGTCGTGAGGGCGAGCCGGGGGCGTGGGAGTCTGGAGAGGGCAGGTGAGTGCGGAGGAGAGACCACCAGGTGGGAAAGGCAGGCTTCACTTCTTTGCCAGAAGCCAGCTCAGCCAGCCCCGAGACGGGTGGTGAAGAACAGCAGACTGTCCGCCAGCCCCCGTGTGCCCGTTCCGGACTTGGCAGGAGGATGGGCTGCCGACAAGAATAACACAGCCCCGCCGGCAAGGCAGGAGACGCCCAGAAGGAAAACAAGGAAACAGGTTCAAGCTGGGCTGGCTCCTCGGGTGGACGGGCTGGCTGGTACCAGGCGTCTCGGGTGGCCCTGGGTGTGTGCCTGATGGGGCAGAGCACCCAGGCCTTGGGAAGCTGACTTGTGCAAGGGGCGAGACCTTAGCCTTGCAGCCGGGCTGGGCGAGGCAGGCTCAATGCAAAGTGTGGCCTTCCACGGGGCTCCGCACCCCTGGTGATGACGGAGGCTTCGGAACCCTTCCTCAGCTGTACTGTCTGGGTCCAGGCTCTGCCCAGGCTGTCTTCCAGAGAGGCCGAATGGCTGTGACTGTAGGCAAGTCACACGTCCCCCCCGGGCTGCACGGTGAGGTGAGGGGCCTGGTACCCTCCAGGGCCTCTCCCCGCTTGGCATCGGGTCCCTCTAGGATCTAAGGCCAGTTTCTAAGGAACCCAAGGAACAGTATGGCACACACGACTGGGGGCTTACAGGTTTTTTGAAATTATACAATCTTCACATGAAAACCAAACACTGAAGTATAGCACGCTTGAAAAAATGAAACATATAAGTATCACAGGATCCAGAAATTCCACTTCTGGGTGCACACCCAAAAGATTTGTAAGCAGAATTTTAGACAATTGCATAGCAAAGTCCACAGCGGCAGTATTCACAACAGCCCGAAGGTGGCAACAACCCCGATGCCCCTCGAAGGATGAGTGGAAACAAGTGGAATGTGCGCACAATGGGATGCTATTCAGCGTGAGAAAGGAAGAGGTTCTGACACATTCTACAACCTGCAGGTCGTTATGCTCAGTGAAGTAAGTCAGGCAAACACTGTAGCATCTCACTTATATGTGGAATCTTAAAAAAAGTTGGAGTTTAAGGACTTCCCTGCTGGTCCAGCGGCTAAGAATCTGCCTTGAAATGCAGGGAACACCAGGTCAATCCCTGCCTGGGGAACTAGGATTCCACTTGCCTCCGAGAAACTAAAAGCCCCTGAGCTGCGACTCCTGAGCCCATGAGCTCTGGAGCCCACTCCCCACAACTGGAGAATCGGTGCACCGGCACGGAGACCCCACCTGCAGCCAAATAAATAAATAAGACTTTCTAAAAAAGTTGTCGTCACCGACTCGATGGACATGAGTTCGAGCAGGCTCCGGGAGCTGGTGATGGACAGGGAAGCCCATGGAATTGCAAAGAGTCAGACACAACTGAGTGACTGAACTGAACTGAGCTGAGCTGAACTGAACTGAAAAAAGTTGCGGTTGTAGACCCAGCAGTCCCACTAGTGGGCATATACCCTAAGGAAATTGATTGAAAAAGACACATATACCCAAGGTTCATCGCAGCATTATTTACAATAGATAGGACATGGGAACCATCCAGATGTCCACTGACAGGTGAATGGATGAAGTTGGGGTGCGTACAAACAATGGAATGTTACTCAGCCGTAAGAAAGGAACATAAGTGAGTCAGTTTTAACGAGGTGGAAGAGCCTAGAGCCTATTATAACCGAGTGAAGTGAGTCAGAGAAAAACAAATACTGAGTATTAACACACATATATGGCATCTGGAGACCTATTTTCAGGGCAACAAAGGAGACACAGACATAGAGACCAGACTGTGGAGACAGTGGAGGAAGGAGAGGCTGGAACGAACTGAGAGGGTAGCATTGAAACGTATACATCACTGCTTGTGAAACAGACGGCCAGTGGGGATTTGCTGGATGACGCCGGGAGCTCAACCCCGGTGCTCTGTGACATCCTAGAGGGCTGGGATGAGGTGGGAGGTGTGAGGGAAGGGACATATATATACCTATGGCTGATCCATGTTGATGTATGGGTGGAAACCAACACAATATTGCAATTAACCTTCAATTAAAAATAACTATTTTAAAAAAAAGAGTTCTTTATTTACATTCCAATACTTAATTTTTCTTGTTTTTAAAAATCATGTTGCAAAACACTGAGGCACTCTGCTTTCCCGAGTGCTCCTTCAGTAAATGTCTCTTGCATTCAGAGATACGACTATGAAATTAGCACACACCTTTGCACATCTGCTGAGGTTTGAGAACGTAGCCGCAATTGCCGTTTGTCTTGAATTTGGCTCGATTTAACTGCATCATTCGCCCTTCAGACTGGTAGTTCAGTGCCACTGTGCAAGTTTAAAGTTTAAGAGAATTAGGTAACATAGCAGCCTAGACTCAAAGACTCACAGAGAACTGCTCCTCCCAGAGGTATACACACCTAGCTGGCAACCTGCATTCCAGTAGGGCAGAGGGTTGAAGTTACTGGAATCGATGCGGTAGGCGGAGGGATAAATCCTCGTGAGCTGCTTTTGGTTGTAAATCATGAACTGCTCTGATTTCTGCTGAACCACTTGATGTGCTCTTGTTTCACTAAAGGATAACACATTTCCTGTGGTTCCTAACACGGTTTTTAATAAAGAAAACAGAAAAGTGAGAACTGCAGCAAAGAAACCACCACTCATGAAAGATCCTGAGTCCGATTACACCAACAATAAACTCAGAGCAAAAGAGCGAATTCAACCAGAAGAGGCTCAGCTCCTGAGCAAGAAAGATCTATAAAATCCCACTCCCAGGACTCTTTTGCCATTTCAAATCAGAGCTTTGCATCTTGTTCAGAAACTGTCCATTTTTGAATCCCATATTCTCTCAAGAGAATTCTCTTATCTCCTTACTTTATGTTGATCTGGCTAATAGGAAGAGGGCAGAGAGGAAACATTTTCTAGGTGCCTAATTCAAACAGAATGGCTTTGCCAGAGAGCAAGACACGTATGGATAAACAAA
>SJYA01002745.1:543635-652764 GCA_006410615.1 Neotragus moschatus | reverse complement strand
GGGAGGTTTGGGAGGGAGGGGACATGTGTGTACCTATGGCTGATTCATGCTGGTGTGTGGCAGAGACCAACACAACATTGTGAAGCAATCATCCTCCAGTTAAAAATACATTTATTAATAAAAATGTCAAGGTTGTAGAAATAGTAGCATGAAGATTGACAGGAGCTAGGGGGTGAGAATGGGGAGACGTTGCTCAACCTGTACAAACTGTAGTCACAAAACGAGTAAGTTCTGGGGTCTGATGGACAGCATGGTGACTGTAGTTAACAACACTGTTGGACATTTGAGTTTTGCTGCTTCTGCTTCATAGAGGCACCAAAGCCCTTGACTGTGTGGATCACAGCAAGCTGTGGAAAATTCTTAAAGAGATGGGAATACCAGGCCACCTCACCTGCCTCCTGTATGCAGAAATCTGTATGCAGGTCAAGAAGCAACAGTTAGAACTGGATATGGAACAACAGACTGGAGCCAAACTGGGAAAGGAGTACATCAAGGCTGTATATTGTCACCCTGCTTATTTAACTTGCATGCAGAGTACATCATGTGAAATGCTGGGCTGGATAACGCATAACCTGGAATCAAGATTGCCAGGAGAAATATCAATAAGCTCAGATATGCAGATGACACCACACTTATGGCAAAAGTGAAGAACTGAAGAGCCTCTTGACGAAAGTGGAAGAGGAGAGTGAAAAAGCTGGCTTAAAACTCAACTCTAAAAACGAAGATCACAGCATCCAGTCCCATCACTTCATGGCAAATAGATGGGGAAACAATGGAGAGAGCGGCAAAATTTATTTTCTTGGCTCCCGGTGGTGACGACATCCATGCAATTAAAAGACGCTTGCTGCTTGGAAGGAAAGTTATAAGCAACCTAGACAGTATGTTTAAAATCAAAGACGTTGCTTTGCCAACAAAGATCTGTCTAGTCAAAGCTATGAGCTTCCCTGGTAGCTCAGCTGGTAAAGAATCTGCCTGCAACGCAGGAGACCCCAGTTTGATTCCTGAGTTGGGAAGATGCCCTGGAGAAAGGATAGGCTACCCACTCCAGTATTCTTGGGCTATGGTTTTTCCAGTAGTCATGTATCGATGTGAGAGCTGGACCGTAAAGAAAGCTAAGCGCCAAAGAATTGATGCTTTTGAACTGTGGTGTTGGAGAAGACTCTTGAGAGTCCCTTGGACTGCAAGGAGATCCAACCAGTCCAACCTAAAGGAGATCAGTCCTAAGTGTTCATTGGAAGGACTGATGCTGAAGCTGAAACTCCAATATTTGACCACCTGATGAGAAGAACTGACTCATTGGAAAAGACCCTGATGGTGAGAAAGATTGAAGGCGGGAAGAGAAGGGGATGACAGGGGATGAGATGGTTGGATAGCATCACCGACTCAATGGATAAGAATTTGAATAAACTCTGGGAGTTGGTGATGGACAGGGAAGCTGGACATGCTGTAGTCTCTGGGGCTGCAAGAGTCGGACAGGGCTGCGGGACTGAGCTGAACTGAGCCGAGGAGAGTAGAGTTGAGGCATCACCACCCCGCAGACACACAAAGAACGGGAACTGTGTGACTTGATAGATGCATCAGTCATCTTAACCGAGGTGACCATGTCACGATGTACCCATATGCCGATTATGCTGTATACAACAAATACACAATTTTATTTGTCACTTACATCTCAATAAAATTGGAAAAAGTAAACGCCGACCCTGAATCCAGAGGCAGCGAGAGGCAGGGTGGTCCCTGGCGTGGGTTTCCCCTCCCGCCCGGACCCACCTTCAACTGGCGACGCCTTCCTGGTCCAGGCTCGTCCTTCTGGTGTCAGATGATGGACGTGAAAAGTAGATTATGCCGCTTTTTGAAAGTTTACTTATTTTGGCTGCATGCGTGGGCTCTCTCTAGTTGCGACGATTGGGAGCTACTCTTTGGCTGGCGCTTGGGCTTCTCGCTGTGGAGGTGCCTGTGGCAGAGGACAGGCTCCAGGGCGGGAGGCTTTCCGCGGTTGCAGCTCTCAGGCTCCAGAGCAAAGGCCCAGTACCTGAGGTCCACTGAGTCAGCCGCTCCAGAGCACGCCGAATCTTCCCGGACTAGGGATTGAACCCGTGTCCCCTGCACTGGCGGGTGGACTCTCAGCCACTGGACCACTAGGGAAGCCCAGATTATGATGCTTTAGCAAGAAGCAGAAACCACTGTCCCGCCTTCAGAGACTCGCGGGAAGATAGAGATTACAGTGTCGGAGAGACACAGCCTTAGGACAGGCCAGCGCAAACTGCCAGTGTTATTTTTGCAGATGGATTAGTGTCCAGGAGAAACACTTCTTGATAGGAAGAGCTTTTTGGTGTGGCTCCCATTAGAGCGTCTCTAGAGATCCCACCAGCGTGCCCATTCTGCCATTCTGAGAGGTGAAGTGTGTGTGCGCGCGTGCGTCCATGTGGTGCCTGCGCACGTAGACATAGGGTGGCATCCCCAGCTTCTCCAGGGCCTCTCAGGATGATGGGGGAGATGTGGGAGCAGCCAAGGGGCTGCAAGAGCGGGTGGAGGACGCAGGCGACCTTGGTGGCACGCGTGTGCGTTCTTAGAGAGACGAGGAGAGAATTCCTCTGTCACGGCTTGGAGCCCCTGGACAGTGGTTCACCTTCAGTGACGTGTCTTTTCTTCTCTCTTGACTTGGGGCTGGGCAGGCACCTGACAGCCTGACCCCGGGGCTCTGCAGGGAGGCTGGGAAATGCTTGTGCGGGCCCCGCGTGGAGTAGGATGTTTCTGGAGGCGCCAGCTTCCTCATCTCACGCCAGACTCCGGTGACGAGTGGACTGAATGAGGCAGGACGTCTGAAGAGGTGAGCTCAGCGCTGACACTCGGGCTCTTCGTACAGGGCAGCTCTTAGCAGGCGGGAGACAGGCTGGAACCCGAGCCTGATCCTCGCCCTGCGTCCCCGCTGGCCTGTGCCCTGGTGCACGCCTGGGCCGCCGCTCCTTTTCACCCTCTGGGGGCCCCACGGCCATGCCCTGGGCTGTGCTGCGTGCATTTGAATTGAGATGAGTGACGGTGCAGGCTAGATCCCAGGGGCAGGGGAGCCGGAATAGCGGTCCCAAGCCTTCACCCTCCCGACGTGAGAACCCGGCCTGTCTCTTACAGCCCAGGGGCTGGAGGGGTCATTGAAAGCCGCGCCTTCTTGCAGGCTAATGAGAAAGGCAGCAAGTTGAGGCCCTGGGATCCCCCTGTGCTCCTGCCCCTGGGAGGGGAACCAGCCCCTGACCCTCAGGGGTGCTGAGCAGGAAGGGGTGCTACTGGGAGGGGTGGGGGGGACAGGTGGGGTCCCATCCTACAGCAGGCCAGGAGACTGCCTGGTGAGCTCTGCAAGTTACCTTACCCTGGCAGCCTTAGTACCACCTGCCCTGCCCCGCCCCTCACCATCCCACCATGAAAGCAGAGATGATAGACCCCCACAGGGCAGATCTGAAGACCCCAGGCAGCATTTGCACAGAGCTGGAGTGTTGAGGGCTGGACAAGGGGTGGGTGGGGTTGTGGGGTCTCTTGTGTCCCTGATGTGAGCTACCAGGGTTGAGAGGATGACAAGTACCCCCTCATGACAAACAAATGCAGAAGGCAGGGTCAGTAGGGCTTAGAAGATGCTGCCTGGGACCCTGTTGCGGAGACAAGGGAAAGTTCCTCATAGGCTGTGTGGATCAGGAAAACAGGGAAGGCGGGACACGACCGGGCCCTTGAAGGACAGAGGGGTCTGGGGGGAGTTTTATAGGGTGGTTGAACCAGTGCGCAGGGGAGGGAACGTGTGTGTTCAGTGGTCAGCGAGGAAGTCGGCTAGTGGGAACTGAGGGTTGGCCCAGGTGGACGTGGGCAGGCATGCTGGCCCTGGGTCTTCCTCCTCCTCATCTCACCAGGCTCACTGGAACGCCTTGTTGAGGCCTCTGTTCCTGAGCCCCTGGGAGCAGACTGTCCAGGTTAGCTCAGCCTGGCCTGTGTCTCCAGGGCCTGCGTGGGACAGATGCTCACTGTGTCCATCAAGTGCGTGAGTGAACGGGGGAGTGGGTGGTTGTCTCGGGAATGGCAGGTTATGTTCAGATTGTGGAGGGTCTGGGTGAGAACTGGGAACCCACTGAATATCTCGAAGGGGGAACGTATCTGTGTGAAGGTGGGTGTTTTAGGAAGGAATAGCCTGAGAGCCCTAGGGAGGATGGTTGAAAGGTACAAGATTTATAAGTCAGATGGAGGCCAGTGAGGAGGCAACCGGGATCATGAAAGCATCCGATGGTGCAGTTCTAGGCTCGTCTGCCGCCAGTGGTAATGAGATGGGCATGGTCAGGTGGGTTGAATTAAACAGATGCTCCACAGACATTTTCACCTTGTGGCCACTTCTGATGCCCTTGGTAATTCTTAAGATTCTGCCTAAGGACTTTCCTGGTGGTCCAGTGGTTAAGAATCCGCCTTCCAACACAGTGGTTGGGGAGCTAAGATCCTGCATGCCACTGGGGCAACTCAACCTGTGCAGGGCAGCTGCTGAGCCCATTCAAGCTCTGGACCCTGCAAGCCACAAGCAGAGAGAAGCCTGCACACCACAACTGAAGATCCTGTGTGCTGTAACTAAGACCACCTCCCCTCCCCGCCAAAAAAATACAATCGGAATATACAGTTAAAAAAAAGATTGGGCCAATATTTTCCTTCTCCAGAATAACAATAGCAAAAGTCCTTCACAGTTTCCAAACGGTTAAGAAGAGAAAAGGCCATAGCTTCCCTCTGACCATCTGGCTTGGCTGTGGAGTCACTGGTGGGAAGTCAGGAGGGGCAGGGCGTGGGGGGCACAGGGCCGTGGCCGGTGAGCAGGCTGGCCCAGAGCACACACAGGGCCTTGGCACCACAACCACGTGATTCTTTCCTTTGCAAAAGGAGGGGCTTCCTGATTTTTCTGATGTGGGGTGAGAGGTAGACGAGGAAAGTGAAGTCGCTCAGTTGTGTCCAACTCTTTGTGACGCTGTGGACTGTAGCCTACCAGGCTCCTCTGTCCATGAGATTTTCCAAGCAAGGGTACTGGAGTGGGCTGCCATTTCCTTCTCCAGGGGCTCTTCCTGGCCCAGGGATCTAACACTGGCCTCCCGCGTTGCAGGCAGACGCTTCACCGTCTGAGCCACCAGGGGAGTGAGAGGTAGAAGAGGAGGAAGGAGGAATTATAACTTTTCATTCCCTGCCCAGTTAGAAACCTTGACCACTTGGGCTTTTGACACAGAGTTCTGAAGGTCTTATAAATTCCTCTCTAGGGATAAGCCTCCAGGGAGGCTATGCCCAAGGGAATATTCCTTCTTGAAAAACAGGGCCAGAGCGGAGAGTTAAAACTCCCTCAGAAATGCAAACAATCCTCTTCAGATTAAAGGCCTTTGCAAGCGCCTTCTATTACGCTTTGTTGGAACTTCAGGTGTTCAAAGACCAGGGGCTGGGTGAGATCTACTTTCAACAGTATATACAGACAAAAAAGCCTGACATTTCCAATTTCCATCTCAGAAAGGGGATCAATACCTGGGTGCTGGATGGCAAGAAAGCATAATTTTCTAAGCCTTGAACCTTCTCATTTGTAGTTTTTGTTACACCTGGATTTCTGTCATGAGTGGTTGGGGAAACCATGCCTGCAAAGTAAGCCTGAATGCCTGTGTTCAGCTGTGAGCAGAGGAGCCTGGGCTTCCTTCAGCCAGGCCTGGGGGCGGAAGGGCTCGAACGGACCAACAGGTGGGACAGTCACAGAGAGGAGAGGAAAGCCAGCGGTCCCGAAGCGTTTGACAATGACGGGAAAGAGGACGTCCTAGTCAGAAGCGGTGATATTTAACTTTATATGTCACTTTGGCTGGGCCACAGAGCCCATATACGTGTTAGTCACCCAGTCGATGTCCGACTCGTTGTGACCTCATGGACTGTAGCCCACCAGGCTCCTCCGTCCATCCAGGTCAGAATACTGGACTGGGCAGCCTTTCCCTTCTCCAGGGGACCTTCCCAATCTAGGGTTGGAACCCAGGTCTCCTGCATTGCAGGCAGATTCTTTACCAGCTGAGTCGCCAGGGAAGGCCGTGATTATCCATCTAATTACCCGAGCCCTTAAAAAGCAAAGACTTCACTGGATGGAGTTAGAGGGAAGGCAGCAGAAAGGGGAGTCAGGGAGATTCGAATCCCGGGAGGGATTCAGGGCTCCTGTGCTGGTTCTGAGAAGTCAGAGCCTTGTGCCAGGATCCCAGGGAGGCCTCTGGGAGCTACGGGTGCCCCCAGCTGACAGCCAGCAATGGAGCAGGGCCCCCACTTGCACAACCACCTGGCCAGCAGCCTGAGCGAGCTTGGCCGCAGACTCTCCACTCAGAGCCCTGATTGGGACTGCAGCCTTGCTGATTCCAGCCCACAGCCTCTGAAAGGGGCCCCAGTGGAGCCACGCTGCACCCAGAGTGCCGAGCTGCAGAGCTGTGAAATGAGGAACGGTGTGGTTTCAAGCTACTCAGTATGCGGTGATTTGTCCTGGCAATGATAAAAACGAACGCCAGGCTTTGTCGCGGCCGGAGCCTTTGGGAAGCTCTGCTGTTTCCTCTTCTATCCAAGTTTCTCAGCGGCAAAGCGCCTCTCTACAGCTCGCCCCGGTCTGCGTGGTTAGTGAGGAAATTTCTGGGCCTGCAGCTCGGGGCTTCCGTCTCTCTCACAGCAGCTTTCTGCCAGCGTGGGCGCCTCCCCGAGCAGCGTGTCGGGAGCTCTGCAGCCTTCCATCTCATCGCCCCGTGGGAGCTTGCCCAGCCAGCCTCCAGGGAAGCCGTCGGAAACAGGCAAACACTCATTTCACGAGCCCGCCACCTCCAGCTGCAAAGTAGAGCCGGGCTTCTTTCACAGCAAAAGCAAAGCATCAAGTCAAACGTTTCTGAGAAAGACCTGTGAGTCAGCTCTCTGAAGACTGCCTCCTGCTTAGCCAAGGGCAACCGCCTTCTGCAGAAATAGGGCTGGAGCAAAGGGCTCCGCTGCTTTCTTCCTGGATTCCCTGTGAACGGCTGGCTTCCACCGGTGGAGCCCGGAGCCAACGATGCCAATGGCAGGGATTAGCTCTGCAGGCAGGCCGGTGCGGCCCATGGAGAGACGCCGTCAAATCCAAAATGCCTTAACCGAGGGCTGGGGGCCAAGAAAAAGAGTCACATCCCGCCCACAAATATTCACAGTGGAGCGGGGAGATGAGCCCAGCAGGAAGGAAGGATGAACCAGCGGTACAGGAAGGTGTGGAAGATCCCCGCCTGCAGAGACGGGGCGCTTCTCTGCCGCACATCCCAGGAGGCTTCACGGGAGAGGCGACATCTGAGCCCGACCTTGGCGTCAGGGTCTCCGGGGTGGCTCAGCTGGTAAAGAACCCGCCTGCAGTGCGGGAGACCTGGGTTCGAACCCTGGGTTGGGAAGATCCCCTGGAGAAGGGATAGGCTACCCACCTGGAGAATTCCATGGACTGTATAGTCCATGGGGTCACAAAGAACCAGACACGACTGAGCGACTTTCGCTCTCACTTTTGGACATCATTATGTCTATATTCAGACTTGGTTCACCCAGAAGGCGTTGGAGCCCTGCGTGCTCTGCCTTGCCCTTGTCCTGTCCTTGGAGGAGAGGCAGGGATGCGTCCTCACTGATGGCAGACGCGTGGTGCTTACACGCCATGATTCCGTGTCAGGGGAGTTCAGATAGAGCACGATGGAGAGGTTTTCAGGTAGGAAACTACGGTTAGGCGCAGAGCAGCGCCCGAGAGTAAAGGCCGCCTGTGAAGCAGGTGTTCTCTCGACGGCCGGAGGAGCACTGCCTCTAGGTCCCTCGGTGGACGGGGAGGGGCTCCTCACGGAGCCCTGCGTTCACGTCCGCGCCTCTGTGTCTGTCCGTCTGCACACTCTGAAATCGTCGCGTTTGCTCCTGTCTTCTGATCCCAACCAGCCCCGCAGGGCTCAGTGTGTTCGTGACTCCCTTCCTCAGCGGTGGGAGGGAGTCTGTTAGGTCTGTTCCGGCTGCTGTAACCGCACCACCAGCGCGGTAGTGACGCCACTCTGGGCGGCTGATCGGCAATAGGTGTCTATTTCCCACTGTCCCTGAGGCTGGAAGTCCAAGCTCAAGGCACCGGCGCAGTTCGGCGCAGTTCGGGGTCTGCTGAGAGCTCACTTCCTGGCTCACAGACCGTCATGCCACCGGGTCCCCCATGGCAGAAGGGAGAGAGGAGCTTTACATGTGGGACCTCTTTTATAAGAACTTCAACCCCTGCATGGGGGCTCCACCCTCATGACCTAATCACCCCCAAAGGCCCACTTTCCGAGCCTCTCACACTGGGGACTGGGTTTCAGCACGTGCGTCTTAGGGTTGGGTGGGGGACGCAGACCCTCAGCCTGCAGCCTAGCCCCGGGTGGACAGTGAGGCTGGAGAACGCGGTATGCTGAGAGACAGCACAGATGTGCATGGTGGCTCGGGGTCTGCCAAGGAAGCACCTTGACTATGAGGATGAGATAAAAGACTTTCTCTTTCAGGTACTGGTGAGTCCTTCAAGGTCACTGAGGAAAGAATAAGAAGATTTAAGCAGAAGAGAAAAACTAATTGAAACGTAAATAGAAATACATAAGGTTTTAGGTAGGAAAGGGGAGACCAGGGGTAATTTTTGCAGACTCATAAAAGCTCTCTTGAATCGGGACTTAGTTGCACAGTTCTCTCTCGCCTGTGGTTCCTGGCCTACTGGGCTCCCTCTGTAATAAACCGAGCACATTCCTTCACTCCCTGGTCAGCCTTTTACCTGGAATCTGAAGGTCACAGTGAACCGCCTCTAGAAGACACCGCGTGTGTGTATTTCCCCACAGTCCATGCTGGTAAACAAGAGACATTTTGTTCACGCAGGAGCAATAACATTCGTTATGCTTGGAGTGGGATTCATGTGAGAGGGCCCTGGTATCCTTTTTCAATGACTGAATCATTCAGGAAGCTTGTGGTGGCAAATAACTGAAAACCCAGCGTGGCTAGCTCAAGACTAATGAGGAACTGTAACGATGCCTGTAGCTGGAAGTTCAGAGGAAGGCTGGGTCCCAGGCTGACTGAATCCAGGGGCTCTGGACCATGTGCGTGCCATCCTCTGGGCCCTGCTTCCTCTCAGCCTTGTGGGGAGATGACCACGCTGCTCTGGATCCCACCTCAGTGCCGCACGGTACCCAGAAGAGACAGAAAAACGTTTTCCAGAATCTCTGCAGAAGACAGAACTTTACTGAAAGTTTCCTGTCTCTTTGTATCTTAAGAAAGAAACTTTTATTTCTTTCCTTATATTTCTTTTTCTGTTTGTTTTGAAACAAACACTCAGAAAATCTGCAAAAAAAAACAAAAACAAAAAAAACCAACTCAGTATAAAACCCTTTTCTTCTTTGAACTGGTGGTGGTTTAGCCCTAAGTCATGTCCAACTCTTGGCGGCCCCACGGACTGTAACCCGCCAGGCTCTCCTGTCCGTGGGATTTCCCGGGCAAGAATGCTGGAGTGGGTTGGCATTTCCTCCTCCAGGGGATCTTCCTGACCCAGGGATCGAACCCGCGTCTCTTGAGTCCCCGGCACTGGCCGACGGATTCTTTAGCACTAGCGCCGCCTGGGAAGCCCCTAGATGTATAGCTGAATCTCTTATCTGCACAGCAGAAACGAACACAACGTTGTAAACCGACTCCAAGGAAAAGGAAGAAAGACAGGGAGGAAAGGCAGAGAAGGTGGGGGTGGGGCGCTTATGAATCGGCAACGCGAGGGCCCTTGTGGTGGCGGAAACGCTCTGTGTCTCGGCTGTATCCGTGCCAGCATCCTGAGAGGGATGCTGTGTGATAGCTTTGCAAAGCGCTCCGTCGGGAGGAGCTGGATAAAGGGTACACAGGGTCTTTCTGCGTTATTTCTTACAGCTGCTTATGAATTTATACTTATCTCAAAATTAAAGTTTTAATTTTTAAAAAAGTTATAGGACAGCTAAATAAAGACAGGAAACAAAACCGCAAAACCCTGAGGGTGCATTCACCAGAATAATTTAGAGTATATCTCCTATGAGCAAACACGGTTCTCCTGCAAATTCCCATGCACAGACTCCATTCAGATTTTGCTACTAGTCCCAATACTGTCCTTTGTAGAATTCCTGACTTTTTTGACCTTGACATTTTCAAACTGAATAGACCGGCGTTTTACGGGAGGCGCCTCACCTTGGGTTTCTTCCGCGTCTCCTCGTCGGATTCAGGCCTTGCGTCTTTGATGAGCGTCGGGCAGCTGTGATGCTGCGTCTCCTCACGCGCCCGGTCACCGGCTGCGTGGTCTCCATTTGTTTAATCGTTGGAGGTGTTTATTTTATTTTTTTAATTTTCTAATCAGTTTTAAATTTATTTGTTTATTTATTTACTTANAGTGCCGCACGGTACCCAGAAGAGACAGAAAAACGTTTTCCAGAATCTCTGCAGAAGACAGAACTTTACTGAAAGTTTCCTGTCTCTTTGTATCTTAAGAAAGAAACTTTTATTTCTTTCCTTATATTTCTTTTTCTGTTTGTTTTGAAACAAACACTCAGAAAATCTGCAAAAAAAAACAAAAACAAAAAAAACCAACTCAGTATAAAACCCTTTTCTTCTTTGAACTGGTGGTGGTTTAGCCCTAAGTCATGTCCAACTCTTGGCGGCCCCACGGACTGTAACCCGCCAGGCTCTCCTGTCCGTGGGATTTCCCGGGCAAGAATGCTGGAGTGGGTTGGCATTTCCTCCTCCAGGGGATCTTCCTGACCCAGGGATCGAACCCGCGTCTCTTGAGTCCCCGGCACTGGCCGACGGATTCTTTAGCACTAGCGCCGCCTGGGAAGCCCCTAGATGTATAGCTGAATCTCTTATCTGCACAGCAGAAACGAACACAACGTTGTAAACCGACTCCAAGGAAAAGGAAGAAAGACAGGGAGGAAAGGCAGAGAAGGTGGGGGTGGGGCGCTTATGAATCGGCAACGCGAGGGCCCTTGTGGTGGCGGAAACGCTCTGTGTCTCGGCTGTATCCGTGCCAGCATCCTGAGAGGGATGCTGTGTGATAGCTTTGCAAAGCGCTCCGTCGGGAGGAGCTGGATAAAGGGTACACAGGGTCTTTCTGCGTTATTTCTTACAGCTGCTTATGAATTTATACTTATCTCAAAATTAAAGTTTTAATTTTTAAAAAAGTTATAGGACAGCTAAATAAAGACAGGAAACAAAACCGCAAAACCCTGAGGGTGCATTCACCAGAATAATTTAGAGTATATCTCCTATGAGCAAACACGGTTCTCCTGCAAATTCCCATGCACAGACTCCATTCAGATTTTGCTACTAGTCCCAATACTGTCCTTTGTAGAATTCCTGACTTTTTTGACCTTGACATTTTCAAACTGAATAGACCGGCGTTTTACGGGAGGCGCCTCACCTTGGGTTTCTTCCGCGTCTCCTCGTCGGATTCAGGCCTTGCGTCTTTGATGAGCGTCGGGCAGCTGTGATGCTGCGTCTCCTCACGCGCCCGGTCACCGGCTGCGTGGTCTCCATTTGTTTAATCGTTGGAGGTGTTTATTTTATTTTTTTAATTTTCTAATCAGTTTTAAATTTATTTGTTTATTTATTTACTTATTTTTACTTTATAATATTGTATTGGTTTTGCCATACATCAACATGAATCCACCACGGGTGTACACGTGTTCCCAATCCTGAACCCCCCCTCCCACCTCCCTCCCCATTGGAGATATTTATTTTGATCACTGGATTAAAGTTGTGTCTGCCAGACTTCGCCGCCGTGGAGGTACTTTACTTCCTTTTGTAATGAATAAGTATTTTGTAGGAAGTATACTGAGGCAGTGTGATTATAAACCACGTCATCAAATTTTGAATATTTATCTGTATATGTATATCAACATGAACCCATGAATTTCTGTTTTTCTTGATCTCCTGTGATCCGTAACTATCATTATTTGTTTTGATGATCAGATTATCCCTGATTTGGTCACCAGGAACCCCTTTAATTTATTTTCTGTATCTTTTTGAAATATCTCCTAACTGGGGGGTACTTTCTTACTTTCTGATAGAATAAGATGTTCCAGACTCATATTATTCTTTCTCTGCTTGGGTCATTGAATTGGCCATTTCTCCAAGAATCTCTGGTTCTGTTTAGTCCAGAATGATATTTAGAATCAAAATCTGGATGCTGAGCATTCTTACTGCTGTTGGGCGTTATTGCTTCTAGATTCTCTCAGCGGGCAGAGCGAGGGCTGTGTCCTGGGGTGCTGCTGCTGCTGCTGCTAAGTCGCTTCAGTCGCGTCCGACTCTGTGCGACCCCATAGACGGTAGCCCACCAGGCTCCCCCGTCCCTGGGATTCTCCAGGCAAGAACACTGGAATGGGTTGCCATTTCCTTCTCCAATGCATGAAAGTGAAAAGGGAAAGTGAAGTCGCTCAGCCGTGTCGGACTCTGCGATGCCATGGACTGCAGCCCACCAGGCTCCTCCGTCCACGGGAGTTTCCAGGCGAGGGTGCTGGAGGGGGGCCATCGCCTTCTCCGTGTGCACATACACGTCTGTGTAGTATACGTGTCTGCGCGTTGACACGTGTTGTCATGGCACTGTGCTGTAACACTTATTTCCCCTTTTTGCTGTGTTGTAAGGATTTATCCTAGTTCTGTACACATCAGTGAGTTGCTTCTGACTGACAGTACTGTATTCCATGCTATGTCTTTATCAAAACTAACTCATGTACTCCCTTAGAGAAGGATACCTGGGAGACCAACTTCCTGCTACTGCAAACAGTATGGAAGTAAGTATCTTTCTAAAATATGTTTCTGATACTGTTTTTTAAGCTACTTATCTGGCTGCACTGGGTCTTAGTTGCGGCGCCTGGGATCTAGTTCCCTGGCCGTGGATGGTATACCTGCATCTGTATCTGTGTTGATTGTACTTCTATGCTGACAGCTTTATCTATATTTTTATCTGAATCTGTATCACTCTCCCTGAGCTCACACGGCCACCAGTTCAAAAACAACACCACAGAGTTGTAACTCACCTCTGAATCCTCCTATCCTGTCCGAGTCAAACATTACCTGGCACTTGACACACTCTCAGTGTACGACAAAGGAATACTGTCTCTCTCTTTCCCTCTCTGTTAGCTGTACTGTGTGGCTTGTGGAATCTGAGTTCCCCGGCCACGAATCGAACCCAGGCCGAAGCCAGTGAGGGCATGGAGTCCTAACCACTGAACTGCCAGGGAATTCCCAGAAGTAATCACCCAGGACCTCAGTGGAGCGTCAGCCCTGCTGGAGGAGGTGCAGATCACGGGGACGGGAGCCAGCCTGCGGGGGCGGGCAGGGGAGCCGGAAGGTCAGCGCTCCCAGCTCTGTGGAGCTGGGTCAGTCGCTCAGAAGTGTGAACTCCTGGATCCCATGGACGGTAGCCCCCCAGGCTCCTCTGTCCACCGGATTCTCCGGGAAAGAACACTGGAATGGGTATCCATTCCCTTCTCCAGGGGATCTTCCTGACCCAGGGATCAAAGCTGGGTCTCCTGCATTGCAGGTGGGTTCTTTATCAACTGGGTCAGCAGATGACAGACTTTAATTCTTCAGATCTTCAAAGCCCTCAGCAAGTAAAACATAAAACCAGTGCACTGTAAAGAAAAAATTACTATACTTTATAACAAAGGAACAAAAAAGTATTCTCTGGAAAAATCTACCACAAAAAAGGTGGGGGAGAGAGACAAGATGAAAAAAAATATTTGCAATTCATATTACAAAGAGTTAATTGTCTCAATATACAAAGAGCTCTTATAAATCAGTAAGACAGAGATCAACCAATGCAATGAGTGGAAGTGGACAGAAGACGTAAACAAGCATTCGTAGAAAAAATGAAGATGACTTAACTGTACAAAAAGACATTCAACTTTATTTGCAATTAAAGAAATGCAAATCAAAACAAAAATGTGTGCCAATTATACCTATCAGATTGGCAAGATTTTTAAGTCCAGTGATACCTAGTGTTGGCTCAGGTCTGGAGAAACTTGAATCTGTCAAGATTTTGGTGGGAGTGATCAAATCTATCACTTTGATATAGGAATTCGTTGACATCTTTACCACTTTAAATTGACATACATTTTAACTCAAATCATTATATGGAAAGAGCAAACAGAAGGGGCACTGAGATAGGTGGTGATTTCAGAATATATTTACCCTGCCCTGACGTAAGCCCTGGGCCCGACTCCAAAAGCCTTGTTCCCATAGTCTGCTCACGGCGGCTGTTTATTTTATCCGTCTTTTCTTAGCAGTCAGACTCCGTCTTCCTCTGGCTCCAGCACCAAGGAGCTGTGCTTCCCATCAAGGGAAAGACGATGCAAGAAGCCTGCCGTCAGCTGGATGCGGTTGCTGGGCTGAGAGCTGTTTGTTTTCGGTGACGGGATTGTTTGCACTGCTCTCCTCCTCGGTGGACACTGTCACTGCTCACTTAGCACCCAGCCTCAGCTCATCCTTCCTGAGGAACTCGAAGAGGGCTGGGACCCAGGCAGTGAGTGGTGCAGAAGCGGGAAGGGTGGCCAAGGTTTGGCCTTGCTGGGAGGGGGAGCTGTGTGTCAGAGGACCTGCAACTCGGGTTACCTGGTTACCAAGCCCCAGGAAGCTGGGGCCTGGGGAGGTTTGCTGAAACGTGGGCTCTGACCTCCGGGCTTCTCTTGGGGTGGACAATGATGCTCATGGCCAAGAAGGACACACGGGCAAGAGGCAGACTGGTGGGGCAGGGTGGTTTGGTTTTGGATGTGCTGTGCTTGAGGCGGTGGGACAAGTCAAGAGAACCGACAGACAGTTGGAAACTAACAGCTGGGCTCTGGGGAAAGTCTGGACCAAAGATACAGATGTCTACTAGACGGTCATGGTTGACAGGGTGGGATGACTGGGCCGTGAGGGAAAGCCCTGCGTCTTATGTACGTATCTTAATCTAGAACTTAGGTAGCCCTTGGAGAGGACAATGGCAACCCACTCCAGTGTTCTTGCCTGGAGAATCCCAGGGACAGAGGAGCCTGTTGGGCTGCCGTCTATGGGGTCGCACAGAGTCGGACACGACTGAAGCGACTCAGCAGCAGCAGCAGGAGCAGTAGGTAGCCCTTGCTCTGGACCTGGCACTTTGCAAATATTTACCCACTTAACACAAACAAAGCTTGCAGAAGATACTATTATTATCCTCATTTTGATGATAAGAGAATTGAGGCTCAGAGAAGCCCCTCCACCTGCCCAAGGTCTCATAGGTCCTAATGGCACAGACCAGGCTCCAATCCAGGATACCTGGCCCCAGAGCCTGTGCGCTCACCTGCTATACTGTGCCACGTGGCCCCTTTCTTCTTGCTGTTGTTTAGTTGATAGTGAAACTGAAAGTCACTCAGTCGTGTCTGACTCTTTGCAACACCATGGACTATACAGCCCGTGGAATTCTCCAGGCCAGAATACTGGAGTGGGTAGTCTTCACCAGCTGAGCTCGATAAGTCATATCCAACTCTTGGCAGCCCGTGGGCTGCAGCACACCAGGCTTCCCTGTCCTTCACTGACTCCTCAGTTTGCTCAGGCTCTTGTCCATTGAGTCAGTGATGCCATCCAACCGTCTCGTCCTCCTTCACCCCTTCTCCTGTCTTCACTTCTTCCCAGCATCAGGGTCTTGTACATGAGTTGGCTCTTGGCATCAGGTGGCCAAAGTATTGGAGCTTCACCTTCGGCATCAGTCTATCCAATGAATATTCAAGACTGATTTCCTTTAGGATGGACTGGTTGGATCTCCTTGCTGCCCAAGGGACTCTCAGGCGTCTTCTCCAGCACCACAACTTGAAAGCATCAATTCTTCGGCACTCAGCCTTATTTATGGGCCAATTCTTGGTGGCTCAGAGGATAAAGTGTCTGCCTGCAGTGCAGGAGACCCAGGTTCGATCCCTGGGTTGGGAAGATCCCTGGAGAAGGAAATGGCAACCCACTCCAGTATTCTTGCCTGGAGAATCCCATGGACAGAGGAGCCTGGCGGGCTACAGTCCACGGGGTCGCAAAGAGTCGGACGTGACTGAGCGACTTCACTGCACTTCCACAGTTATTTAAAGGACAGCACATGCACGTGCAAATATCTGCCCCTTGGTCAGTGCCAAGAGGTTCATTGTCTTCTCCGCATCTGGACCCAGCCAGTTAGAGCCCTCCATAGGCTAGCTCTCATCAGCCTTCACATAATGTGTGTTAGCAAAAATGCCTTGCAGTGGGCACTGGATATATATTTGTCAAATAAACACGTATTCCTCACTGAAAAGACTTTAAAAAGATTGACTTTCTTTTTACAAATTGTGCCGAGCACTCTCATATTGGAGTATATTAGGTCAGCAACACTTTACAAATAAGATGCCAAGTTGGAGACCCAGCTTCCTCAGTCACACAGGAGGTGTGGAAGGACTCCTGAAACTGCTAGGGATTGGAAAACCGGGGGGGAGCCAGTGTGTCCACCTACTAGCAGGATGGGGAGGCCAGACGGTGATTCGCAAGACAGGAGAAGGGTGTTCAGTGTGCTGGCGGCTGGCTGGCTCTGCCCTGGGGACATGGGCTCACAAGTGACCTTTGAGGTTTGCCCTGGAGTCTTCAGTCCTCCGAGTCAGAGTCAGTCTTGCCCGGCTGCACTCAGGATGCCGGGACCCTGAACAGACTTCTTCTAGGAGGTGGACATGCCATGCTCGGGGCTCCGACCTGCTGCCAGATCAGCGCCACCCCCGTAGGACCAGAGCACCCAGGAGCCCCCCCAGAAGGTCTGCTCTTGGAGGAACCCACGTGCAGCTTTCTCCGCCGTCTCCTCTCGAGCTCCTTCCTCTCCAGGCTTCTGCTCTCTGTCTGTCACGCCATGGAGCAATGCGAGTCTCTGTACCATGGACTGTAGCCTGCAAGGTTCCTCTGCCCATGGGATTCCCCAGGCATGAATACTGGAGTGGGTTCCCATTTCTTTCTCCAGGAGATCTTCCCAATCCAGGGATCTGACCCGGGTCTCTTGCATTGCAAGCAGATTCTTTGCTGTCTCGGCCGCCAGGGAAGCCCGTGAAGAGTCTAGGGCTGCTATTATTCAGGAGTAGTGGTGTGCTGCTGAATGGTTAACAACCAGCTTTCCAGGAAAAATAAATAAATAAATAAATAAATAAATAAATAAAGAGCCCTGATCTGCAGTGTATGCCAGCTTCCATGGTCAGATTGCTCCCACCGCTGATGCCCCGCTCCCAGCCTTCATCACGGAGCAGAGCTGGAGGAAATGCGGCTGGAGAGTGGATGTGCGCCAGCTGAAGCTCACCTCTGTCTGAGACCTCTCGTGGCGGGGGTCCCAGGGGATGCAACCCGCTAGCTGGGGGCCGTTTAGAGGCAGAGTGGGTTCTCAGGACACAGGGGTGGAGCGGGTGGGCAGGCTGTGTTGGGCGGAGGGAGGAGCCTGCTGCCCTCAGGGTCGTCCTGTGTCCTGGGCTGACCGACAGCCGGGCCTGGGTCAGCCTCAGGACCAGCCCTGAAGCTGCCGACAGGCTGAGGGTCGGGGAGGCCTTTCCGCCAACCCAGTGCCTGCAGCCGAGTGGCACATCCTTCTTCAAAGGGAGGCCAGGCAGGCTTCTCGGTGGTGACTGCACCTAGAGGCACCCAGGTCAGAGTGTGCGTGCGGGGCTCGTCCTGCAGCCAGGGCCCCGATGGCCCGATCCTGTCCACAGGCGTCTCCGGAAGCGCCCTGTCCCTCGTGGGGCCCGCCCACCCCCGAGCGCAGCCTCATCCCAGGCCCCGTCCTCGGCCTGGCCCCGCAGGTTCCTTCCTGAGTCCCACCGAAACTCCTCTCTGCTTGGCCTCCTTGGCCAGGCCTGGGCCTTCCCACCACTTCCTCTGGGCACTTGACCTCAGCTGCTGCAGGTCCTGCCTCGCTCCTTGGTGCCAGCAGCCCGCAGCGAGGCTGCCCAGCTAGGAAGACGGGCCAGGCCCTGGGCTTCACTCTGCGAGGGACCGGGGCCCAAGGGTGGGATGCAGGCTTGCTCTGCGTGGGGGTGGCCTGGACTAGACTGAGGAAAGCACGTGAATCTGGCCTGACACAGGGCACTCAGGGGTGAGCTCAGAGCCCCGTGGTTCACCCTCAGTCTTAGAGGACGCGGCGACCTGCCGGCAGCAGTGGACTTCCCAGAGCCCCATGGCCACTTAGGGATGGGGCGGGACCAGAAGCCTGCCCAGACCCGCGGCCGTGAGCCCTTCTTCCTGAAGCCTGAGCGCCACAGGCCTGGCCCCGCTCCCGGACCATCCGTGTGTCTCTCTCCTGGACCGGCCCCGACGGCAGATTTTCCAGCTCTCCTGTGAGCCCCTAGAGGGGCTGGTGGGTGTCCTGTCTGTGTGAGGAGGAATCATCCTGCCAACGGCATGTCGGATTGGCGTGAGACCCGGGCCCCAGGGAAAGCTTTAGGAGCAGCCCCGGGCTCACTGGACTCCTCAGCCCACGGGGACGATGCGCCTCGGATGCTGCTGCCTTCTGGCGTTTGGGCCTCAGACACGTCCCGGGGAGGCCGCCCCTCGGGTCCCCCAAGAGGGTTTCTTCCAGCCCCGGGCCCTTGGGTCCCCCCTTGTCTTATATTTGCCGCTTCCTCCTCCTTTGGCAAACATTGTGTCTGAAAGGATGAGGTTACTCTGTTTCATCCTTTGCAGCTGAGTCACTTCAGTCGTGTCCGACTCTCTGAAGCCCCACGGACCATAGACCTCCAGGCTCCTCTGTCCGTGGAATTCTCCAGGCAAGGATACTGGGGAGGGTTACCGTTTCCTTCTCCAGGGGATCGTCCCGACCTGGGGGCCGAACCCGCATCTCCTGAGTCACCTACACTGCAGGCGGATTCTTCTCTGAGCCACTGGGAAAGCCATCCAGTTATTACTTCTTGAACTTTCTAGATTTGTATCCGTGACAGTTTATTTTACAAACAAAATATATTCTTATCTTTCTAATGTATTCTTTTTGGTAATTATGATCCATTTATTTAAACGACTTCCCCCTCAATGATGAGTGAGAGGTCCAGGCTTTGTGCTGGAAGCGGGTGGGGGTGTCTGGCCGCTGTTGCAGACCACCCCCTACAGCTGTGCCAGGCTCCCCCACCCTCCTTCGCTGAATTCTCCTTTTTTTTCGGCAAATGCTTTGATTCTAAAACAAGCAGCAAGGGTGGTCTGGCAAAGTCCCCGCAGCCTGCGCAGAGAGGGGTGTAAACAGTCAAATACCCCAGTGGGGGAGCAGACTGGAGGCGGAGTGAGGTGACAAGCAAGACACACGACTGAGTCAAGGAAGCCTGGGGTACGGTGGGAAGTCGTCTAGTTGTCAGCAACAGAAACCAAAGGGGAAGTTTCTTTCTTCCCACCAAAACTCAGGAGTCACATATCAACACCCACCCCACCCCCAAATCACAGGACCAAGCAAAGCATGTGAATAGAGACTCAGTCTCCCAGCGAACAAACAGCTGTGACTGCGTTGGTTAGATCGGGGAGGAGCCCACCCCTTGAAGGAAGGAGAAGCGGTTGGGCATTTCAACATCGCATGGGTCTCGCTTTCACCAGAACCTAGACGGATAGTGATGGAAACTGGGCACTTAAAAACAGAGCTTTGAAGAATGGTAGACGATGAAATGAAAGGTGCCCTCTGACAGTTGTTAGAAATCCCGATTGTGAGAAGCGCCAGACAGTAGGAAAGGATTGATGTGTCTGAGCCAAACCAAGGCAGAGGTGTTTACCCCAGCCAGGTCCAGTTTCCCAGAGAGGAAAATTAGAAATCAGTCACAGAACTCTGCTGTGTGTACATCATGGCTTGATAGGTGAAAAATTATGCTTTAGTCAATTGTGTGCTTTTCTCCTGCTTTTCCTGAATAGGTTCAATCATCCCTCAGTGATTTATTTTGGGAGAGAACCTGTATTAGTCTGCTAGGGCTGCTGGAACAGACCACAGGCTGGGAGTTTAAACCACAGAAACGGGAGTTCTCCCGGTCTGAGGCTGAGGTCCCAGACCAGGTGTCTCAGGGCTGGCTTCTCCCGAGGTCTCCCTCCTCGGCTTGCAGACTCTGCCTCCGGGCTGCGTCCTCACGGGGCGTCCCTCTGTGTGTGGGTCCTGTTTCCTCTCTTATGAGGACACAGCCCAGCTGACTTCACTGTGGCTTAAAGACCTCTCTAAAGATCCCGTCTCCTGTTACAGCTTGAAGTGATAGGGTCAGGACCAACACGTGAATTTGGGGGACCATAATTTGACTCGTAACTGGACCTTTCTGGATGTTGTTAAGCATGGATACCTGGTCAGGCTGTACCTAAGGGCCAACTTCTGACAGAAGTCTGGAGTCCAGGCTGCACAGAGCAGATAAAGAAAAGCCCTGGAAAAACACGGCCTTACAAAGGCTTGTTCCTTCACACACCTAAATCCGTTAAGCTGGATACACTGGAAGACACGAAGGCTGAAACTCCTCAAAACTGGGTAACGGAGTCAGCGACAGTGCGCCTTCATCTGCAAGCATCACTGAGTCTCCGCGCCTCCTCTCTGCCTCGCCCCTCTTGCAGGGACC
Source organism: Neotragus moschatus (assembly GCA_006410615.1). NCBI lineage: Eukaryota > Metazoa > Chordata > Mammalia > Artiodactyla > Bovidae > Neotragus > Neotragus moschatus. Next base: position 632,203 of record SJYA01002745.1, on the reverse strand, counting down.
GAAGTTCAGCATCCAAGTCCTGTCTGGCAAGGCGCACTGGAATGAAGCTCCCAGATCCAGTCCACGCTGGGGTTGTGACAAGTGACTCATGCCCAGTGCCCCCGTGATCACTACAGCCCTGTCCACGATAGCCAGGGCACAGGAGTGACCTAGGCGTCCAGCAACAGAGGGATGGGTAAAGAACTGGGACATCTGCACAACGGAATATCACTGAGTCATCCAAAGGATGGAATCGTGCCATTTGCAGAGACACGGACTGTCACACAGAGTGAAGTAAGTTAGAGAAGAGAGAAGCAAATGCATGTTAGTGCATATATGTGGAACCTAGAGAAATGGTATGGATGGTTTTATTTGCAAAGCAGAAATAGACACAGAGGTAGAAAACAAACAGAGTTACCCGGGGGGAGGTGAGGTGTGTGGAATGAGTTGGGAGGTTGGCATTGACACCATACATTACTGATACTACGTGTGAAATAGACAGCTGATGAGCACCTACTGTTTAACACAGAAAGCTCCACTTAAGCGCTGTGGTGACCTAAATGGGAAGGAAGTCAAAAAAAGAGGGAATATAGGTGTATGTGAGGCTTTGCTGCACAGAGAAACTAACACAACCTTGTAAAGCAACTATACTCCAAAAAAATTAGAAGAAAAAAATGCATAGCATCAGCAGACGTTCAAACAGCTGACTTCAGAAAAGTTACGGTGTGAACACCGTGGATGATGGAATCGTGGAAATGAGAATCTGAAGGGCTCAGATACAGGACTGGACCAGAAGAAGCGGAGCTCTTCTTCCAGGTTCTGGAGCCTTGCCTCTCTTTCCCCCTCTGCCCTCCCCAACCCCCATCAGTTATTGATTGGTAAGAGACTTGGGTGACTGGTTTTAATGAATAAGACAGGAGTGATTGGCGATTTGCATACCAATGGATTTCACGCAAACAGGTGCTTTTCGAGTGATTGCAGAATTTATTCCCTTAAATATTTTAANGCCATTTGCAACAGCATGTTCAAAGCTTGAAGGCTTTGAGTGAAATATGTCAGGCAGAGAAGGGCAATTACTGTGTGATCTCATCTGTTTGTGGAGTCTAAAAAAAAAAAAAAAACAAAACCCCAAAATCATAGAAGGGGAGAGTAGTTTGGCGGTTGCCAGGGGCTGGACGGTGGGGTAGTTCGTGAAGGTGGCAGTCTAGCGCCCAGGTATAGGACGAACGTGTCTGGGGATGTGAGGCATAGCGCAGTGACTTCAGTTAACAGCGCTGCATTGTATGCTTGCCATTTGCTAAGAGAGTAAATCTTAAAGGTTCTCACCAAACACACACACAGCGAGGCGACGCATGGACTAATTATGTGAGGTGATGTACGTGTTAACTGACCTTATTGTGATGTAATATATACACGTATTATCAAGTCACCACCCTGTATACCTTAGATGTACGCAACGTTGCACATTGACAGTAAAGCTAGGAAAAAGCCCCGAGATCCAGAACAGTCCCAGCAATGCCCCTGCCTCACAAGTTAGCGAGCCTTTCTTCCCACCTCCGCCTCTGGCAGTCACCCTGCATAACTTGGTTTTTCCAGAATGTCATGGGAATGGAAACCTGTCTTTGGGTCTGGCTTGTATTTTCCCAGTGCCTTTGGGGTTCACCCCTGCCTGTGCATGTATTGGGAGTTCATTTCCCTACACTGCTGAGTAAGTGTCTGTCAGAGACATGTATCCCAGTTTATCCACTCTCCGCGTGAGACACGGTTGGGTTGTTCCCAGGTTTTGGCAGTTATGAATAAAGCCACTATAAAAATTTTATGTGTAGGTTTTTCTGTGAATATGTTTCTCATTTCAGTTGGGCAGTTTAAACAATGNCAGAATGTCATGGGAATGGAAACCTGTCTTTGGGTCTGGCTTGTATTTTCCCAGTGCCTTTGGGGTTCACCCCTGCCTGTGCATGTATTGGGAGTTCATTTCCCTACACTGCTGAGTAAGTGTCTGTCAGAGACATGTATCCCAGTTTATCCACTCTCCGCGTGAGACACGGTTGGGTTGTTCCCAGGTTTTGGCAGTTATGAATAAAGCCACTATAAAAATTTTATGTGTAGGTTTTTCTGTGAATATGTTTCTCATTTCAGTTGGGCAGTTTAAACAATGTCATATTTATTTCTGAGTCCCTGATATCTTCTGATGAAATAAATGACATCCGAATTTTTTTTTTTTTTTTGCATATTCAAACTCTTCATTGCTAAAATAGAAAAATACAACTGAGTTCTGTACACTGACAATCTAAGATCACGGCATCTGGTCCCCTCACTTCATGGCAAACAGATGGGAAAAAGTGGCAAGAGTGACAGATTTTACTTTCTTGGGCTCCAAAATCACTGTGGACAGTGACTGCAGCCATGAAATTAAAAGTTGCTTGTTCTTTGGAAGAAAAGCTATGACAAACCTAGACAACGTATTAAAAAGCAGAGATATCACTTTGCTGACAAATGTCTGTGTAATCAAAGCTATGGTTTTTCCAGTAGTCATGTCTGGATGTGAGAGCTGGACCATAAGGAAGGCTGAGCGCCAAAGGATTGATGTTTTTGAACTGTTGAATTGGAGAAGACTCTTGAGAGTCCCTTGGACTGAAAGAAGACCCAACCAGTCCACCAGTCTGGAAATCAGTCCTGAATATTCATTGGAAGGACTGATGCTGAAACTTCAGAACTTTGGCCACTTGATGGGAAGAACCGACTCACTGGAATAGACCCTAATGCTGGGAAAGATTGAAGGCGAGAGGAGAAGGGGATGACAGAGGATGAGATGGTTGGATGGCATCACCGACGCAATGGACATGAGTTTGAGCAAACTCTGAGAAATGGTGAAGGACAAGGAAGCCTGGCATGTTGCAGTCTATGGGACTGCAAAGAGCAGGACATGACTGAGTGACTGAACAACGACAATCTGTCCAGAAAAATTTGCAAAGTTTGTTCTTTAATTCTAATAATTTAACCTAAGTTCATCTAGAGCTTTTCTGTTTAAAATGTTTGCTGCAAATTCCACTTTATAAATTAAGGAAGTTCTCTTCTATCTTTAATTTGCTAATATTTTTTCTTTTCACTTTTAATTTACGTGAGGAATATTGATTTTTTTTTTCTCAAAGCACTGCTCAGAAGTCACAGGAGCTAAGAAAGGAAATAGTTGAATTCATTTAGATTGGAACTGTTTGTTTTTGATTTCTGTAGCTGCTATGTAAATACAGTAGGTCAAGAGAGTTTAAGACATTGGCAAAAAAGTGGCAGAGGGAAGTGGTAGCATGGGATTAGAACAGGGTAGGAGGCCGAACTAACTCTGGGTCAGTTACTTGGGGCTCTCAGAGGCGCCCAGGGACAGACGCTCGGGGACCAGGTGGTTGCAGCTGCAGCGGGTGGGGGAAGCTGCCCTGGAAGGTGGATGTGGGGGCTCCCAGGGGCAGGACGAGGAAGGCGGGGTGCACGAGGCGTCAGTGCATGGCCGGTGCGGTGGGATGGGGCAGGACGAGGAGGGTGACAGGGTGGGCTGGGCAGGCAGGCACCATTCTGTCTCCCAGCAGTGTGCAGGCTCCGTGGAGGAAGGGGAGGAGGGGGCCGTCTTGGAGGGGCGAGGGGAAGGGAGCGGGCACTGGAAGATGGCAATAGGAGCAGAAGCTTTTGCAAAGTGGTCTGGAAAGAGCAGCGTAGCTGGAGGGTGGCTTCGACTCGGGAGAGACCGCAGCCTCGCGGAGGCGGCTGCGGGGAAGCAGGTGTGGGAGCAGACAGGGGCCTCCTTAAGGTTGGGCAGCCCCGGAACCATTTGGAGAACATTTGCCAGTTTTGTCAGAGCGATTGCCCCGTACCTAAAGTTGGGTAGTGATGGTGTCTCCCTCTAGACACTGGCCGCTGGACAGTTAGGGCTTAACCAGGGAGCCCGCCCCATGGAGGCCAAAGAGCTCCGTGGATTCTGTGCACTCCTTTTACCGCTGGCTGCCGTTATGTTCCATTTGCCTTAAATCCATTACTGTTTTCAAATCTTATTTTATCTGGGATTATGTGCACTTTTCTAAGCTGCCTGAAACATGGGTTTGGTATGGGGCGCGTGACGAATAAATCATACAGAAGGAGTTCTTGCAGTGCAGAGTGAGTCATTACCGACTTCTTCCCAATAGCGAGTTCTCCCTTGTGTATTTAACACGCGATTCTGTTTATACACTACTTTCTGAAAACACATTCATTATAGGAGATGAACATATTTTGCTGTGATCTAATTTTTCTTGTATAAGTAAGAGCACATTTTGAATCAAGGAAGAAGTTAAGTTTATATGGCCTCGATGTGAAAAGAATAACCTCTAAGGTGTTGGTCACACAGAGCGGCTCTGGTTCCGATTCTCTTCTGCCCTGTGGGTCGAGTCGCTTATTTACTTTGTCAAAACGTGCAAAGAAGGACTGTTTCTAAAGCGACTGGAAGGACTGACGGCTCCAGCGACCTTGGCGCAGCTGCACGCAGAGCCGGCAGGTAGAGAGGAGCCGAGAGAGTTCAGGAAGTTGGCCTTTGATGCTGCCTGAGAACTGAAGACAGACCCGGTGCCTGGAAATGTGTGGCTTGGGCATTCTGCCGCGCCGATTGTTAACGGTTTCTGATGACACGAGCAGAAGAAATAGGACAGGTTGGTTGAGGGCCTGGACCCTGGAGCTGGTACTTCCCGCTCTTAAGCCTCTGTTTTCTCGTCTGTGACGTGCAGACAGCAGTTGCATCAGCCTCACGCAGGTGGGTGAGAATTAAACAAGATAATGCACTCGAGGCAGTAAGCAGACCGCCCGGCACACGCTGCAAACTGTTTCTAGATGTTAATTGAAAGAGTCGGCTTTCACTTTGGTCTTACTTACACTGTGGTGTTATTCTAGTCATTCCTATGCGTTTATATGTCTCTTTCTAAATGAAGTAATTCCTTAAGGATGGGGACTCTCCCTGTTACATCCAACTGTGCCAAGTACGGGAGACTCTGGCAGATTAAGTTGGTTCTGGATCTTTCTCTCTTAACAAATGTCAGAGGCTTGTCTGAGCCAACGTGCTTAAAGAAACACACCAGGAAACCGCCTGTAACGTGGGACCCACCGTGTGTTTTCGTAGACCCATCTGCCTTTCACTGTTCGTCAGTTGCCTTTTTAGTTCACAAATTTATATACTGCTTTCATGATTACTAGACCGTATGAGCATTTTGGATGTTAGTAGGGTGTTTTCAAAGCCAACTTAAAAAAACTTGTTTTACTTTATTTTCGGTTGTGTAGTATCTGGTGAAGAGAATATGCCCCTGTAATTTCTGCAGGAGCACTTTCTCTTGCTGTTTTCAACGCCTTTGGGGATTGATGGTGGTGCCTGGCTGGTGAACATGTGAATATTTTTCTCCTCCTTCTTAATAGCATGCTCCACTGGGAAATCTTCTAATTTTCAGGACTTGTGGGGCTTTAGTTTTGTTTTTCTCTGTCAGGAAAACGTAATCATCAAATCCCCAAAGCGGAATCGTGAGAAACTGGGCAAAGATCCTCAGAGTGGCCCCGAAGCCTTAGCTTAGGGCCTTAGCCAGGCCTGATTCCACTCCATACCCAAACGTTCTTACTACTGACCACTCCAAGCTTCCTGGGAAAATGCTGTCTGTAAGGACTGAGTCAGCTGGTGTGTGCAGTGTGGTTCTCAGGCTCAGAACCAAAGCAGGTAGGGAGGGCGCTGATTTAACTAGTGGAGAACACAACTTCCTGAAACCCTTTCTCTTCATTCAAAAATAGGTGTGGAGAGGTACTGGATAGTCTTTCTAAAGTAAAAACCCACACTGTTAAGAAAGCCTGTTTCGGGCCTATTTCCTCTCAGTTTTCCTAGTACATCCTCGGTCACCTTTCAGGACACTTTGCATCACAGAATTTACCTGAGTTCTGAATCCTAGCAAATATTTTGACTGTGGGCTTGATTCACGGCATCTGTTTTGTTAACTGTGGTCTCTAGTGAATTTTTAAAAGTAATATTTCATGCTGTCGGTTTTATCAAAAGACTTCATAGCTCACCGAATTTACTCATACTGTCTTTTCATATTTATTTCTTAAACTGAAAGAGTCATACATACACATGCTTAAAAATACCAGTGATATGAAAGAAGATAAGTGGTAAGAAGTATCAGCAGAAACAAACCTCTCCTCCACTCCAGGTTTCCAACCCTCCGAGGCTTCCTCCCCAGAGAGTCATCGTTACCAATTAGGTCTGTATCTTTCTGGAATTTTCCATTTATGCATAAATATACACGTATGTATGGGGCTTCCCTGGTGGCTCAGCGGTAAAGAATCTGCCTAACAACGCAGGAGACTCGGGTTCAATCTCTGGGTGGGGAAGATCCCCTAGAGAAGAAGCAACCCCCTGCCCCAGTACTGCCTAGAGAATCTCACGGACAGAGGAGCCTGACAGGCTATGGTCCATAGGGTCGCCAAGAGTCAGGTGACTGAAAGCGACTCAGCGCACACACACACGATGTTTGGAACAGGCATTGGTTTGTGTTTTTGCTTCCCGTGCTCCTGTTCAGGCCAGCCACAGCTGCCACACCTGGGACAGGCCTCGTGTCCTGGGAATACCTCCCAGGAACAGCATTTTTCCTCCCCGGCATTCCCGAGCCCTGTAATCCCCTAATTAGACCTTCTTCCCTTTGACTCTAGCTTCGCCCAGTGGATCAAAGGCACTTGTGTTCTTGTTCATCGTGGCCTCAGTACCAGCAAATTTCTCAGATCCTAGTCTGGAACAAGTTCAGCTGGTGTAGGAAGTTGGCCAAATTGGGGGCCCTGGGAATGGGGGTGAGGGTGTGAAGAAGAAGAAAGGAGAAGTGGGAGCCCTGTTCAGCTCACTTATTAATTATTTTCCATAGAAACGTCTGTCTTCCCCGAATCCCTCCGGGAGGATAACTCCACAAATGAAGACAGGGCCAGGGAAGCTTTCTTTTCCGTGTTTGATACACTCAGGGGAGTCCTGGCCAATGATGACAGCCTACACATTCCAGTCTGAGCCAGAGTCCCTCCACACTCGGAGGACACCAGACAGCAAGAAGGACCTCTTTGATAAGCTGATAAAAGTGATGACTATTTCTGAAAAAAATTAGCAAATACTAACAATCTGTATGCCACAGCAAAGCTATTGTTTGTGATTAACGCTTGTCTGTTGTTGTTCAGGTGCTAAGTCATGTCTGACTCTTTGCGGCCCCATGGATTGCAGCACACCAGGCTTCCTGGTCCTTCACCGTCTCCCGGAGCTTGCTGAAACTCACGTCCATTCAGTTGGTGATACCATCCAACCATCTCACCTTCTGTCATCCCCTTCTCCTCCTGCCTTCAATCTTTCCCAGCATCAGGGTCTATTCCAATGAGCCGGCCACCTTCACATCAGGTGGCCAAACAACTGGAGTTTCAGCTTCAGCAACAGTCCTTCCAATGAATATTCAGGGTTGATTTCCTTTAGGATTGACTGGTTTTCCTTGCAGTGCAAAGGACTCCCAGGAGTCTCTCCTTTGCCACAGTCTGAAAGACTTGTTCTTCCGCTTATTGGGCAGGTATTCTGTGTTGGCCACAGGGTCAAGCAGCTCAGCATACTTACCCCATTTTATTTAACCCTCACAATAGCATCTGTGAGGTAGGTGTTGCTACCCTCCATTTACAGACAAGAGACCAAAGGTTCAGAGAGTTTAATATGCACAAGGGAGACAAGGATGAAGTTGGGTTTGAATCCAACTCAAGACCAAGAGCTCCCATTGGAAGGTATCTCTGACCCACCAAGGTTGGGGGAGGACCAGGCTTGGCACGAGTCTATGCAGGCTCTCCTGCATGCAGACAGGAGAGCCAGGAACACCCGCATGAGCACACTGCCCTCCTGGGCGGAGGTGGCAGGAACGGGCCATGCTGGAGCATACACGCCTAGAGGGGCGGGACACAGAGCACCGCGTGTGCTCAGAGTCGCCAGCAGCAGAAGGCAGGAGGGAGAGCTGGCGGCTTTATGTGAGCACGGGGCGTGGAAATGGTGGTGGATGTCACTGAGTGCTGGTCACAGGTGAAGCAGTGACCTTAGGGCACTACATGCTGTAACTCACTCAATCCTCGAAATAATCTTATGAGGGCATGAGTTCTCAGTCACGTCCAACTGTTTGCAACCCCACAGACTGTAGCCGGCCGGGCTCCTCTGCCCAGGGGATTCTCCAGGCAAGAATACTGGAGTAGGGTGCTGTGCCCTCCTCCAGGGGATCTTTCCCACCCAGGGATCGAACCCTCATCTCTTATGTATCCTGCATTGGCAGGTGGGTTCTTTACCACTAGAGCCACCTGGGAAGCCCCTCTGAGTAAGGATTAATACTGTTATTATAAACTGAGGGATGGAGTTTAGGCCCACCTAAGATGGATGGGTCATGGTGGGGAGTTCTGAAAAAATGTGGTCCACTGGAGAAGGGAATGGCAAACCACTTCAGTATTCTCGCCTTGAGAACCTCATGAACAGTGTGAAAAGGCAAATGATAGGATACTGAAAGAGGAACTCCCCAGGTCGGTAGGTGCCCAATATGCTACTGGAGATCAGTGGAGAAAGAACTCCAGAAAGAATGAAGGGATGCAGCCAAAGCAAAAACAACACCCAGCTGTGGATGTGACTGGTGATGGAAGCAAGGTCCAATGCTGTAAAGAGCAATATTGCATAGGAACCTGGAATGTTAGATCCATGAATCAAGGCAAATTGGAAGTGGCCAAACAGGAGATGGTAAGAGTGAACATCGACATTTTAGGAATCAGCGAACTAAGATGGACCGGAATGGGTGATTTGAACTCAGATGACCATTATATATACTACTGTGGGCAAGAATCCCTTAGAAGAAGTGGAGTAGCCATCATAGTCAACAAGACTCTGAAATGCTGTACTTGGATGCAGTCTCAAAAACAGCAGAATGACTTCTGCTCATTTCCAAGGCAAACCATTCAATATTACGGTAATCCAAGTCCATGCCCTTACAAATAAGGAGGCCTTACAAATAGCTGTGAAAAGAAGAAAAGCAAAAAGCAAAGGAGAAAAGGAAAGGTATAAGCANTGTATTGCTGAAGCCTGGCTTGGAGAATTTTGAGCATTACTTTACTAGCATGTGAGATGAGTGCAGTCGTATGGTAGTTTGAGCATTCTTTGGCATTCTGTGACATTGTACAGGAGACAGGGATCAAGACCATCCCCATGGAAAAGAAATGTACAGAAGCAAAATGGCTGTCTGGAGAGGCCTTAGAAATAGCTGTATAAAGAAGAGAAGCAACAAGCAAAGGAGAAAAGGAAAGATACAAGCATCTGAATGCAGAGTTCCAAAGAATAGCAAGAAGAGATAAAGCCTTCTTCAGTGATCAGTGCAAAGAAATAGAGGAAAAGAACAGAATGGGAAAGACTAGAGATCTCTTCAAGAAAATCAGAGATACCAAGGGAACTTTTTATGCAAAGATGGGCTCGATAAAGGACAGAAATGGTATGGACCTAACAGAAGCAGAAGATATTAAGAAGAGGTGGCAAGAATACACAGAGGAACTGTACAAAAAGATCTTCACGACCCGGATAGTCATGATGTTGTGATCACTCATCTAGAGCCAGACATCCTGAAATGTGAAGTCAAGTGGGCTTTAGAAAGCATCACTATGAACAAAGCTAGTGGAGGTGATAGAATTCCAGCTGAGCTATTTCAAATCCTGAAAGATGATGCTGTGAAAGTGCTGCACTCAATATGCCAGCAAATTTGGAAAACTCAGCAGTGACCACGGGACTGGAAAAGGTCAGTTTTTATTCCAGTCCCAAAGAAAGGCAATGCCAAAGAATGCTCAAACTACCGCACAAGTGGTGAGATAAAGCCAAAACACTTAGTCTAAAGTCATCAGATTAGTCTAACTCTATGTATGCCTCAGGCAAGTCACTTCTGTTTTCTGGGCATTAGTAAAATGAAGATTAGATTGACAGCAGTGGTTCTCAACCTTCACTGTACTTTTGAGTCTCCTAGGGGCTTTCAAAAACATGTCCATCCAATTTCACCTGCAGAGACTCTGGTTTAGATGATTTAGGTTGGGAACCAAGACTTAGAACTCCTCAGGTCATTTTAATGTCTGACTAGGGTTGAAAGGCACCGACCAGATGGTCTTTGCTGGTAAGTCACTTCAGTCGTGTCCGACTCTGTGCGACCCCATAGACGGCAGCCCATCAGGCTCCCCCGTCCCTGGGATTCTCCAGGCAAGAACACTGGAGCGGGTTGCCGTTTCCTTCTCCAATGCATGGAAGTGAAAAGTGAAAGGGAAGTCGCTTAGTCATGTCCAACTCTTCGCGACCCCATGGACTGCAGCCTACCCGGCTCCTCTGCCATGGGATTCTCCAGGCAAGAGTACTGGAGTGGGGTGCCATTGCTTTCTCCAAGATGGTCTTTAAAGACCTTTTCTACTTGGGTAGGTGCCATGATGCTCAGGGCCAATGAATATAAAGAAAGTTCAGCACAAGGAGTTCCCTAGGGGTCCAGTGGTTAGGACTCTGAGTTTTTACTACAGTGGCCCAGGTTCAGTCCCTGGTCAGGGAACTAAGATCCTGCAAGTCTCAGGGTACAGCCAAAAAAAAAAAAAAAAAAAGAGAGAAAGGAAACAATAAAAACAACAGTACAGCACAGATCAGTCAGTGGTACAAGAAACGTTGACTTATGAGTACACCCTGCTTCTCAGGCTCACAGCTGCTGTACACAGACTAGAAGGGACACTTGGACCCACTGAATTCTCTATGTGAAACACAAGGAAAGAAGCATGGTGGAGAAGGGGCCTGTAGGACCCATTTCCTTAGGACCTGGGGAAGGGTAGATGGGACTGCTTGGGGGTAGGAGGAAGCCTGGCCCGGGGCTGGAACCGTCTGCTGATTAGTGCTTTAGGCAAGTGTCCCCAACACTCCCAGTCGCACATGACAGATTGGGAGCGAGACAGCATGCTGAGGTCTTTACCCCTGTACAAGGTTCCCTAGGTGAGTCTCCTGTCAAGGTGGCCAACTAGTATGACAGACAGAACTTCTGGCATCCCGGCTGGAGGAGACCTGCTGACCTGCTTTATAGTGAAACTGGTGAAAATTATTAAACACTTAGAATTTCTAGAAATGGCCCCGTGGGCAAACAAAGTAAGAACATTACAGCTTTTAAACCAGTATAAGTAAACTTGATCTGTGCATAGAAGGTAAAGAAGGAAAATAAAAGCAAATGAGCAGCATGTAAAAATTAACGGTATTTCTACATGCTAATGGTGAACATGTGGAAACCAAAATTAAAGTCACAACACCACTTCCAGTCACTCTAGAGAAAATGAAGCTCTTAGATATTAATTTAACAAAACATGCACCCGATCTGTGCAATGATATTTACAAAGTGCTGATGAAAGCAATTAAAGAAGACTTAAATGCATGGAGAGACAACAAGGTTCAGCACAGTAAAGATGTCAGTTTTCCCAAAGTTAAGCTGTAGGTTTAACACAATTCCTATTAAAATTCCAACAGTTTTTTTGTAAACAAGCTTACTATTTCATGTGTGTGTGTGTGGAAAATGGCCTTGATTAGCTAAAATACTTTAGAAAAGAAAAAAAAAGAAGTCACTCTACCCAGTGTCATGGATGATAATCTGGCTACAGTGATTAAGGTTGTGCGGTATTGGTGGAGGGAGAGACACACAGATGAATGGAATGGAATAGAGAATCCAGAAATAGACTCACAAAGCCATGGCTGTCTGATTTCTGACAAAGGTTTTTGTTAGAGGAAGAAGCAGAGAAGGCAATGGCACCCCACTCCAGTACTCTCACCTGGAAAATTCCATGGACGGAGGAGCCTGGTGGGCTACAGTCCATGGGGTCGCTAAGAGTCAGACACGACTGAGCGACTTCACTTTCATTTCTCACTTTCACGTATTGGAGAAGGAAATGGCAACCCACTCCAGTGCTCTTGCCTGGAGAATCCCAGGGACGGCAGAGCCTGGTGGGCCGCCGTTTATGGAGTCGCATAGTGTTGGACATGACTGAAGCGACTTAGCAGCAACTTAGCAGAGGAAGGAGACTCTGTCAACATGTGGTACTGGTACAGTGGAGCATCCTTAGGTTGAAAAAATAACCTCAATCTAAGTCTCACAGGAAAAATGTACAAAAATTNTGGGCCGCCGTTTATGGAGTCGCATAGTGTTGGACATGACTGAAGCGACTTAGCAGCAACTTAGCAGAGGAAGGAGACTCTGTCAACATGTGGTACTGGTACAGTGGAGCATCCTTAGGTTGAAAAAATAACCTCAATCTAAGTCTCACAGGAAAAATGTACAAAAATTAACTCCATATGGACTTAAACATAAAAACCGTAAAATGAAACAGGAAGAAAGTATAGTTAATGAAAACTATGGAGTAAGATGGAAATAACAAAGATAATGTAACTGGGTTAAACTTACCAATTAGAAGAATTTTTTTTTAATAAGAAAGCTTTTTCTTTCAGAATAAAAGATAAATCTGACAATATATTATTTACAGACAACATAAAATAAAAAAACACTGAAAGATTGAAAGTGAAGAATGTTAGAAATTCCTCATTGATTTGAATGAAAAGAAAGCTAAGATAGTGACTTCGATAACTGATAAAATGGAAATCAATGAAAACTATCACAAACAATAAGGTTGGACATCAAATAATGATAAAAGAATCAATCATGTATAAAGATATAATCATGATAAAATAATATGTGCCTCTAACAATATAACCTCAAAATATATAATCCAACAATTGACAGAAGTGCAGGGAGAAATAAGCAATTGTACTTGGAAATTAAAAAAAATTCTCTCAAAAGCAAAAAATTAAACAGATTAAAAAGAAATGGATATAGAGAAGATTTGAACAATAAAATTAATAAGCTTTTGGGTTTTTTTAGCACACTAAGTTCAGTTCAGTCACTCAGTCATGTCCAGCTCTTTGCAACCCCATGGACTGCAGCATNGCCCAACAGGCGTCCCCGCTCCTGGCGGCCGTCTCAGTCCTGCCTGCTTCCCTGCTCTCGCTGCAAACATGTGCCCGCCCCGCGCATCTCCAGGCTCTGCACATTTCCTTCTGCCCCCCAGTGCCCTCTGCTCTCCTGGTCGGGCGTGTTTGGGGTTCCCTGTGTTTGCTGCTACAAACCACTTTCCTACCAGCCTTCCCTGCTTGTCTCCCAGAACACTTGGGGGCCTCTCCCCAGAGCTCAGACCTCTGGAATTGCTGGGTCTACGTGGCACACTTTCTGGTCTGTCCACCGGCAGGATCGAAGCACCCATCCTCCCCACTGGGCCCCCTGAGGGGACGGGAATCCCGCCTTTGCTCGGTCTGTGGCCTGGACTGGGGTCTGCGTCCAGCAGAGACGAGGAAGGAGGGGGCGCCTCCTGGTCGGCAGCCTGGGGACCAGAGTCAGGACCGGGAGGCAAGGCTGCGTCTGAGCCTTGTCTCCCAGAGGGAGAGGGCAGGCGAGGCCCCCCTGGGGGCTGGGGGTATCGTGGACTCCGCTGTGCAGTCGCTGGGCCGGGGGCTGTGGGCTTCCATAGCGGAGGCCTCTCCCTCTGAGCCTCTGTCATCCAGTTCCCTTCTGACCACAGGAAAGGACGCTGCCGTGGCTCTGGGAACGCTGGGGGCTCCGGGCTGTCTATCGCCCATCGTGCCTTGGCTAGGGTGGCCTGGGTACCGCCACATCTCCGCTGGGGGTCTTGGGACTAAGTGAGGCTACAGGTGGGCAGCAGGGCCTCCTAGGTGCCTGAGGAGAAAGGCACAGCTGGTGGTGAGTGTCGGGCACGGCTCCTGTTTACGCCAAACTCAGAGATCTGGACAGACTCCGGGGCAGGACGGAACCTCTGCCCTCCTCGGGGCCTCGCCCAGCGTGCGGCTGACCTCCCGGGGCTGTCAGGCCAGCGGCAGGGAGTCAGGAAGTGGGCGGGAGGGAGTTGCTGGTCAGGCGGGGCCACATCCCCGCTCAGTCAGCGTCCCCGCCCGGCCCTCCTCCTCCCCCACCGGTTGGGGCCAGGTCAGCAGCACTGTGCCAACGAAGGCGTCAGCACCCCCGCCCAGCCGTCTCAGTGGGTCCTGGGGGAGATGCCCCATCACGGCGCCGCGTGATCTTTTAATAAAGTTGGCTCAGCCTCTGATACCTGATCCACTCAGGGGGTGGGGGTCCCAGATCGCAGGCCCGGTGAGAGGAGGGACCATAGCCTCCCGTCCACCCTGGGGCTCTGCCTGGGCTCTGCACCCGCTCCCGCTGGCCCTCTGCAATCGCCTTCATCACGGGTCCCTTTGTTATCATGTCCTCTCCCCTACAGCTAGCCAGGCCCTCGGATAACATCACTGCCTCTCCTCCCCCAAAGGCACCATCACCTCCCTGGGGGCAGGCCCACCATACAGGTGGCAGACGGGCCCCACTCACACGTGAACAGGGCTGCTGGGGTCTCTGTGTGGGCGCTGGCCTTGGGCAATGAGGAAGAGAGGCGGCTTGGGAGGCTACCGCAGCAGTCCAGTCTGGGGACACTGGCACCTGGAGCAGAGAGAGTCGGGGGGGGGTGTGATGGGGCTATGTTGAACGTTCGTTTTGAACAGAGATCCAACCGGTTTAGAATTTAAATGGCTTTGGTGGCTTAGGGACCGGGAGAGAAACTAACACGAGTGAAGTTCAGAAGAGACAAAGGCGCCCTGCTTGCAGAGGAGAAACTCAACCTTTCAGACCAAGGATGAGTGATCGTAAGGTGGGCCCGCCCAGAGCTGCCCCTTCCTACACGCAAGGCACACAGCAGCGCCTAAATGCCGGAGAAGACCCACTTCCCTCCCTGCAAAAGCATCTACATTCCAGGCTGTTTCCTGAAGGCCCGGGGACTCATACAGGATGAAGACGGTCCATCTTGTCAAGAGCAGTCCCTCTGAATGAAGGAGGAGCAGCCGGGAACCCCCAGTCTCTACAGACTCAGATCTTACAGGGATCGCTGCCAAGGTTTCCTTGTAGGACAAACCGAGATGGTTGCTGGCTGCCCTACTCTGGGTAGAGAGTGCTTTGGGGAGGAGGGGAAGGCAGGAGCAAGCGAGCCCTGGCTTCCCCGGGCTTTTGCACATAAAAATGATACATTGCTTGTTAAAGCGAGGCCATTAAATAATAAGGTTCTACCCCAGGTCACGTGCTGAGGCTCCCCCTGGGCAGGTTCTGTCTGGGTGCTGGGAAGGCAGAGTCATGGGAGCTGTGTGATTTCTGCTTCGAAATGATTTTCCCCAGAAGAGCTGGACGAGGAGGCACCAGGTTCTATTCCACTCCAGGCTTTCACACAGTTGGAGTTCACTGCAATGGAACGTTTGAAGTGTTCTGTTTTGTTTATTTTCTTTTCTGTGTATCTGATGAGATCAAAACAAGACAAAAAGAAAGCTGGTAGAATGTCTCTGAGTGTTCTTTCTGCTACCAGGAAAGAATTTTGTTTCATTTCTGCTTTCACTGGAAATAATTGCAAATTCTGAGTGTCACAGAATGCCCTTGTACACACACACACACACACACACACACACACACAAAACAGGTTCAGGAATAATCCTACCATAGTTACAAGGTTTTCTTTGGCTTGCAGAAAAATCTGGTTAGCTGAATGCTAGGCTGTTGCTAAAACGGATACATCGAGAGTATAACTTTGGGGGAGACAGTGTTCTGCGTTGCACTATAATGTCTTTCTTCTTAGATATGTGAGTGTCTGGCATTGACCGGCACATTCTGAGGGCATAATGCCCATTCTCAAAATTTTTAGTAATAATAATAGCTGCTGCTTTGTTGAGGGTTCGTCCTGTGCCAGGTCTGGCACACAAAATGGTGCTGAACCCTCCCAACAATGCTTATGAAACAATCAGTGTTTCTTCCATTTTATGAATGGAAGCTGAGGCTGCGGGAATGTGGCCAAAGTTCCATAACCAACCAGAGAGTGGACAGGGATATTTTGCCATCGGAGCGTGTCATTTAAGCGCTGCTGTATCCTGACTCCTTTCAGTTTAATGTGAGAGATGGTATTGGTAACCCCAGTATTAATAAAAACAGGCGTCTCCGATGGCTCTGATAGGAAGCAACCTTCTTGTTCTCAGAGCTGTATTTTTCGACTGTCCTTGAGGTTGGGAGATGTTTATTTTCTGCTAGTGAACCTGACTTCTAAAGACAGTATAAATCCTGGCACTGAGCTTGGTGAATGTGGTGGTTAATCCCACTTTCAGTCTGAATTAATGCTTTGAGATCCAAGTACTGGCTCGGAATTGTTTACAAACGAGGCCTTTGGAAATGCTTTATCCAACAGTAGAAGGGCGTGTTGACGCTCTGAAGACGCTCTGCGGGGACCGCGCAGGTGTGGGCACGGTCCTAGGGAGCGATGATTTCCTCATGTCCCCACAGCGTCTTTGCGCTCCTGGCCCTGGAGGAGGGGCTGGTCTCCCCTGTGGTGGGCAGAGCCTGGAGGTTCGCTGAGTAGGGCCCTGATGGATGGATCACATGGGGGGCGTTTCCTGCAGGTCCGAGCGCCCCTGCCCGGCTCTCTTCTTTCTATCCTTTGAAACAGGACACTGAGCTCCTGCCTGAGCTCTGGCACGTCCAGGCTGGGTGCGGTTCTCACAGGGCACCCACTCCGGCTCCCTCTGGCTCGCTCTGGCTGGAGGTGGGGGCTCCCTGATGTCGCAGGCTGCTCTAGGGTCACAGGGATGAGACAGGGCCCCCCGAAGCCTTCTTTCCCTCTGCATCCAGCAGGGGGAAACATCTGCTCTGGAGGCGACCAGTCGTGATGCTGTGTGCTTCAAGAGCTTCCCCACAAGCGCGCCCCACTGGGGATTTCAGAGCATTGACCTTCGGTCCTGCTTCTTTGTCAAGGGCTCTGAATCCGCGGTCCACATGGCCTGGGACGGGGGAGTTACCCTGCCAAGACCTGTTTTGTCTTCTGTAAAACAGTGGTGGTCGTGGAGGTGGGTGACGGTTAGTATCTGCTCAGCCAGTTGTTTGAAAGAGCACAGATTTGGCCACTTCCCTTGGGTCGGCCTTCTAATTTGGGTAACTTCTCTGAGCCTCAGTTTTTTCACGTATACTGTTGAAACAAAGCTTTGTGTGCCTTATTTTTGTTGCAGGATTGAAAGAAAGAACGTAGGCACAGCATGAATTCAGATCCTAACATACAAAAAGTGCTCAGCACTCATCGGCATTGTCTGGTGCTGTCTGGAGGCCAACGGACGGCGCTGGAAGCGTGAGTCTGAATCTTCTGGAATCACGTGCACATATCTGTGCGTCTGGGGTGTGTGCTTTCCTGGGGTAGTGCTCCATAAACTCATCCGGTTCTCAGAGTCCAGCCTCCTCCCCTGCCCACTCCAAGAACGACAGCTCTAGACGCTTCGGTGCAGAAAATTTGTGAATGTCCCAGACACGACCCCCAGGATGGGGCTGGAAACTGTCCCCTGTGGTCTGTGCTCTGTCTCCTGGGCCTGAACCTAAAGCCCCGAGGTTGAGTCTCTCGCCAGCCCATGTCTAGCTCCCCAGCCAGCTCCTCCTCTTTGTGGCCGCGTGCTTCGTCCGTGTGTGTGTGATATATTGCGGCCGTCTGCTTTTTTGGCTGGACTGTAAGCCCCTTGAAGGCAGGGGCTTCACCATTCTTGTGTCCCGACAGTGGGAGGCTGAGCTCGGATATCTGAACCAGGCAGGTGTTCTGGAAACACTCAAGTAACCAAGATTCAGATTCGTCAGAGCAGTGCGCTGAGAAGGTCACTCTGCGGGCTGACTTGGAAGTGGAATCGAGGGGAGACGCGAAACACCGAGGCCCCCGTGCCTGCAGGCTGAGCTGACTTCCATCCATGGGTGAGACAGCGTTTCCTCCCTCCTGTGCGTGATCGCCAGGGCAGGCTGGGGCAGGCTGGGGAACTGTGGAAGTAACACGGCTTGCAGACTCATGGGCTAGCTTTGCGGAGGCAGTTTTGGTGAAAAAAGAAAGGGCAAAACAGGTAAAACCTGTTCTCCATTGGAAAATAAAATTGCAGCTGGCTTAAGAGGGAATATTTTTCTTTGCTCGTTCCAATGAATCGGGAGAAGTCAGCGGCGGCCTGCGGATCCAGGCTGTCGCTGTAATGCTCTGCTCTACGCAGAAAAGTGGGCTTTGGAATTTAGGAGTTTAAGGAGAGGGAAGGAGCTTTCTTAAATTCTAAACTACTCAGACTTGGTTAAGGAAAAACAGAGAAAGTGAGTCCTCTCAGGTTTGGTAAAATTCAGGAAAAGCATTACCTTTCTGCTTCTGTCTCTCCCTACCATCTTCCTCCTAAGCCGCACCACTGAAAAGACTTGCTTACTGGATTGTTATGTTTTCTCAGAACTTATCTCTCACACTAGAGAAGGTAAAGTGGGTCACAAAGGCTTTAATTTCCCTGCACTTTTCCAAATTATGAATTTATTTTTTCCATTAAAAAGTCCTAGAAACGTCCATAAAGATCTGAAGACTGATGAGAAACAAGTCTTTTAAAATCTGACCACCGTAGTCGTATAACCCTTCATTCACGATGACCATTTTTTAAAGTGTTTCTTCCTTGTGTGCACACTGAGGGCCGTAAGGATAAGTTAGCTCTGAGTTTCACCTTGTAGTTTTCACTTGCACGTTCACGGAAGCCTCCTTCCTGATGAGCGCTGGTGCTTGTGACCGCCACAGTCGGCGCCGTGTTCCGTGAAGGGCACACCCCGCCTGCTCCGTCCCCGACTGCATGGGCTGTCTCACTAGTGGGCTCTCACACCGGATGCCGCCGTGAGCATCCTCGTGCACGAAGCTTTCCCACAGCTGATTTTTCCTAAGCTTAGCTCCCAGAAGTAAACTCAGCACGTGTAAGGACTTGGGTCCTCTTTTTCTTTTTAATCTCTTTATGCTAATATAAATGGAGGTTTAGATAACTAATTTTTTTGGCAGTGTTGGTCTTCCTTAGTTGAGGCACGCGGGCTTAGTTGCCTAGCCTCATGTGGGATCTTAGTTTCCTGACCAGGGATTGAACCCACGTCTCCTGCACTGAAAGATAGATTTTGTTTTTAATTAATTAATTAATTTTAATTGTAGACTAATTACTTTACAATATTGTAGTGGTTTTGCCATACATTGACATGAATCAGCCACGGGTGTACATGCGTTCCCCATCCGAACCCCCTCCCACCTCCCTCCCCAACCCATCCCTGAGGGTCATCCCGGTGCACCGGCCCTGAGCACCCTGTCTCATGCATCAACTCTGGACTGGAGATCTGTTTCACATATGATAATATACATGTTTCAATGCTATTCTCTCAGATCACCCCACCCTCACCTTCTCCCACAGAGTCCAAGAGTCTGTTCTTTACATCTGTGTCCCTTTTGCTGTCTTACATACAGGGTCATTGTTACCATCTTTCTAAATTCCATATATATGCATTAGTATACTGCATTGGTGTTTTTCTTTCTGACTTACTTCACTCTGTATAACAGGCTCCAGTTTCATCCACCTCATTAAAACTAATTCAAACGGATTATTTTTAATAGCTGAGTAATCATCAATACCACAGCTTTCTCATCCGTTCATCTGCTGATGGACATCTAGGTTGCTTCCATGTCCTAGCTATTGTAAACAGTGCTGTGATGGACACTGGGGTACACGTGTCTCTGAAAGGTGGACTCTTAACCACTGGACCACCAGGGAAGTCCCAAGGGCTTGGGTGTTCAGGATGTGACTTTCCTGGAGCTTCCCGAAGGCCTAGACAGTTGGCTCTGGGCAGCAGCAGTAGGTGAAGGGTCCCGGGTTCTCCACTGAGCTTTTATTTAAACGGTGATATAGAAATGGACCACCTGGAAAGCTCTCCTGCTAAGTCGCTGCCCCTGGGAGACGGGTGGGAGGAGGCAGGTCTGCCTCGTGGGCCACAGAGGATCTGGATTCGTGATCTCATCTTCTCTCCTCCAAGAGGGATCCCCTGGGCTCATGGGCCCAGGAGAGGGAAGGCTTTTTAAAGCCCAGAACCAGAGAAGGGAGAAGAGAGTAACAGACGGAAGCTATAGTTCAGGCCACGGTGAGACCGTCGCCTGCTAGTGCTGAGACTGAAGGAGAAAGGGAGATCTCCGCTCTATTTCAGCTCCCAGCTTGTCCAGAGCCAGCTAAGGGGCGAGTGGTCCAGGCAGTCAGGCTTTATTCTCCTGCCAGTTCTGTCTGAGACCAGTCGTGCTTCCTGCCAGCACTCGGAAGGCAGAGCAGAGAGAGGACACTGCCATCCACATCCGCTGAGAGCAGGGGCGGACGAGCCGCGGAATCGGGCGCTCGGGGCCCTTACTTCATCTGAGGCACACGGCGGACGCTGCTGTTTGCCAACTAAACACCCATTTCCCTCTCCTTCCTTCCCAGCTGAACTTTCACTTCACTGGGCGCTGTAGAGTATCAGGGAAAAGCGCCCTTCCCCAGGCCCCTGGCATGTAGGGAAAGTGAGGCTGGGGTGTTGGGCCACACAGAGCAAGTCCAGACACGATCTCCCAGCCCTGGGAAGGCCAGGCTGCTTCCTTCCTGCTCCCCGCCATGTTACCATCAAAAGATGACAAATGAGGGACTTTGCTGGCGGTCCAGTGGTTAAGACTTCACCTTCCACTGCAGAGGCTATGAGTTTGATCCCTGGTTGGGGAGTTAAGATCCCACATGCCTCATGGCCAAAAAAAGAAACATAATGTAAACAACAGAAACAATATTTTTAACAAACTAAAGACTTTTAAAATAATGGTCCACATCAAAAGGAAAAAGATCTTTTAAAAAAGTACATTGAAATTAAATATATTTTCAAGATTTTTGGAAGCGATCTGATAAATAATTCATCTAACACAAAGATCTAGATAAATACTGGTCTCTGATTTGGTGGAGAGAAGGTACCTAAAGACGCTTATAACGTAATGGTTTTATTGTGCATGTCCTACTAATAAATGTGAGCTTCTTGGAAGGATATTTATGTTAGAGAAGAACATACATTTATGTTCGTTATGTTATTATGAAGAGATAATAAAATACCAGAGTTTTTGTTTAGAATTTACTTTCTAAATTAGCTCTGCCCTCTTATTTCATAGAAAATTGGAAATAAAATCTGATAAGTTTGGCTTCAGACTTGCTATTCAGAATTTGACGTGATCTCCCATATCTTTATTATTATTTTTTTATCATTAGAGAAGTCAAGAAAAACTTGGGGGGGTAAAACATCTTTTGGACTTCCCTGGTGGCTCAGATGGTAAAGAATATCCGCCCCAAATGCAGGAGACTCAGCTTTGACGCCTGGGTCAGCAGGATCCCCTGGAGAAGGGAATCGCTACCCACTCCAGTACTCTTGCCTGGACAGAATTCCATGGACAGAGGAGCCTGGTAGGCCGCAGTCCATGGGGTCGTAAAGCGTCAGACACGACTGAGCAGCTAACATTTTCACAACAGCCAGTGTGAATTTCCTCTCACTGTGTTAAAATGTGGAGGCTTCAGGAACATTTTTCAAATAACTGCTTTTAATTGACATTTGAACAGCATCTGCACTGCCCGTGTAGTCTTGTGCTTGGACAAATAGTCTTCTGCTTTCCGAAGGGACTTAAAGAAGAGACCAGATAATGGAGCAGGTGTGCGCCAAGTTCGCGTGGTGTCTGGTTTGCTGAGATGACCCAGCAGGAAAGCATTTCCATAACCCCCTGCACTCCTTTCCTTTGTAAGCAGAAACTACTTCTGAGTTTGGCACATGGTGCGTTTGTGAGCACATCCCCAGAGTGGGCTGCAGCAGACTGAATGTTCCAATCCGTTCTTTGGGAGCCATATGACGTTTTGGAGACCAAGGTGAGGGTGCTGTTCACACCACCCCATTAGCATCCTGCTTCTTCCGCTCTTCTCCAGTCGATGCCAATCTTTAAGTGTAGTCGCTGCTCCCACTTCTATTGCCTTTTTAAAAAATATCTACTCCCTCTGGCTGCACCAGGTCTCCGTCGCAGCACAAAGGCTGTCTAGCTGAGGTGCCTGGGTTCAGCACCCGCGGCACTCGGGCTAGCTGCTCTCAGCTCCCCGACCAGGGTTAAAACCCACGACGCCCCCTGCGCTGGAAGGCGGAGTCTTAACCCCTGGACCACCAGGGGAGTCCCTCCCACTTTTACTGTAATTCTTCATAGGTCAGTACATATATCAGATAACTTTCCCCAGCTGACATGTGGACCCCAACTCAGTTCTGGCCTTGCTGTCCTGCTCTTCACTGGCCACAGGGCTCAGGGGCATCATGGGATCCTGGGGAGCCCTTTACCTTCGCCCTGTTCCTCCACTGCAGCTGAGAAGTCGTGACAATGACGGGGCCTGGTCGTGTCTGCGGCCGATACTGGGGTTGCTGCCCCGCCTTGCTCTGAGCCCACGGGGTAGGGTCAGCGCAGAGGAAGGCAGAGCAGACAAGCGGATGGTCCTTGCTGTCACACACCACTGATCCCCTGCACCTGGTTCCCAGTTACAAGGCACAGTGAATGCCCTTCTGTCTAAACCGGTTGAATCAGACGTCCTTCTATAAACGGCAGCCAAGAGAATCACTACATTTAGGAAGGGCTGAGCGAGCTTGGATCAGCCCTGCTAACCATCTGTGATGTCACATTGTCTGGCCGCCTGCAGCAACAGCCTGTCCAGCCCACATCCGACTCTTCCAGCTTAAAAATGATGACGGCTGGTGACCCTGTCAGCTAGGGCTACCATATTTAGCAAGCAAACACAGAAGACGTACAGCTGAATTGAATTTCAGATGTATAAATGAGTGATTTTTGTAGCATACGTATGTCCCCAGTATTGTATGGTAGCCATTCCCTTCTTCAGGGGGGTCTTCTCCACCCAGGGATTGAACCTGGGTCTCCCACGTTGCAGGCAGATTCTTTACCGTCTGAGCCACCACAGAAGCCCAAATGTTGTACAGGATATCTGACACTGAACAATGACTCTGTGGATCTGAAATCCAGCTTTGCCTGGGCATCCTGCATTTTAACCAGCACGCCAACTGTGGGCTCCTAGAAAGATGGCCTGGGCACTTGTGGGGTTCTGGATCCTGGCCATCCTGAGGTCTTGAAACCAGATTTGTCTGGGGCTCAGTTTCTAATTAAAGACCGTCCTCTGGGTGGCCCACCTCCTGAGTTAACGAAGGAGAAAACCAGGGTTTCCTGCTGGACACTGGCCTTTCGCCAGCGGGGCAAGGTGGGCCTGTGCTCACCACCCCCACCTCCCGGTACCTGATCTTCCTCATTTCCGGGTCCCTGGTGGTCTCGCTGCTCTGTGGCCCCCAGAGCCCCTCGGGGCCTGTGCTCCAAGGAGGCTCCAGGGTCCTTCTTTCACCTCCCTTCCTACATACCCACTCTCACCTCGGGCGAGCCCCAGGGACGCTGGGCTGTGAGTGGCTGCAGACGGACCGGGTCCTCTGGGAGCATCTGCCGTTTGGCAGCGCTTCTCCGACTGGTCCTCCTGGAAGCGGCAGGTGGGCGCCGGTTGCCCCGGAAGTGCCCAGGCTCCGACACCTGCCCCTGGATCCTGCCGCCTCACCCCACCGACGCGCTTGTCACAGGTGCTCATCGGGGTCCCGTCTCGTGGGGCCACCAAAACAGGACTGATCTCTTCCCCACGCAGCCCCAGCCCACCCGAAACAGAGATGAATCAGGTTTCCATCTCTCTTCCGTTGAAGTAAAACTGGACTCTTAACAAGGAACTAAGAAGATAGTGCAAGGCGTGTGCACGGCTGTGTGTGCAGAGGTCCCTTTCCAGTCCCGACCCCACTGTCCCGAGCAGCCACAAGGAGTTCAGGCCCGAACCTGGCCCACCCTCCCCTCCTCTGGACCAGAGGAGCCCGAGAGACCAGGGTGAGGAGCCTGGGGCGTGATCCTCTCTGTGTCCAGCTGCTGTGCCCCGCTCCTACATCACACCCACCCAGCCCCCTGACCTTCTGCTCCTGAGTGGACGACTTGCCTCTCTGGCCTTGGAGGACCCCTCCCCACAGTCACTCCGCCCTCCTAGGCCCTTTGGCCCCGCCCTGGGCCCCCAGGGCTCCGTGTCCATGTCCTCTGTACAACTTGGTCCTTGCAGTGAAGGCCCGAGTCTTCTCCAGAGGAGAGGCTCCTGGAGGCGGCCTCCGTCTTTCCCTGTGATCTGTGGGCCCCTCCTCCCTCTCGGGCTCCCCATCAGCCCTGCTCCCCTCTCCGTGGGCCCACCTCCTGCCTTCGGGTGGTGAGAAGACTCTGGTCCTTGGTTCATTTGCTGCAGAGAAAAAGATCTCGGTTGGAGATGCGATCACCTTCAAGGAGCAGCGGTGAAGTGTGTTCTACAATTTGGTGACTAAACAAGTCTGGCTCCTGCTCCTGGGGTCATAATGATATAGGCAGGGGGCAGCAAGAAAAACTGGCTTGTCAACAGGAGAAGCCGGAAGGCTCTGCAGAGCTCTAATTCCTGTTCAGAGACCGTGTACCAAACATGTGCGACCCGATTTACTCCTTCTAACAGCTTTTGTAAGGATGAGGACAGTCTGTCCGTTACCTCCCACCCCTACACTGCCCCTCTGGTGAGACTACCACCTCTCCGGACGTCTGTTACAGGCTGTTAAGCTTGTGTGTGTGTGTGTGTGCGTGTGTGTGTGTGCGTGTGTGTGTGTGTGTGTGTGTGTGTTGGTCAGTCATGTCTGACTCTTTGCGACCCCATGGACTGTAGCCTTCCAGGCTCTTCAGTCCGTGGAATTCTCCAGGCAAGAATACTGGAGTGGGTTGCCATTCCTTCTCCAGGGGGTCTCTCTGACTCAGGCATTGAACCCTGGTCTGCAACGCATCTTTTCCGACTCTATGGACTGTAGCCCTCCAGGCTGTTTGGTCCATGGAATTCTCCAGGCAAGAATACTGGAGTAAGTCCCCATTCNTTCCAGGCTCTTCAGTCCGTGGAATTCTCCAGGCAAGAATACTGGAGTGGGTTGCCATTCCTTCTCCAGGGGGTCTCTCTGACTCAGGCATTGAACCCTGGTCTGCAACGCATCTTTTCCGACTCTATGGACTGTAGCCCTCCAGGCTGTTTGGTCCATGGAATTCTCCAGGCAAGAATACTGGAGTAAGTCCCCATTCCTTCTCCAGGGGGTCTCCCTGACTCAGGGATTGAACCCTGGTCTGCAACGCATCTTTTCCATCTGAGCCACCAGGAAAGCCCAGGCTCAGCTGTTCAACCCTTCACACTCATGTGTGGAAGCCTGAACCCTTGGGGCCTCAGAATTTGGGGTCTTCAAAGAGGTGGTTCTTTTAAAATGAGGCTATGTGGGTGGGCCCTGATTCGGTATGACAGCGGGCCTCATAACAGGATGGGGTTGGGAGGCACAGGGAGAAAGCGTGGTGAAGACAGAGAGGAGGCCGTGTACACCAGCCCAGGGTAGAGGCCTGGGGGGAAGCAGGCTGACTCCTTGGCCCTGGACGCCCAGCTTCCAGGGCCGCGAGGGGACACAGTTCTGTGGTTAAGCTCCCAGGCTGTGGCGCTTGTTACAGAAGCCTGTGCTGACTGATTCGGCCTGTAACCGCACACCAACGCTATCCTTTCTCCCGCTGGCTGAGGGGCTCCAGGTGGGGGGTCCATCCCAGGAAGCATTCCAGGTGGGGCTGCTCTCCACCGACCCCTTGGCCTCCTTCCAAAAGCCCCTTGTCCCCATAGTTGCCACCAAGTCCTAAGCATCAAAAGGAGATGTGGGCAGGAGCGGGGGTGGGGGGGTAGGTTCAAGAAGGCACCCAGGGGATGCTCTCTGAGCCGCATTCCAGTGACACGCGGTCTTGCTTCCTCAATTTTATAAACGTTACAGTTATGACTTTGAGTGTCCGTACAGAGGATGGAGGGAACGCGGTAAAGTGAAGGGAAAGAGGGAAAAATTCCAACTTCGTATTCTCACCTGCCGTTTGCAAGGTTTGTTACAGGGGACCAAGCCTTAACACTCATGGTCACTGTCAGGCCTGTGTGGTGCCCAGAGCAGGCGTTATTACCAGTCTTCCCCTTTCACAGGTGAGGCAGGTGAAGACGAGCGTCTTGCCCAGATGCGTGGAGGCAGGATCTAGGTCCCGCCTCTGGAGCCGCACGATGTCCCGTGCGTGTGTCCTGACACCCACTTATTCCGTGGCCCTTCCTGTGGTGAGGACTCTGACATATTTCCACCACGACCTGCAGGCTGGGGAGGGCTGAGGGCCAAGATCTCAACATCTGGGCGCCTTTGGGAGCACCCCCTGTTCCCTGAGCCTCGAGCTCTCCCTGCTTCCCCAGGGATGGAGGGTGGATGGAAGGACCCCTGTTTCGCCAGGCCGTCGGCAATCACACCCACTTTGCCAGCCCTGGAGGCTTTGGACAGAAGCCAAACAGACTCAGGCCAGAGCCGCTGTGTCTCCTCCACCCTCAGAGCAGATTCACTTAAGATGAAAGCCCAGGTGGCCTTTTTATTTAATTCAAAATTTATTGTGATGGGAGCAGAGAATGCCTGCCTGATGATAAGGTGCTCAGAAGGCTGGCTTTTGAGCAGGGCTGGAAAATGCTGCTGCCAAGGGGCAGGTGGGTCTCAAGAGCACGAGCGGGTCCCTTTCTGCCCTGGGCACTGTGCTCGGCCATCTCTTGTGAGACAGGCACTTCTCGGCCGTCTGGTCAAGCGCATACCGTGGGAGCTGCTGTCCCACTGGTTGTTGCTTAATTGCTCAGTTGTGTCTGACTCTTTGCGACCTCACAGACTGCAGCCCGCCAGGCTCCTCTGTCCATGGGATCTCCCAGCAAGAATCCTGGTGTGGTTGCCACTTCCTCCTCCCGGGGAATCTTCCTGACCCAGGGATGCAACCTGTCTCTTCTGCACTGCCGCCACCCCACACCTTATCGCTCGGGCTCTCTGCTCTTCGGCTACACAGACAATCACCGAGCTGAGGTTTGGGGGCTGCTTCTGGGAGCTATGGTTGGGTGTTACTTGATGCAAAAGTGATTCTTGGTTTAGTGCTGGGAAAGACCGAGGCTCCCTGAGAAGGCAGGCGTTCTTCTCCCAGACCCCCCGTGACTCAAGCCTGAGCTCTCAGTTCTCACCGGGTTTTCCAGGCTGCCAGCTGCCCCCGGAGATGTAGGACTCACCAGCCTCCACAGTCAAGTGAGCCAGTTCCTTAAAATAAATCTCTCTCTATCCTTTTCATATATAGACCCTACAGATATAAGTATATATATTCACATCCTATTCATTCTATTTTTTTCTGAAGAATCCTGAATGATACCCCAAGTGCCCAGGGACTAGACGTCTGTCCACCCCTCCCTCTCTCCCTGAAGCTTGGTCCAGGTCTCACTTTCGAGCTGGACTGAAGCGTGGGTGTGTCACCTACCTGAGGAGGCAAGGTCAGAATGGGGGTAGATGAGATGTACCCCCCAAACAAGTCCTGGCAATGTCAGCCCAGCTTCTCGCAGTAACTACGTGGGCACGCTAGACCTGAAGGCAAGCTGCCCACCTGCCGTCCTTTCCTGGGTCCCAGGGATCCAGACCTGCAGTAGAGGAGGACCCTGCCCTTTCTAGGTGGGAACCTCCCCCAAGAACCTCCTCTCTACTCCCCGCCCCTCACTAATGGGTCTCGTTCGGGGGCTTCTGATCGGAGCCGAGGGCATGAGTTGTGGACACCTTGCAGCCTCAGCCTGTGTCCCAGGGCTGAGGCATCTCTGATGGGTGGGTTTCTAGGAGGTTGTCTGCTGAGCATGTTGGTACCTGGGTCCCTCTACGCCCAGGGTCTGCATGCGGTCACCCCTCCCAGGCACCGTCCCTGAGCTCCAGCCTCAGTGGGCGAGGCGTGTGGTGGACACGGGGGTGCCATGATGCTGGGCCTCTTTCCTGAGAACAGGGCTGATTGCCAGAGGGGCCTCGGGGCTCTGTGTCCAGGAAAGAATGCCCACAAGGACACTGAGCCCAGGGCCTTCCTCTGTCCTGGGGAGGCGGCCCCACCCCAGTAGAGATTCCATCCCCAAGGCCCTGTTGGCTCCTCTGCCTTGTGACCATCTCTCGTTGAGTCGCGAGGACGGCAAGAATGGGGCGAGCCTGCCAGGAGACCTGCTCTTTGCTCCTTTTAGGAAATGTCTCCTAAATGAGGAGACGTGATGGCACCTTCCAGGAGGGGAAGCTTCCCTGGAGCTGGTTGCTGGGTGCTCACCCAGCCCACAGTGGGACGCACTGGGAAGTGGAGTTTGGGGTGGCAGTTAAGGCTAAATAAGGCCATGGGGGTGGGGCCTGAGCTGAACGGTCAGTGCCCTTTTAAGAGGAGGAAGGGAGGGAGCCCACCTCACCCTGGGCCAGAGGAGCACCCAGGGAGAAGGTGGCCATCTGAAGCCCAGGAAGGGAGCTCCGCCAGGAACAGGATCGGCCGCCACTCTTTGGCGTTGCTGTAGTGTTTGGCCTTGTCCCGTGGCATGGAGGCGCTACCTGGCCAGGGACTGAGCCTGCACCCCTCGCCTCAGGAGTGCGAACTCTTCATCACCGAACTGCCACCTTGAGCTGGGACTTTGAAGCCTCCAGGACTGCAGGGAAATACTTCTCTGTTGTTTCGGAGGCCCCCAGTCAGTGGTATTTACTTTGCAGAAGAGGAGGCCTGAAGCCACAGAGTCTGAGCTCCTCCAGCAGGTCCTAGGTGATTCCACACACTTTGCATGGTCACTCAACCCATTCTCCCCATCCTCACCAACCATCGAGGTCAGGACGGCCCTCACCCCCCTGCAGAGAATGAAATCCCCAGGCGTGAGAAGGTTGGCAGACACAAGGGGCCACGAGCCAGTCTCTGCAGCCCTGGCTCCCCCTGCCCCCCAGACTGTAACCCTGGGCCTCAGGGCCTCGTGGGGCCTGACACTGGAGCACTGATCAGGGATGACGCTCTCAGGTTTCCCTCGGGCAGCTGCCACCTCGTCCCTCTGAGGGCAGGTCGGGGAGCAGGGAACGTGTCTGCGGACCTGCTAGCCTGGGTGCAGGGGTGAAAGGTGGGCCTCCGTCTGAGTCATTCTTTCCCCTCTGCGCCCCTTCCTGGCCTTTGTTCCTTCACCCCCAGGCCAGGGCTGCACCAGGGTGAAACTGTGACCCAACAGGGACCCATGCTCACAGCTCGTGGCCATCCCAAAGGCCCCCGGCGGAGGGTGGAGGGCAGGGTCCCACCCTCCTTGCCCGTGTCCTAGGACGGTGATGCTTCAGTGGGGACCAGGGGGGACTCCAACCTCTACTACAGGCGTGAAACCCACGGCATCTGTCCCAAGGACCAAGGGGCTGTCAGTCTCTCTAATAATCTTAAAGTGAAAATCTCGAGTCCAGAAGGAGTGCAGAGAAGTTTGAGGACACTGTCTGTGCCACCCGCATTCCTGGGAGGTGTAACACGGGGCTTGCTGGACCACACGAGGCACCATCCCTCCTCCCGGACGAGGTGGGGCTGGAGACGGACAGAGGAGAGTGACCGCCATCTCGGCTCTCATGGAGGAACGTGCACCAAGGATGGGTCCCGGGGGAACAGGCAGCTTTCAGTGTTTGTTTTCCTCTTTGCGCTTTCCCTAATATTTGACTTTTATTGTGGGTTTAAAACTTTTTTTTTTAACCAGAATTTCAGGGTGTTCTAAGTCACTGCTAGGTAAGGAAAGTTCTATCTTATCAAGCACGGAAAATGCCGTTTCAAAAGCCCAGCTGGATGATGAGTTAGAGTTTGTGTACATGTTTACTTTGTTAGCTTCGCAAGCGGCAAAGTAATTGTGGAACAAGAGGCCAGTATCCGTGATGCATTATGTGAATGATGAGGAGCCAGGCACTTTGTCAAGCATTTCACATGCATTATCTCAGATAAGTGAGCCTCCAAACACCTGTATGGGTTGGATACTTGGCTGTGGCATTGGGATTTACAATAAGAAATACACATTCAGTCTTGGTGCCATTCCTGGCACAGAACTCCTGAAATCCTTGGAATTTCCTAAGTGATAAGAGGGACTTGGGGCTTCCCAGGTGGCGCTAGTGGTAAAGAACCTGCCTGCCAGTGCAGGAGACACAAGAACTGGGGTTCCATCCCTGGGTCAGAAAGATCCCCTGGAGGAGGAAATGACAAGCCCCTCCAGTGCGCTTGCCTGGAGAATCCCATGGACAGAGGAGCCTGGCAGGCTATGGTTCATAAGATCACGAAGCTGGAGACGAGTGAAGCAAATTAGCATGCATGCAAGAGGGATGTAGGTGCCTTTCATTATGTTGATGAGTGATTTTTTAAGCTCTGAGGATGCGGGCTTGTTGCCAGAGGAACCAACCACGTGACTGGAGGGTTGGAACTTTCAGTGCCGTCTGCCCTTGGGAGTGGAGAAGGGCCAGAGATCGCATTCGATCTCTACTGGACAATGGTTTAACCAATCACGCCTCTGTGGTGGGCTTCCCTGGTGGACCAGTGGTGAAGAACTGCCCCCGGATGCAGGAGACCCAGGTTCGATCCTTGGGTCAGGAAGATCCCCTGGAGGAGGAGATGGCAACCCACTCCAGTATTCTTGCCCGGAGAATCCCATGGACAGAAGAGCCTGGTGGGCTACAGTCCATTGGGTCGCAAAAGAGTCGGACACAACTTAGCAACTAAACAACAGCAGATGAAGCCCCCATAAAGCCCCCAAAGTCAGGGTTTGCAGAGCTTCTGGGTTGGTGAGCCAGACCATCAGCGTGCCATCGTGGGGGCCCCGACTCCACGGGGCGGGTCTCGTCACGTGCGTTTCTGCATCCACTGTTGACTTGTAGCCTTTCGTATCTGTGGTAATAAACCGGTGGTCAACGGATTAATGGGACCCAAGCAAGGGGCTGTGGGAAGTGCTGATCCACAGCCCGTCAGCCAGAGGCTCTGCCAGCCGCGTGCTAGGAGAGCACCGGGGACAGACCCCACGTGGTCTCCGCCCTCCTGGGGAGGAACAAGCAAGGGAGCCGACAGGTACGGTTCTGGGTAGATGCTGCTGGGGGTGAGGGCCCAAGGCTGCAGGAGAGGGCGCCTGGGGTGGGGGCTGATGGGAGGGGCCTCCAGGGGCTCCTTGGAAAGGGGAGGGGGTGGATGAGCAAGCCCTTCTCCCGAAGGAGAGGGAGGAGGGGCTGACCTCTGACATGGGAGCTAGGGGAGGGGGGAGGGGGGGAGAGGAGGACCAGAGGGGTGGGGCCCGGGCGGGCGGGGGACCCAGCAAATCTGCCTGCCGACTTAGGAGTTTAGAGNTGGCTGTCTCTTATACACATCTGTGGGGCCCGGGCGGGCGGGGGACCCAGCAAATCTGCCTGCCGACTTAGGAGTTTAGAGATGTTTAACCTCGTAAAATCCCAAACTAAGATCAAGTTTTGAGCACAGAGAGCAGGATATAATCTACATTTTAAAATGTTCCCTTGAGTGCCCACGTGGAGGGTGGAGGGAGGGGCACCATGAGCCTCCCTTGGGTGCCCCCATGGAGGGTGGAGGGAGGGGGCCCCATGAGCCTCCCTTGGGTGCCCACGTGGAGGGTGAAGGGAGAGGGCATTGTGAGCCCCCCTTGGGTGCCCACATGGAGGGTGGAAGGAGGGGGCTCCGTGAGCCTCCCTTGAGTGCCCACATGGACGGTGGAGGGAGGAGGCCCCCGTGAGCCTCCCTTGGGTGCCCCCATGGAGGGTGGGGGGAGGGGCACTGTGAGCCTCCCTTGGGTGCCCACGTGGAGGGTGGAGGGAGGGGGTACCATGAGCCTCCCTTGGGTGCCTGCGTGGAGGGTGATGGGAGGGGCACCGTGATGCCCCAGTGGGTCATAGGTTCCCACACCTGGCTGCGGATGGGTACCCCTTGGAAAACATAAAACTGATGTCTGCGTCCCTCAGCCCCAGGCCAGGAATTCTGATTTCATCAGTCTGTGGTACAGCCTGGAACTTTTAAAAAGCATCTCAGAGGTTTCTAAGAGACACTAGAATTTGAGACCCTGAGAATGTAGAAGCTTCCGGATACGATCCGGTGGAGAGCTGACGGTGCGGCTGCGAGGTGGGGAGCTGTAAACTGATCCGTGAAAGGCGTCATAGAGGCAGAAGCAGCCGCCTCGTAGGAGCCCCGGTTGCTTGCAGCCGAGGAGCTGGAGAATCGGAAGGTCACCCAGGGGGAAGCCACAGGTAGACCCTGGGGAGGCGCGGGTGCTTGGGTTGGTGCTTAAAGCTGCAACCACACAGGAGAGGGCGTGGAGAGGAGAGGAGAAAGGCTCCACTTTCAACTTTTAAAATTTATTTGGCTACACCAGGTCTCCGCTGTGGCACATGGGATCTTTACCTGTGGCACACGGGGTCTAGCTGCCTGACCAGGGGTCTGACCCTAGGCCTCCTGCCCTGGGCACGCAGTCTTGGCCACTGGACCACCAGGGAAGTCCCAAGGCTTGATTCTAACGAGGAGGAGTGGAAAGAAGCTAGACTGCAGTGGGTGAGGTCCGGGCCCTGGGCAAGCCGCTCCGCCTCGGTTCACGGCCGCCTGACTGACACCCTTGGTGCCCCTGCTCTCCAGGGCACCAGGGCAACGGCAGGGGCACCAGGCTTACTCTGGACTTTCACAGCGATGTTGGTATGAGTTTTCTATTGCTGTGTAAACATTTACTACCAACCTGGTAACTTCAAACAACACACACTGATGGTCTCTGCTTCCAGGCGTGCTGAGGGACTCACGAAGCGGCAGTCAGGGTGACAGCTCAGGCGGGGTCCTCGCCCAGGTGGCCACGTGTGTCGGCAGAACTCGGCCCCTCTCCTGCACATCTCAGGGCAGCTTGCTCCCCTGAGGTGGGTGAAAGTGCAGAAAGGCGGGCCTTCCTTTCATTCACACTTTCCTCTCTCTGTGTGTCCTCCGTGACCTCTGCCCCGTCTCTCTGAGCCCAGGATGGCTCTCTGGGCATTTCTAGGGATTCTGGTGGGAGGAGAGGTCTCTGCGGCTTTGAGTCTCTTACCTCCGACCCAGCTTTTAAAAGGTTCACCTTGTTAGGCCGGGCCCACCCCGGGCAATCGCCCTTCTGATTAGTTTGCATTCTGTTGATGGCAGTCTTCATTTCATCTGCAAAACCTCTTCAGTTTGCCATCTCACGCCATCCCCTCCGTGGCTGGCATCCACAGGCGCTGTCCACATGCCGGGGGATGGGGTTACTGGGGGCAGTGCGCCAGGGATGGGAGAAGTGAAGTGTCAGTTCTGGGTCGTGTCCGACTCTTCAAGACCCTACGGACTGCAGCCCGCCAGGCTCCTCTGTCCACAGAATTCTCCAGGCAAGAACACTGGAGTGGGTAGCCATTCGCTTCTCCAGGGGGATCTTCCCAACCCAGGGATGAAACCTGAGTCTCCTGTGTGTCTCCTTCATTGGCAGGCAGATCCTTTACCAGGGAGCCACCAGGGAAGCCCCCGTTTTTCTTTAAAAGCAATTTTCCACAAGCATTTATTGAGGAAACCAAGATTCTCCTAAGTGCTATGGCATAAAACTTCACGAATACAGCGGTCCCGCAGGATCAAAGAAAGCTGAGTTTAAGTTTTGGTTTGTTAGTAGTATCATAAGGCCAGCTGCCGGAGAAGGCAATGGCACCCCACTCCAGTACTCCTGCCTGGAAAATCCCATGGATGGAGGAGCCTGATGGGCTGCAGTCCATGGGGTTGTGAAGAGTTGGACACGACTGAGCGACTTCACTTTCCCTTTTCACTTTCATGCATTGGAGAAGGAAATAGCAACCCACTCCAGTGTTCTTGCCTGGAGAATCCCAGGGACGGAGGAGCCTGGTGGGCTGCCATCTATGGGGTCATGCAGAGTTAGACACGACTGATGTGACTTAGCAGCAGCAGCAAGACCAGCTGCCAGGAAGGGAAGGGAGGCGTTTCCACCAGGATGCCCAGACTCATGCAGTGACCGCCACGGCTGGGCATGTGGAGATTCCCGACAGTTTCCTAGCAGCTGCCGGAGGGGAAGACTGGGGAGCCAGGAAGGGGGTGAGCTGGGCTTGGGCGGAAGTTGGGAGTCAGGGACCGCGGAGGAGAGGAAGAGAGGCAATCTGTGTTGGGGGGCTGAGCCTGGGGCCTGGGCCTCAGGGGTGCTGCCCGGGGCCACGGGTTCCACAGAGAGACTTACAACATGTTGAT
Source organism: Neotragus moschatus (assembly GCA_006410615.1). Taxonomy (NCBI): domain Eukaryota; kingdom Metazoa; phylum Chordata; class Mammalia; order Artiodactyla; family Bovidae; genus Neotragus; species Neotragus moschatus. The sequence goes on along the minus strand of SJYA01002745.1, from coordinate 598,084 downwards.
CTCCGTGTCTCTGTGGCTTTGGGTTTAACCTCGGTGGTCGGCTCGCGTTGTGCACAGTGGCCGGTCAGAACCCCTGAGCTAGAGCCCGGGGTGGAGCCGGACATGCGAAGGTGGTCCCAGCTCAGGGCGTCCAGTTCTGGAAGTGCTGGCGGGTCTTTGCGTGCAGAGCGGAGGCACTGTTGCCGTCATCTCTGCGTCTCTGCGGGTGACTGGGCGTGCTGGGAGCGGGAGGCCAGGGTCGGGGGAGGCACAGTCCACGGGGGGTGAGGGAACCTTCGGGGCCGCTGGGAGAGGCTGGGGCGCGGGCTCCAGCTGATGGTGCCTGACGGCTGAGAAGGTCTCCTCTGCCTGGGAGGCACCCCCGCGCTCTGTCCAGGCCGTGTGCCTCACGTGTCTGCGGGGATCAAACTGCCTGTCCCCCGCTGGGGAGCAGCCTCCACACATTCCTGCCAGTCCACCCAGGGCACTCTCTCCTGCCCCAGCAGCTGCCCTGGGGGGTCACTGGGACTCAGTGGAACCAGTTCCCACCGAGGGCATCGCGCTCCAGCCACCACCTGGAAGGGAGCCTGGCTTTCTGTCTTCCCCCTTTTTCGTCACAGGGAGGACCGAGCCAGGGGTGGGGAGACTGAGTCACGGAGGGCCTGTACTGGCGAACCTCCGGGAGGTGACTTTGCTCCTAGGACATCCTGCGCGTCTCGACTTGACAATGAGGAGACTCAGAGGACGTTCTCATGTTGGCGGAGGGCAGTGGAGCTCAACCGGCGGCAGTTCGCCCCGGGGGCATTTCTGATCATCAGTACCAGGAAGGGGCCCAGAGGTGGGTGGGGTGCTGTCCATCCGTCCAGGGAGAGAGGCCAGGGCAGCACACGGGACGACCCTCTCGACCCAGAGTGATTCTGCCCCAAAGGCCAGCAGTGCCAAGGTTGAGAAACCCTTGCACAGACAGAGGATGACCACTCTTCCCAGAGAGCCGGGGTTCTGAGGCTATCACACAGAAACCACAGAGTGTCTGGGAGCCGTCTGCCTGAGCTCTATTTAGGGAAAGAACCATGACCTACTTTCCGGCACTTCCCCTAAAGCAGGAGCAGTCAAAAATTTCAAACAGCCGCAACGTGCAAGAAAGCCAACAACAAATGCCCACACCTACTGGGTGGGGTCAAAAGACTCATTTTCGTAACAAGAGGACATTTGGGGCAAAGGACAGTCCAGGTGAGAAGCACCTCACTGAGCGTGTCGCTGAGAAAGAGTGCTGACCGACCCAGGGAGCAGACCCTGCCCACCCCTCCCCCACACCCGCCGCACCTGCACCAGCAGGGCTTTCAGCCCGAGGACGAGCGTTGTCGGGATGGAGACCTGGAGACAGCCTCCCTTTGGGTGATTTATGCTGAGTTAGTTCTTTGGAACCTTCGGGTACCAATTCCGACAGGCTGTCTTCATTACAGAAGGTGCCTCCGGGACCAGCCATGAGGGAGTGTGTCTTAAGTTACCAGATCATAAATTTAATGTTGGAAACCATCTTCCCTTCCTGCACCAGGAACCTTTAACAAATAACATTTAGTGTTTTCAAAACTTCCCACACTTTATTTAATATGGTATCTGGGGTTTAAAGAACCCCGAGGTCAGAGGAAGGGTTTTATGAGCCCTGAAACTGTCAGGCAAAATTGTGTGTGGGTTCACTTACCAGAGGAGGGAATCCACCGATTTTATCACCTTCCCAAAGCAGTCGTTATTCCAGACACAGAGCTTCGCTGGTGGCTCCATCGGTGAAGAATCTGCCTGCAATGCAGGAGGCATGAGTTTGATCCCTGGGTCAGGAAGATCCCCTGGAGAAGGGAATGGCAAGCCATACTAGTATCCTTGCCTGGAGAATCCCATGGACAGAAGAGCCTGGCAGGGCCACAGTCCTTGGGGTCACAAAGAGTCGGACATGACTAAGCATTGAACACTTTCATTTTTCACAATTCAGTGGAATTATTCCATTGCAACACCTGCCAGAAAGGGAACCACGGTATCTCAGAGAACCAGGGGAATACGGGTCGGGCAGCCTCTTGAGGGGAGTGATGGGCCCCAGAGTGAACTCTCAGTCTTTCTGACCACCTCTTCCCTGACGGGAGCTCAGCCCGCACTGGCCGGGGTTGCAGACCCAGGGTCCTAAAGCCGCGTGTCCCAGCCCCTTGTCTGGTCTCTGTCCCTGTACCCAGGTGCTCTCCCATCCTGCCTGGGAGCCAGGGACAAAAATAATTACCTGTTCTGTCTGCAGATCAATACCAGAGGGGCTGTATGTGAGAAAATACAGTTTAGCCTTCTCAGTGATAAAGATAACACACACTCATTACAACCAAGTTGGAAATGACACAGACGTTGAAAGTATGTAGGAAAATCTCTCCTAATTCCAAGACCCAGATGCTAAGTCGCTTCAGTCGTGTCTGACTCTGTGCGACCCCGTGGACCGCAGCCCACCAGGCTCCTCTGTGCACAGGATTCTCTAGGCAAGAGTACTGGAGTGGGCTGCCATTTCCTTCAAGACCCAGATAGCCCCTGTTAAACTTGTATTTCATGCATTCTTGTCTGCTTTTTCTGGGCATGTCTTCCAGAGTCTGGACTACGGTCTCTATTTAACTGTATGCTTTGATTTTTCATATAACATAATACGGCATTTCCTCTGTTACTGCAAAGTACGCTTGCACATCCTTTCAATAGCTGAACTAAACTGAAGATGGCCAAATAATAACAATAACACAGAGAAGCTTTGCCTCATTCCACTGTAAGCAATGTATATACATTTCTAAATGTTGTTTCAACAACAGCGCAACGAGGTAGAAATTATCCTTGCCATGTAAATTGGTAAGAAATTGAGGCTCGGAGTTTCAGCAATTTGTCTACAGTGGCACAATTATTAAACAGACAAAGGGATTTATAGACAAGTTTGTCTGATTCTGCTTTCCATGCGTCTGGTTGCTGCCTGATTTCTCTGATCTTGAACGTGGGTTTGCCTCCAGAGTTTGGGGGGCTTTGTTGCTGTACGCAAGCTTTTCTCTAGCTGCAGCGATTGGGGCTCCTCTTCGCTGCGGTAGGAGGGCTTCTCCTTGTGGTGGCGTCTTCTTGCGGAGCACAGGCTCAGTGATTGTGGCGCATGGGCTCAGCTGCCCCGCAGCATATGGGGTCTCAGTCCCCCGACCAAGGATCAGACCCACGTCCCCTGCTTTGGCATGCAGATTCCTCACCCTGGACCTCCAGGGATGTCCCCTAAATTTTCACCGTTGTAAATTCTGCAATGTACACCTTTGGACAGGACATATTTCCCCCTGGATAAATTCACAAAACTGAAACTGCTAGAACTAAGATTTGAACATTAAAAAAAATTTTGTTACCTTATTGCCAATTTGCTTCCTGAAAAGCCTGTGTCCTCCTGTATCCCCGCCAGCGCTGTCCTTGTTTTCCTCCACACAACGGAACAGGCGGGCTCTCACGCCTCCCGGCTGTTTTCAGCTTCAGGTGGGCTGCTTTTGCTTCATATTTCCATCTTCTTAGTTATTAGGAAGGTCACACATTTTTTTCACATGTTTTAAGCTATTTACATTTTCTACTAGTAATCTGAGCCCATTTATTCAATAAGGTCTTAGCATTAGATCAAAGGGGGCTTCACTGGTAGCTCAAATAGAAAAGAATCCTGCTAACACAGAAGACCCAGGTTCAACCCCTAGGTTGAGAAGTTCCCCTGGAGAAAATCATGGGTAATTAATATCTTTGCAGGTCAAAAAATTGTTGACTATCACCTCAACTGAGTATTTTTAAAAGGCATTAATATCAATATTTAGATGTATTGGCTTTAATTATTTTTACTGAAGCGTTTAGCATGCATGCATGCATTGGAGAAGGAAACAGCAACCCACTCCAGTATTCTTGCCTGGAGAATCCCAGGGACAGAGGAGCCTGATGGGCTGCTGGCTATGGGGTCGTACAGAGTTGGACACGACTGAAGTGACTTAGCAGCAGCAGCAGCAGAGATGTTTTGGTTTCCAAAATGAGTATCTAAATAATAATCTGGAAAGAATCTGAGTAATAACAAAGAGGGCATGCTAATTATTCCCATGGACTCACTTTTTTTTTTAATTTCACAATTTCACGCTTTATTCATCTTTTCCGCCATTCCTACTTTGCCCCACCTGCTCAGGTTTGAGTCCAGAAAGATGTATCTTTAGGAAGCAGATCAAGGCTTGGCACCCACTCTGGGGACAGAATGCATGCCATGGAAAGAATTACAGATCCCAGTTAAACAGGCAGCAATAAGACAGCTTCGCTTCGGCTGATGCCTTCTTAGAGTAAAACAATTAAAACCATCGCCTGGCAGCATTTGGAGGCCTAGCGTTTACTGCAGCGCCGCAGAGGCTCTCCAAAGAAAGACTGACCACGGGGCCTCCTCGCAGGGACACCCCTGGTGTGCATGGAACAGGCTGCACCTCAGTTTTAGCCGGAATGAAGATAAAGCCAGACCATCTGGCCTGGCAAGGATCTGACGTCTTCTCTCTCCTGTAGGTAGACAGGAGCCACAGAACGTAGGCTCAGACACACATTTTAAACATCTGAAAGGGAAAGAGAACCTACAGTGATGAGCTCAAGTCGCTTGCCAGAAGCAAGCTCGCGGTGGGAGGAACAGCCGTGGGTGTTTCAGAGATGGGTGGTGTGGCTCTGCCTGTTAACATCTGGTGCTCGGAGCCCTGCGTGTGGGAGCTCGTGTTCCCGGGGATTGGGTGGGGTCGTGCCCCTCTGCTTCCTTGAGCCCCTGGTTCCAATTCACACCGACTCCCCTTTGGCCTTCAGCACTTTCTCACGTCAAGAACCGATTATCGTCCATGAAGATGGGAAGAAAATCTTGGCTCCTGCCGGCGCCAGGCCTTTGATCCACCCAGTGGATCCTGCCTCCTTCCTGCAATCTCAGCGGGAGAATTTGACGTTCACGGCGCGGCTCTCAGGAGGGGAGGCTGAAGACGCGGCAGAGGAGGCGGATGCAGGTACGATGAAGCAGACTCGGCCGCCTAGAGGCTGAGCCCCGGCTCCTGCCACGCGGCTCCACTTGTCCGGCGCTGGCCAGGCTGGAGGACGGAGCCGGCCTCCTCGGGGTCGGGATCGAGCTAGCCGACCCCTCAGGGATCCCAGGAATCACACCCGCAGCTTCGGTCCTGCAGGCCCGGCCTCGGACGAGCGGGGCGGAGCTCAGCTGCCACCAGTGCCGCGCACCGGCCTTGCCCGAATGGACCGGGTTTTGTGCGGACGCCTTACCTGCACACACATCCCAGACGTTCTCCGGAAGCAGCTATCAAGCACTCGCTCACGGTCCAGGGGCCGGACTGAGACGTGACCCCATGGTCTGGGTTGCTGTTGTCCACTGCTGGGCAGTGAAAACCCGCCCCTCCCCCGCCCCATTTCTGCACTTCCTCTCTGCCCATTGGGGTGAGATCCTCCGAGCCGTGGGTTTTGGGCTCCTTGCAAACACTCTGACTATAGTAATCAACCACAAGAACATTAATACACGTTAAAAGAAAACAAGGACAGAAGGAGAAAGAAGCTGGTAATAGTTTGAAATGCATATGAGAAAAGGTAATGATGCTTTTGAAATAATAGCAGTCTCCTGTTTGTTTTCTATCGAGATTCATATACACCACGTGCTCCCCCCGGCCCCCAGGTCCCAAGTCCTCCCTTGGAAGCACGTCCGTGGTGGCCAGAGGCTGTCTATGGAGTGTGGTGTCAAACTTTTCGTAAATCAAGGGTGTGGTGCGTCCGTCCTCCCTGCGGTCTTGGAACCCGCAGGCACAGGATGAGCGCTGCCCCCTGAGTTCTCCCGGCCTCTCCCTCACTGGCTCGCCGGTGGACGCTTCCTCTCTGTCCAAACCCATCCTGCAGGCTGGCCCTAACTGTCCCTGGAGAACATGCGGTGGCTCTGCAGTCCTAGAGCGCTGGGGACAGGGAGCAGTGGCCTCTCCTGACTCTGAAGACGCCCACCGTCTGACTCACTCATTTTCCAGCCTCCCACCTGCCTCCCAGTCCGCCCCGATGCTTGTGACTCTCACACGCCCCAGCCCAGGTCAGAACGCCCCTCCTAAGCATCTTATCATTGACTTCCCAGCCCTGCTCACCATCCCGGTTCTGGCTCAGTGTCTGTGAGGGTCAGGCTGAGCTGCCCACCAGTACCTCCTGAAGAGGAGCTCAGTGAATGTCTGCCAGCTGAAGGAATGATGCCTCGGCAGCCAGGCCAGCCCCTGCACTCAACACTCCACGGCCATCCTTACTGTTCAACCCACTTGGGTCAGCTCTGTCCACTCCCGTGCACCCGGGCACGCCGCCTGGGAAGCCCTCACCCCTTCCTGCACCCTAGTCATATCCCCCAGCCCCACCCAGCTCCTTACACATCTACCATCTGACCCCCTGTGAGTTCTCCCACCTCCGAGTTCCTGGAGGGCTCCCTGCACCACTGACAAGGCCTTCATCACATACCACCTCTCCCAGGACCTGAATGGTCCCCGTGTTTGTATCTGTGAAGTGAAAGTGTTTGCTTCTCAGTTGTGTCTGACTCTTTGTGACCCCATGGACTGTAGCCGCCAGGCTCTTCTGTCCACAGGATTCTCCAGGCAAGAATACTGGAGGGGGTTGCCATTCCCTCTCCAGGGGCTCTTCTTACCCAGGGATTGAACCCACGTCTCCTTCACTGACAGGCAGATTCTTTACCACTGAGCCACCCAGGAAATCCTAACAGGATATAGGAAGTGTTAAATATTTTATAAGATGAAAAAAGTTCAGGATTGACTATCATTTGAATAAATATTTCATATTATTGGATAAAACAAATTTTCATTATTCTATTGAACAAAGCGTGCCCTATCTGAAAGATATCAGGTGGAATATTTGTGTGTATGATTTATTGTCTTTTGGAAAATCCGATAGTTCTGCAAAAATTACATTTTAATGGATCAACATCGCAGCCTGTGCTGCTCTGGACCTTCTGAGTTATGAGCCCCTGTGGACCAGCTTGCCCTTCTTGCAGAAATAAGTGCCAGGCAGGGAAGGACAGAAAGCCTTGTGAGCTTAAAGGCCTTGGCTTATCATTAACTTGAATTTATCTTGTTTCACACATCCTCCTGCAGCAAAGATCCCAACCAAGACGTGGGGTGGGTGAGGGATACAGCTGACTTCTGTAAGATGAGAAAANTGAGCCACCCAGGAAATCCTAACAGGATATAGGAAGTGTTAAATATTTTATAAGATGAAAAAAGTTCAGGATTGACTATCATTTGAATAAATATTTCATATTATTGGATAAAACAAATTTTCATTATTCTATTGAACAAAGCGTGCCCTATCTGAAAGATATCAGGTGGAATATTTGTGTGTATGATTTATTGTCTTTTGGAAAATCCGATAGTTCTGCAAAAATTACATTTTAATGGATCAACATCGCAGCCTGTGCTGCTCTGGACCTTCTGAGTTATGAGCCCCTGTGGACCAGCTTGCCCTTCTTGCAGAAATAAGTGCCAGGCAGGGAAGGACAGAAAGCCTTGTGAGCTTAAAGGCCTTGGCTTATCATTAACTTGAATTTATCTTGTTTCACACATCCTCCTGCAGCAAAGATCCCAACCAAGACGTGGGGTGGGTGAGGGATACAGCTGACTTCTGTAAGATGAGAAAATCTCCAGTACTTTGGCCACCTGATGGGAAGAGCCGACTAATTGGAAAAGAACCTGATGCTGGGAAAGATTGAAGGCAGGAGGAGAAGGGGGCAGCAGAGGATGAGATGGTTGGATGGCTTCACTGACTCAATGGACATGAGTTTGAGCACGCTCCGGGAGACAGCGAGGGACCATGAGGGAGCCTGGCTGCTGCAGTCCATGGAGCTGCAAAGAGTCGGCCATGGCTGAGCCTGTGCAGCACAGTGAAGTTCTATAGATAGAGTCGGGCCTCATCCTCCACAGCCCTCCCAGGCCACACTGCGATGCATTTGCGCACCTGCTTGTCCCACTAGTATCTGAATTCTCCAGAAGAGAAGTACTTTTATCTCTTCAGAATCCACACCGTGCACGGTGCCCGCCACACCGTGGTCCTTAACCGCTGTTTGTTCTGTGTCAGCAAGCGCTGGTGAAGGGTACAGCAGAGAGAGGTGAGCATTCTCAGAGATCCCCCCGCAGGGGATCAATGAGCAGAACCCTCTGGATTTCCAAGAGAACCACCTGCTGGGGTCTGGGATAAAGCTGAGTGTCTGGTTTGCAAGATACAAAGGGCAGACCTGGTCAGCGCTTGGTGGTGAAGCATCTTGGCGTGGGGAGCCCACCGCCGCGTGCAGAGTCCTCGGCCAACTGGGCAAGGCAGAGGTGACGTCTGCTCTGGGGGAGATGTGTGGTGAGGCTGAGACCTGGCCTGCCCCCTGGACTGCAAACATCGCAGTGAAGCGAGCATCCCCTTGGGCTGGGCGGAGTCTCCAGAAGTTGCCTGTGAGTGTGTGCGGTTTACTGGCATCCTTGAGGGGCTGGGGCCATGAAGCACCACCCACTCCCGTCTCCCCCTCATTCCTCAGGGTTGGAATTTGGGGAAGGCAGCAAGGCAGCCAGCTGAAAAGCTGGATTTCCTTGTCTTCCCGTGGCTGGTGCGGTTCGTAAGATTTCAGTCGGAGTTGAGGGGTCCACCTCTGCCATCCCCCTGGCAGCCTGGATGTCTCTACAGCAGCAGCAGCTGTTCTCCACCATAGACGCACGCCTTGCTCAGGCACAGAAACCGAGAAGTCGGCAGGGTGGCTGGCGACATCATGGGACCACTTTGCGGCCCCGGTCGCTGACCTTCAGACTGTTGTCTATGTGGGAGACCAAGCAGACAAACGCACAGAGGCTGAGGGTTAAACCGCTGGTGTACGCGGTTTCTCTATAACCCTGACATCCCCGCTGCTGGGACCACTTGCCTTGTGAGCTGGTGGCCCAACGTGTGTTTCTGACGTGCTGTTCACACGGCCCCTGAGAGACGCAGGACTCGGCCTGCCTCCACCTCCAGCTGTGGCCACGTCCGTCGGGTCCCAGGCTCTCTGCCTGGATCATCCATCATTTAGGTGCCCGGAAAAGCAAGCCTCCGGGCTCGCCAGCCACTTGTGACATCAGCCAGATGGGTCTTCAGGTCTTCCCTGAACCCACTGGGCCCGGGCGTGGGACTCTGGGGGATGGTTTCATGGACCTTTTAATTTGGACACAGCTGGGAGTCTACGTCTCCCTGTGACTCATATTACTTTCCTTCCTCAAAGACCTTTGACTTTGAGTTTTATTGCTTATGTTTAAATCTTCCAGTTTGCAGTCGACACAAAGATTTCCTGGGGAGTGAATGCCAGACTCAGAGAGAAAAGTAAGGAAGCTTTGTGACGGCCTCGGAGGAAGAAGGACGTTCACAACAAGATACAGCTCGGGGGTGAGGGGGCTTCAGGGTACCAGGATTTCAGCTCCAACATGAAGGAGCTTCTGCAGCAGAGCCCAGAGAGCGTCGCCTTCTAAGCAGATCTGGATGAAGCTGTGAGCATCCTTCTGGCCCAGGGCAACAAGGTCTGTCTGCAGGTCTGGTCCAGGATATCGTGTGTGAGCGTGAGCTAGCTGACGGACGTGCGAAGAACCCACACACTGCCATCAACAGCAGAGAGAGAGGTCTGACGGGTGTGCTCTCCTGGACTTTGGGAGCCAGCAAGAACTAAATTCAAATCCCTCTCTCGCCACGTGCACACCGTCCAGCCAGCATGCTTGTTCTGAGGATGAAATGAGGAGCTGTGTGTAGAGGCCTGGCTGTCCAGAACTCAGGGTCGTGGCGTGGGGTTGGTGAGCACGGCCGTGGTGGGTGCGGGCTTTGCCATTCGGGAGGCGGTGGTCTGACTCGGGCTCCTGTGCTATGACCTCGGACACATCGGCTGGCCTTTCTAAGCTTCAGTGATCGGAGTCGCAAAACGGGGGTAATAATGCGTCTTACTGAGGGTTCTTGGGGGAACGGATGACATGGTGCCTGCCCTGCAAGCGCTTAGTGGATGCCTGAAACAGAGCAAGACCTTGGTGAGCCGTGCTGCCCGGCAGCCTCCCCCTCCTCCCCTCCCCTCTTCCCCTCCCCTCNGTTGATGTGGAGTGGGAAGTGGGGGGGTGGTTCAAGATTGGGAACTCATGTACACCTGAGATGAAAAAAAAATAAAATAAAATATGACACCAAAAATACAAAAAAAAAAAAAAAAAAGTTTAACTCAAAGTGGACCAAAGAGCGTGACATAAAACGATGAAACTCTTACGGAGGGGAACATATAGAGAGAGTTCATTGGACTTGGCAATGTTTTCTTGGATATGGTATCAAAAGCATAAGTAGCGAAGAGAAAATAAGATACATTGGAATGCATCAAAATTTAAAATTTCACACATCAGAAGAAACGGTCTACAGAATGAAAAGATAACCCACAGGACAGGAAGACACAGTTACTAAACATCTGTCTGAAAAGAGTTTTTATCCAGCATACACACAGAACCCCTACGTCCCAATAACAACGAAAATCTTATTTGAAAATGAGCCAAGAACCTGAACAGACATTTCTGTCAAGAAGAGACGCAGATGGCCAGTAAGCACAGGAAAGGAGGCTCGACGTCACAATCACTAGGGAAGTGCAGATCAAGCCACAGTGAGACACGGGTTCACGCCGTCAGCATGGCCACTATTAAAAACAGAGAAAGCAAGCGCTGATGAAGGTGTGATCAAGCTGAAACACCTGTGCCCTGTTTCTGGGAATGTAAAATAGTGAAACCACTGTGGAAAACAGCATGGAGGTTCCTCAAAAAACTAGAAGTAGGATTGCCATGTGATTCAGTAAGTCTACTTCTGGGTGTGAACCCAAAATAATGAAGGCGGGACTCAAGCGGATATTTGCACATCCATGTTCACAGTACTGTCATTCTCAGTGGCCAACAGGTAAGGCGATTTTAGTGTCCATTGGTAGAAGCGTCAATAAACACCATCCATATACTTACAATGGAATTGTACTCAATCGTGAAGGAGAAGGAAGTGTTGACTCACGCGACAACGTGGGCAAACCTTGAGAATACTGATATCAGGCCCAGGGAAATAAGCCAGTCACCAAAGACAAACATTACATCATTTCACTTAAATGAGGTTCGTAGAGCTATGGAACGGTTCATAGACACTGACGATGGAACAGAGGTTCCCGGAGGCTGGGAGAGGGCTAGTATTTGAAGGGTGTGGAGTTTCAGTTTGTGAAGATGAACGCTCTGGAGATGGATGGTGGCATTGGTTACAGAACAGTGCAAGTCCCTAGTGTCACTTAACCGTTCCCTTAAAGATGGTCAAAGGGCAAATTTTATGTTACATATATTTTATCACAATAAAAAGTTGAAGTTAATATAAACAGAAATTCTAATATTTTTACCCACACCTCAATGGACGGTTTCATGCAACGTCTATGCTCATGTCTTCTGCTTGGACAATACTGACCGAGAGGGTCCCTCATCCACCAAAAAGAGTTAAGGCCTCAGATTCCTCTTGCCTCAGTCACTTTGTCGTGAGTATACACACAGGATAGCCACAGAAGCAGATGGACGACTTTCAAGAAAGTCCACCTGGAAGATCCCACCACTTCTGCCATGCGCAGCCTCCACGTGACCTGCCCCACACACTTACCTACCAGCTTTGTGATCCAGGAGTCTGACTTCATGTCACCCTTGTCTAGACACTAAACCTCCTTGAAGAGAACAGTCCAGCGATGTGACCTAAAGTGATCAACTTTGCTTCTGGGCCACTTGGTTTCACGTCAACATGCTTTCACTTGTTTATTGGGACCATAGTCAGGGATGCCATTTCTGTACCTGAATAAATGGTCATCCCTCAGCATCCCTGGGCTTAGGGTCTCCCATGCACGCTCCAGTTCTTCCTAGGAAATTCGTAATATTTGCACCTAATCTATGCACATTCTCCTGTATACTTTAAATCATCTCAAATGACTTCTAATACCTAATGCAATGTAAATACTATGTAAATAGCTGTCTACATGTAGGAAATTCAAGTTTTGTGTTTGGGAAATTTTTGGAATTTTTCAAAAACCATTTTTTGATCCATGGTTGGTCAAATCTGCGGATGCAGAAACCACAGATGTGGAAGGTTGATTGTTCCTCGTTTTATAAAGAAAAGTGTTCTCCACCTTGAGTGAGTCCCAGGATACTGATCAGTATATTTTCAGAAGAACCTGGTCTCAATGTGTATAAGACACAAGACAAGCACATTGTAATTATGTCTTGGAGAAACAAAAATATCCAATTAGGTTGGCAGGGACCCAGCACAGGTGCCTTCTGAGTTGACCAGTGATGGTTATGGCAGCCGGTGCACGCTGGGATGCTTAACTGGTATGTGTGGAACCACCACAGTTCCAGAGACGATTATTTGGCTTTGTCCAGGTGCCCTTTCGTTCCACATTTGTCTTAGCTCCTTGCCAGACCCATATATTTATTTACCGTTCTCTGTGTCTGTTCCCAGAATATTTCTGTTTAGCAGAGAAGCAGTATCAGTAAACNTGCTTAACTGGTATGTGTGGAACCACCACAGTTCCAGAGACGATTATTTGGCTTTGTCCAGGTGCCCTTTCGTTCCACATTTGTCTTAGCTCCTTGCCAGACCCATATATTTATTTACCGTTCTCTGTGTCTGTTCCCAGAATATTTCTGTTTAGCAGAGAAGCAGTATCAGTAAACCCTACCGTGTTAGTTCAGTTTATCAGACAGCAAAATTGCTGGCCATAAATTGTTGATTTTTTTTTTTTTAGTTCTTTTAAAGTATATCTTGTAAAGGACTGATTTCCAATACTAAAAAAAGTCTTTTGAATTTGAGTCAGCTACGAACTTGTGAAGTCATGTTACATAAGCTCTTTATATTTGCACCAAGCTTTCAAATTTCCTAAGTCCTCATTTAATTCAGCAATAAATACTGTGTGTGTGCTTAGTCGCTTTAGTCATATCTGACTCTGTGAGACCACACGGACTGAAGCCCGCCAGGCTCCTCTGTCCATGGAGATTCTCCAGGCAAGAATACCGGGGTGGCTGCCACACCCTCCTCCAGGGGATCTTCCAGACCCAGCGATCGAAGCTGTGTCTCTTCAATCACCTGCGTTGGCAGCTGGGTTCTTTGCTACTAGTGTTGTCTGGAAATACTGTGTAGCCATCCAGCCCATTCTGAAGGAGATCAGCTCTGGGATTTCTTTGGAGGGAATGATGCTAAAGCTGAAGCTCCAGTACTCTGTCCACCTCATGCGAAAAGTTGACTCATTGGAAAAGACTCTGAAGCTGGGAGGGATTGGGGGCAGGAGGAGAAGGGGACGACCGAGGATGAGATGGCTGGATGGCACCACGGACTCGGTGGGCGTGAGTCTGAGTGAACTCCGGGAGTTGGTGATGGACAGGGAGGCCTGGCGTGCTGCGATTCATGGGGCTGCAAAGAGTCGGACACGACTGAGCGACTGAACTGAACTGAATGTAAATGGTGGTGGTGTTGGTATTGTTTAGTTGCTCAGTCGTGTCCAACTCTTTGCGCCCCGTGGACTGTAGCCCGCCAGGCTCCTCTGCTCGTGGGATCCTCCAGGCAAGAATACTGGAGTGGGTTGCCATTTCGTCCTCCAGGAGATCTTCCTAAGCCAGGAAGTCAACCCGTGTCTACTGCTTGGCAGGCGGATTCTTTACTACTGAGCCATGGTTCTGTGTTTTAAACATCAAATTCCACTTGTTCATTGTTGGTATGAAAGCAATTCACTATTATATATTAACCTCATAGCCTGTGGCCTGGCATTACTGACATTTGAGTCTAAGCAGACTCAGCTGGGGCTTCCCTTGTGGCTCAGCTAGTCAAGAATCCCCCTACAATGTGGGAGACCTGGGTTTGATCCCTGGGTTGGGAAGATATGCTGGAAAAGGGAAAGGCGACCCACTCCAGTATTCTGGCCTGGAGAATGCCATGGACAGAGAAGCCTGGTGGGCTACAGTCCATGGGGTCGCAAAGAGTCGGAAACGCCTGAAAGTGATTTAGCACGACGCTAAGCCAGGTTCTCCAGCCCGTCCAGCAACCCAGTGAGTATCCAGTGGCCTTTCAGCACATTTTTTTGCCTTCTTAAATCAGCCAGGATTAGTAACAGCTACCTGACAATGAGTCCTGACCGATGTACCTTCTAGGACCCTCATCCAAATTGCGCTCTCCGTGATAGCCTTATAACCACCTGAGCTTTGCTTTCACGTCTTCTGCAATTAGCTCAGGGCGATTGTTTCTTCCTCCCGCCGACAAGGCTCCGCAGGACCGAGCTCCTGTATGTTTGCCAAGAAGTTCCCACATGAGTTCAATCAAGTAAACATCTAATTAAAAGGAGTCTTAACAGCCCTGGCAAGACACAAAAGGTGGAAACCTCATGCTAGGAGAGTGAAGTCACAGAAGGCCTTGGCTGACCAGTTTCCTTAAGGCGTGTTTGCAATGAACCCTGCTTCTATGGTGGCTACAAATCACGAGTTTGCTGGAACAGTCCCAATTTCATGTAGCTCTTGACCACTGTTCCCTCAAATAGGCTCAGATCCTGTGTCTTGGTTTGGCTGCCCTAAATCCGAATTTCGTAAGAGAAGGAAAGCCAATTACAGGTTACTCCCACGGCAAATGCCTTACTGTGCTCCCGTGTCATGAGAGTAAAAGTGACTTGCCCAAGTGGACTGGAGGCCATGATGATGTCTGAGTGACTGCAGATGGCGTGTTCTGACGGCACTCCAATCCTACGCTTTCTTCAGAAACGTATAGTGACTGTGCTCGTTCAGAGGAGGCGTTTGTTAGCAATCCGCGGCTCCCGGTGGTGCGCACTGACCATGCTGGGCTGTGCAGACGTGGACCTGCGCTAAGGGTGCGCGCATGCGGGGCACTGTACCCTCGTGGGTCCTTTCAATCCTGGCCGAGGGTGTTCACACCCGAGAAGGCCCCTGGCCTGGTGACATCCCTGGGGGTGGTCCAGAACGGCTTCTGGTTTCCAGCTGATAGGGTTGCTCGGCGGAGGCAGACTCAAGGCCCCGGCGCAGTCTCTGTGAGCCGGAGGGGTAGGGGTGGGGCAGGCGTTGCCCGGGCTCTCCCACCCCCGGGAAGCGTGCTTCCTGGCCGCCTCGGCCTCTCTCGGATGTGTAGTGCGCGTCCTCCCGCACAGCGGCCCCGGGGCTCGCAGCGCGGGTTCAGGTGCTGCTGCCGGCAGCTGTGTCCAGGGGACGTTTGCCCCCTGAGAATATTACTTGTCTCCAACTCGCTGCTGTAGAGTCTTCATTTCCCTTCTCGTGTTTTTTGCATGTTCATTTTGCTGGTAAGTCCAGAAGCCAACGTGTTAACGTAAAATAATAACAGCAGCAACGTGCACAGCTCACCAGGCTCTGGACACTGCTCCATGCGTTTTACATACATGAGTTCAGTTCACCCTCACGGCCCCCTGGGGATGCAATGACTCGGATTATCTCCAATTTACAGAAGACGAGAACGAAGCCCAGGGAGAGAAAGCAGCTTGCTCAATGGCTTGTGGTTGGCGAGTGCTTGACCCCCTGTTTGAGCCCAGGCCACCTGCTCTGGCGCCCACAGCGCTGGGCCCCTGCGTCTCGGCCCCCTTGCACAGTTATCTTCCCGGTGATTGCGTAACATTAAATGCAAATACAATGTGCACTTGGGGCCTGAACACACAACTGTTTCAGAGGCGAAGGGTCGTGATGACTCACTCGACCAGTGTATTTTCCGAAGCTTTTTGAAAAATGCCCTTTACATAACAGGCTGATACAATGGGCATATTCTTTTATTTCTCATTATAAGTGTCCATAAATAGTCCATAGTGTTGAAATTGAATGGGCATCAGTTTTTATATTTCTGGAGCTTCTGTGGCCACCGCTGCCTGCTCCCAGAGTGTCAGCTGGGGCTAGGGGCAGAGAACAGAAGCCTCTTTTGCTGGCTGGGGCAGAAGCGGGCTTGGTACCTGGTCTCAGATGCTCACGTAGCCGTGGGGCGCTCTCTCTGGGAGCCGCAGACTCACACTCCAAGCTTCTGCTATGATGGGAGCTTTGCCCCCAGAGGCGCAGACAGAGAACACGGATCCTGCAGCCCCCAGGGGAGCTGCCTGGACAGGCTGCTGCTGCCAGCGCTGCCAGGATCCTCGGCCCAAGGGCACCCTTCACACCTGCCTCTCCTTCTGTGTCCCCCAGTTGGCAGGATCTCGTGGCAGGGCCATCCAGGAAACGCAGTTTCACCTCCCTGGCCGTGGCAGAACGGGTTGGCTCGCCACTAGGGGCCGGAGTGGGTGCTAGGAGAGCTGGCTGCCGGCACCCACGGCCGTCCTCTCCACCGGCCACCGAGCGCCATCCGCTTCGTCCCTGTGCTGGAGAGTCTCACCAGCAGCGCACCTGCTCACCTACCAACACGCGTCCTTCCCCAGAGCGGAAACCCGGCTCCTCTCGTCCAGGTCAGTCCCAACTCTCTTTGGAGGTCCTGAAGCCAGCATCAAAATACACTGTTAACAACCAACAACTGACCAGCAGACCTCGTTTTATTGCACTTTGCTTTATATGGCTTCACAGATACTGAGCGTTTCACAGATTTTAGGTTTGCGGTACCCTCTGCACGGAACAAGTCTGCTGGTGCCGTTTTTTTCCCCAAAGTATTTACTCACTTCACATCTCAGTGTCATATTTCAGTAATTCTCAAAATGTTTAAAACTTTTTGATTATTGTTCTATTTGTTATGGTGATCTGTGATCAATGATCTTTGATGTTATTATTGCAAAAAGATTGTGACTTGCTGAAGACTCAGAGGACAGCATCTTTTTAAGCAATAAGATATTTTTAAATTGAGGGGCGGCTATTGCACACTTACTATGCTATAGTATAAACATAATTTTTATGTGCCGTGGAAGCCAAAAACTTCATGTGATTCGCTTTCTAGAATATTCTCTCTATTGCCGTGGTCTGGAAACAGACTCCCAATATCTCCTAAGTGTGCCAGTCATCTGTGTAAAATAGTGGAGGAAAGTGAGCGCGAAAGGGAAAGCTGGCTAGTGTGCATGAGTGTATCCCCAGCAGAGAGGCGAGTCGGAGCGCTGCTCGGGCATTACAGTGCTGGGCTCCGTGGAGTGCCGGGAGGCCGCAGGTGGTAGGTGCAGGTTCCCGTCCTCTTCTTCCTGCCCTCCGTATCCTGCGCTTTCAGCCAGATCCTCGTTGGTTGGGATGCTTTGCTGTACAGGTGATGGCGATCATTAAGCGTGAGTGGTCTGGGGTCTGGTCACAAGTGGTCCTCAGGAGTGACAGGGAGACCTGATGGTCCACTTCCTGCTCTCTGGTCCTGGCCTCTGGTTCAAGGCACATCCCTGGTCTCGCTCCAGGCTCCATCCAGCGTCGTGTTCTGTCACAGACTCGTGAGGTGTGAGGTCCTAAGTCCCAAGTGGGCCAGCTGGAAAAGGCTCCTCTTGCTTCGGGCCCCACTCAAAACTGGCTCCCTTGGGGTTGCCTAGTAAGTAACCTGGGTCAGTGCAGCCATATCTGGAGTGAGTTGTCTCCGTGATACAAAGACGCCCATCCGGCTTTGCACCTTACTATTCATCATGGGGGTGCCAGGCTCAGAACTTGCATTTGCTTTCAAAGAGGCTCTTCGTCATGCCCCACGTTGCTACCCCAGACCCCAGGAGCCTGGTGGGAGCACGGCACTCCAACGACCGCCGGAGCTCGTCTCCCGCATTCCCGTGCGTGCGTATAGTCTCGAGTATCCAGGGACTCGCCACCTCCTGCTCACTAGTCACTCCTGACAGTGCTGTGAGTCCCATGCAGTGGCTCGGGGTGAGACGGCCTGCAGACTAAACAAGACACGGGGGCCTGGAGCTGGTGTTGTCTTGAGCAAGGCAACCCTTTGCTGTAATTTTGAGATGAATTTATCAACGCACCAAGTGGTGATGAATCTGCCTGCCAGTGCAGGAGAGGTAGGTTCAGTCTCTGGGTCAGGAAGATCCCCTGGAGTGGGAAGTGGCGACTCACTCCAGTATTCTTGCCTGGAAAATTCGATGGACAGAAGATCCTAATGGGCTGTTATCCGTGGGGCTGCACAGAGTCCGGCACAACTGAGCAGGCACGCTTGTCTGAGATTTCTTATTCTTGATTAGTTGGGCCTGACTCTGTTTGCCTGTCAGGTTGACTAAACTTTAGGTGGCTTGCATGAAATGACCTGAAGCTGCCAGCAATTCTTTAGATATGGTTAAAACAGACATACTTGCTGTGTGACTCAGGGAATTCAATCAGGGGCTCTGTAACAGCCTAGAGGAGTGGGATGGGGAAGGAGGTGGGAGGGAGGTTCAAGAGAGAGGGGACATAGGTATACCAGTGACCGATCCATGCTGATGTTTGGCAGAAACCAACACAATATTGCGGAGAAATTATCCTTCAATTAAAATTAATTTACTTATCAAAAAACATATACAAACCCAAGGAGATGGGATGATTGGAGTGTACTGCCGTCCTTGCCAGGTGAAATAAAAGTGGCTTTGGTGTCCTCTGCTTATGAGAAAAGAGGAAGGGGAGCTTTCTGGATCGATAGCTATGCACCGGGCTCCAGCAGGTACACTGATGTTCTCCAGTCAGCAGTCTATCCCTGGAAGAGCAGGTGCAGTTAGCATCCCCGCCAGTTGTTTTACAGTCAGGCCCACAAGCCTGCCTTCCACACAAGCCAAGGCTGAATCAGAACAAGGTGTGATCGGAATCGTTAACCCTACACCTTTCAAGAGTCAGCTTCTTGGAAATGTCCCCTTGGATGATATATTGCCCTTGACTGACTATTTAACTGGGAAGGGTATTTCCCTAGGTCCCCACCTGGGGCTTCCTTACATAACCCTCACTTTACAGGTCAGGAAAGTAGGGGGCCCCAAGCACATCTGCTCCGAACGTGCGGTTCAGGAACTAGGATAGTAATCACACATGACCTTCCATTGAGTTCAGAGGGGACAGTTGGGTCTGAAACATTTTTCATTTGGTAAACTTCATAAGGGGCCGCTCTATCCAGTAAACCGCAGAGGCATTCCCACGCCCTAAGCATTCATGTTATCTTAGAGCCAGGCTCTGAGAACAGGCCGTTAACTTCCTGACAGCCAGAGGGCAGATGAGTCCCACGCACTGGGCTGTCGCTGCACCACCTTGCTTCAGAAAATGCTACATCCCCTCATTTTGTGTCTCTGAACTGACCCTGAGGCAGTGAGTGGCCGTGCCTCCGTGACAGTGACCCGAACCCTCAGGATCAGTCTAGCAGCCTCCAGTCACCAGCCCAAGAAGTTCTGTTGGCTTGTTTGTCTGTTTGCTTTTATACGAATCAAGTAGGATCTTGGTGGGTTGCCTAGAACCGTCTCAGTTCTATGGACTTCAGGCTCATAGGACCTCTGCAATGACCTTGGGGTGAAATTTGTGAACATGGATACATTGGTTTGAAATTTGTTCATCCTTGAATAACTGGGGATGGTCTGTTTGCTTGTTGAGCTGACTGAAATGTGAGTAGCTTGCATGAAGTTAAATGAAGAAACCAGAAACTCTGAGATGTGGTTGAAAGAGACACACAAGCGCAGGGAGGTGGGAGAGTTGGAGTGACTGTATTAGCCTGTCCACCCCTCTTCTAATTATGTCCCCAAGAAGACCCAGAAAAATACGTCAGTGCCAGGATGCCAGCGTCTTTCGAGGGACCGCAGTGCGTGCCCACTGTGGGTTGAGGGGTGGGTAGAAGATAGCTGTTTCTGAAATGAGCTCAGTGATTTCAGTGGGGAGGATGGGACCCCCCAAGGCAGAGACCAGCATTGGAGCTGAAGGGCCAGGGTCAAGATGCTGTGACTCTTGGAAAGGTCAGCCGGGCCTGAGGGCTGTTCAGGGACCTAGCCTGCCCCTGTCTCTGGCAGAGATGATCCATCACGGGGTCTTTCCCTGCTTCATAAACTTCCAGAGAAAATAATGTCACCCAGAATTTATTTCCACTTCTAAGTGAAAATAGCTTCCACCTCCGGTTCATCTTTTGCGTGGGCAAACATCACACAAGGCTGAAGTTTCCTTAGAGCAGAGCTTCTCAAGCTTTCACGTGTGTTTGTATCACGAGGATCACGTAGCCTGGCTCAGCAGGGCTGAGATGCTGTGGTCCTCACCAGCCCCTAGTTGACACCACGTGGCTGGTCCCCGGTCCACGAGCAGGAGGAGGAAGGCTGCCCTGCCCGGCCCAGCTCCGCTTTTACCAGAGCTCCCCACTTTACAGAAGTCTCCTGTTAGATTTTATCGGGAACAAAAGAAGCTCTAATTTAAAACAGATCTAACTTTTTAAAACACCTGGTCTAAAGATTCATAATAAAATTCAACTTAAAAAGAGGCAGAGGACCAACTAACTCCAGTTCCCCTTGTTAAGAGTAAGAGAAGGCGCTTTACTCTGGGGCCGCGTTCCAGACGGCGTGTGTGTGCTCACTCGCTTCAGTCGTGTCTGAATCTCTGCCACCCTCTGGACCATAGCCCACCAGGCTCCTCCGTCCATGGGGATTCTCCAGGCAAGAATACTGAAGCGGATTTGCCATGCCCTCCTGCAGGCTCCCCGACCCAGGGATCGAACCCAGGCCTCTTCTGTTTCCTGCGTTGGCAGGAGGGTTTTTTACCACTAGCGCCAACTGGGAAGCCTCTTACAGATGGAGTTTTCAATTATCCAAGAAACCATTTTTGCAAAGCTTGTGGCCCCATGGACTGCAGCCCACCAAGCTCCTCTGTCCATGGGATTTCTCAGGCAAGAATACTGGAGTGCTTTGCCATTTCCCACCTCAGGGGATTTTTGCAACCCAGAGATTGAATCAGCATCTCCTGAATCGGCAGGCGGATTCTCTACCACTAATGCCACCTGGGCAGCCCCTACAGCTACTCAGTGCAAAGCCCCGTGAAGGCTGGATTCGCCTGCTATCAGCTTTTGCAAAGTGAAATTCTCCATCCACGGCTCTTTCGTCCGTGGAACCGTCTCCCCAAACACCGTGCGTTCCTTTGGCATCTCTCTCCCGGCCTGGGGTCCCATCTGGCAATTTCCACATGTGCATTTTTGTCGACCTGGCACTTCCTTCCAACCTCCTGCCAGAGAAGCCTCCCGTGCCCGAGGCCTGGAGGGCTGCCAATGAAACATTTCAGGTGGAGTTTGTGAGGACTCTTTGTGCAGGGACCACATTCCTGCGGCGAAATTATGAGGACATGAGGAAAGGCAGGAGAAAATGGCTTTCAAATAGACATCACCTATGCATTTGACATGCTCCTAAATTTTGATAAATGCCAATGACTTTCAGTTCCAGAGAGGCAGGATATTTATTACCAGTTCACCTTCTGTTGGTCTTGATTCCTAACACGTTAATGTCGTGTTCTTCCACCTATTGAAGTTCTTTTGAAATTACACTCAGGGCTCCATTTAAATGTCACTTTCTCTGTGATGTCATTCTGGATAACCCTGTTCTTGTCAAAAATAATTGATCCCTGCTCTGGCCTCGTGTGTAGCTGTGCAGTGGCTGCCAATAGATTTTAGTTATTAATAACAGATTTATTATATACTCTGAAGTAATCTTTATAAGGACATTGAGGAGTAATCTTTAAAGTAACCCAAACAGATCTGGTAAATCTTTGTCCATTCTACCTAATAAAACACATGTAATTAAATTGTGTATGTTTCAGTTTTTCATTGGAGGACGGCATGGTAGCTCACCCCAGTAGCCTTGCCTGGAGAATCCCCGTGGACAGAGGAACCTGGCGGGCCACAGTCCACGGGGTTGCAAAGAGTTGGACGTGAGTGAGCGGCTAAGCGCATATGTTTTATTGGTGCACTTAAATTGTTTTTTATTGATCTGTTTTATTTCTGGCTGTGCTGGGTGTTTGTCGCAGAGCTCTGGCTCTCCACACGCAGTAGCTGTGGCAGCAGGCTTAGCTGCATCCATAGCACGCAGATCCCCATTGCCAGGTGGGATCGAACCTGTGCCCGGCACCAGCAGGCAGAGTCCCACGGGACCACCAGGTCCCTCTAGGGGCGCTGTTGTTGCAGCTGGTCTTACACGGTACACTCTCCTTTCCTGTAGGTCGCAAGCTAATAAAAGGAAAAGATCACGCCTATTTGTTCTTTTTAAAATTTTAATACAGTTCTCAAATGTTGCTTTCCATTTACAGCTGTTACAAAATATTGGCTATGTTCCCGTGTGGTGCAATACATCCTTGAGCCCATCTTATGACCAGTAGTTTGCACCTCTTAAATCCCCACCCGTGGCTTGCCCCTCCCCCTCCCCACTGGTAACCACCAGTCTGTCCTCTGTACCCGTGAGGCTGCTTCTGTTTTCTGTCATACTCACCAGTCTGCTTGTTTCGGTTCCCCGTGTAGGTGAGAGCATGCAGTGTTGGTCTTTCCCTGACGTATTTCACTTAGCACGTGCCCTCTAGGTCTGTCCCTGGTGCTCCAAATGGCAAAATGCTGTTCTTCTCTGCAGCTGAGTAGTATTCCATTGTCTGCGTCTACGTCTATGCACGACACCCCTTCTTTATCCATCCATCTCTCCTTGGAGACCTAGGTTGCTTCCACGCCTTCATTTATTCTTCACATTAGGGCTAATATATCCAAGGTTCCCAGTCCTGTGAAACCCACACTACCGTAAGTGAAATTTGATGTATATACGTGTGAACATGATTTAAGGGGGGACAGATTTGGAGAAGGCAATGGCAGCCCACTCCAGTGCTCTTGCCTGGAGGATCCCAGGGACGGGGGAGCCTGGGGGGCTGCCGTCTACGGGGTCGCACAGGGTCGGACGCGACTGGAGCGACTTGGCAGCAGCAGCAGCAGATCTGTATAGAGCTTCAGTTTCTTGAAAGAACCTGAGAACTTGTAGAAATTAATACCCATTGGCCTAGAGAATCTCATAGTGAGCCTGGTTATG
This sequence comes from Neotragus moschatus, assembly GCA_006410615.1. Classification (NCBI taxonomy): domain Eukaryota; kingdom Metazoa; phylum Chordata; class Mammalia; order Artiodactyla; family Bovidae; genus Neotragus; species Neotragus moschatus. The sequence continues at coordinate 575,103 of SJYA01002745.1, read as the reverse complement.
AAGCAAAAACCTGTTTATAGCACAGCTGTCTTTGCAGTATTCCTCAAGCACTGATTTGGAGGTTCTAAGACTTGGATTTGGGGTGTTCGCTGTGTGGGAAATGGGGCGCATGCATGCAGAGGCTCAGTTATCATGTTTTCTGCTTCCATGGATGGCGGTCGGCCGGCGGGGCCTGTGCAGCACTTCACGCTTCCACTGGGAGGGGAGCAGAGCCAGGGGAAGGTGGGGCAGCAGGGAGCGGGGTTCAGCAGGGAGCGGGGGTCAGTGGNTGGGGGAGGCTGGATGTCTCCAGGACCCGGGGTCCCCACGGGGCTCCCACCTGGAGGAGGCTGGATGTCTCCAGGACCCGGGGTCCCCACGGGGCTCCCACCTGGGGGAGGCTGGATGTCTCCAGGACCCAGGGGTCCCCACGGGGGCTCCCGCCTGGGGGAGGCTGGGCAAAGTGACAATGTTCACTCAGCCCCTTCTCAGCAGCGGGTCAGGGAAGGAGGGCAGAAAGCACCTCTACTATTTACCAAGTGCAGAGGGTCCTTCACCCGTTTCTCTCACCTCCCCTGTCTAAAGCATAAGCGCCCCTTCAGAAGGCTACGCCAACAACTGCATTATTCCAGACACCCAGTTGGCTCTCTCAGCACTCCCGGATCCCACGTTTATTGGGAGTCGTTTACGTAGGAGGCCCTGCGCCTGGTGATCACATCAAACCAAGATTAACAGACAGTAACAGCGTCATCCCAAGAGCAGACCCGAGTTGAGTCGCTAATCCGGCTCTCTGCCTTTATTGGCAGATCCTGTCTGTGAAATGGGTGTGACGATGCTCATCTCATGGTTTAGACACAAGAACCTATCTATTCTTCTATGAACCAACCTACGCCCGTGTCTGCAAGCGACAGGCCCTGTAGGTGAAGGTGCCCTCCTTGCCCACCCCACAGTGGGCAGGCACTGGGTGGGAAGAACGCTTGCAGAGAGTACAAATGAGTCCCAGCCCACAGCAGCTGACGCCACACACTGAAATCGCAGCCTGAGAGGGCACAGACACTCGGGAAAGAGAGATCTGAAGGTGCCTCCAGGAGGAGGCTGCATCCGGCCGGAGGGGCAGCACAGACCAGCCCAGACACTCCTGGTCGCAGCCTGCCCCGAGGCCAGGGCTGCCCTGTGGCTGCTCGGTGCCTGGAGGCATCACAGGGTTGGCCTTGGGTGACCCCAGTGTCACCCCAAGAGCATTTCCCACTGCCCTTCAGGGTTCCTCTAGGAGCAGAAGCTGTGATCCCCATCTCTCTGCAGGTGGTTCAGAGGCTCCGAGTCTAGGAGATGCCCTTCAGCACCCCAGCCCCTGACCAACCCCTACTGCCCATGTTCCCACAGTGGCAGAGGGTTTTCATTGGACCTATCGTCCACTGACCAGCCAGATCCTGAAAACTATTATAAAAAATATATCAGACAGTCGCTAGGAAGAGGTGCTGCTCCCCTGGGCATTCATCTGAGGAACAGAGTCTTGTTAATGTGCAATGTCTGGTTCCAAGCACAACTGAAGACTGTGGGGATGCTGAGGAGGATGGGGGAGCACAGGAAGGACCAGAGGGTGGGGCCGCCCCTGGACAGAGCAGGCCGAGAAGGGGCACTCTGGGAGTAGGGGGTCAAGGTCAACATTAGCCACCCCGCCCGCACAGACAACTCTCCTGGGGCAGGACGGATGTCCCTCCTCCCGTGAAGACTGGAGCCACGTGCCCGTCTGGGGCTGCCCAGGAGTCTTCCTTTTCCCACCTGCCCCGACTGGCGAGCAGTGAGCAGATGGCAGTTTCTGCACGTGCACGGCGCTGCCCTAAGCTCTAAGAGCAGGAGGCAGCTCGTCCGGGGCCCCATCTCCTGGGGGTGGGGTCGGGGGCAGTCTCGGTCGGCTAACAAGCGCTATAAAGGCCACGGGGTCTGCAATCTTCAGGCGAGCCCGTCTTCAACTGTTTTCAGCAGCCCACCCCCGGGGCACATCCTCACTGGCAGTGAGGCACCCATGGGCTGTGGCTGAGAAACGGTCTGAACCCCAGGTCTAGCACCCCAAAGCGCGGGCCCCTTGGAAGCGGCAGCTCAAGGCAAAGCCCAGAGCAGGACCAGTGAAGGGTGCCACCTGGAGCCTGGGGGCTGCAGGAGGGAAGGGAGGTGGGAGTGGGGGTCGAGGCCGAGCGAAGCTTTCAGACGTTGCCTCACTCTCCCAGCTCCGGTCCTCGAGCCTGCACTCAGCGCCCAGCGCAGGGGCGGATAAGCGTTTGTAAGTCCAGGGAGGCCCTGGAGGCTGCGTTTTGCAGCCGCCGCCTCCTCCTCTTGCCTCTCCTTGTCTTTCACAGGAAGGAGGGGACAGGCTGATGCATGAGTCCCCAGACAGGAGGGTCGCCGTCCCTCACATGACGTGTGACAGTTATGAACTGCTTCGGGGGGCAGCCCTCAGACACCCAGGGCGGCCTTAGCCAGAGGGGACCCGCAGAGGGGAAGCCTGCTCCTCGTGCAGGCGGTGAGCTGCGGCCAGGGCGTTTATCTATCACAGAAGGCCTAGATGCCCTGAGAGGGCAGACACTGGACTCCTTCGTTTGTGATGAGCGGAAAAACCCTGCCTCAAATAGGCCTAAAGGAGAAGGAAATCTATCCCCTCTCATCGGAAGGGGCTCAGCATTGGTGAGTCCAGTGGCTACGAGGTCACAGCTGACAGGTTCCTTCTGCCTGGCTGGGCCCAGGGCTGGCTTGTCCCTGGGGAGCCGGAACCGGCTGCAGCAGCCCTGACATCATCGACCCACGGACAGTCTCTGCACAAGGAGCAACCCTTCCCAGGAGCCCCTCACATGCCCCGTGGTCTCCGATGAACAGCTAGCAAACCAGCCCCTGGCAGAGGGATGGGGGAGGCCACCTCGGGCCTGCACTTCTTGGGGTGTCCTCTCGGGTCAGGGTCGGCATGGCAGCTGGAGCCCCCTGAATCAGGCAGGGAGGAGATGAACCTTCACAAAGTCGGAATTCTGCTCCGCAGGAGGACGGGTGAGAGGAGGAAGCAGTGGCTGGACGAAGAGCTCAGCTGACCTCGCCAGCGTCTTCCCCAGCAGAGAGCTGGTGTGGGGAGCGGCTTGGTGGTGGCTTAGTGGCTCAGCCGTGTCCGACTCTTTATGACCCTCTGGGCTGTGGGCTCCTCTGTCCATGGGACTTCCCAGACAAGAGGACTAGAGCTGGTTGCCATTTCCTTCTCCAGGGGATCTTTCTGACCCAGGGGATCAAACCTGAGTCTCCTGCATTGCAGACGGATTCTTTACCACTGAGCCACCATGGAGGCCTCCAAATTTCAGGTACGCGGTGACCACGAAGGGAGAATGACTTGCACGGAGCTAATCCCAAGGGTGTCCATGATTGTAAGCGAGGGCACAGGTCCCCCGCGCCACCAGCAGTCCTCGGGGAGGCTGCCGTCAAGCTCAGCTCTATGCCTCTCGCCTGCTCCCCATCCCAGAAGGAGGCTCTGGAAGCAGGCACAAGGCAGAGACCGGGCTGGGGGCGGGCGGGGGGAATGTGGCGTGTCAGAGGAAAAGGTGCAGAGACCCTCTTCTCCGCTGTGTCCCTCCAGTCTTCCCAGGGCCTCCACATCCCACGGGGCTCCCAGCAGAGCTGAGACCTGGTCCCGGCCCTCGGTGCAGTCTGGACACGGCCCACAGGGACTGCGGCTGAGATCAGAGCTGGCGCCAGCCCAGCCCCACGCCACAGCGTCGAGGAAGACGGCAACTGGCGGGCTGGGCCTCTGCGGGCGCTCTGGGCCCGCAGCCTCAGGCTCCCGGAGGGAAGCACCCCCTGGTGTTGTGGTTGTTGCTGCTGTTTAACCAGTCGAGGCTTCCATCCACATTAAAACTCAAAGCAGGGCTTCACCTTCTCTCCAGCGAGGCACACAGGAGCAGGAGACGAAGCCAGAGGACAGGTGCTGGCGGGGGCGGAGCCTGGGGTGAGATGAAAGCTTTTCAGCAGAGGAGTAACATGGCCTGGCTCACGTCCTCAAACTCCCTCTCTGGAGCTTAGCTGAGAATAGACCTCTTCCTTTTTTAAAGTTTTTTTTTTTTTTTTTTTTTTTGAGTATAGCTGCTTTACAGTGTCTTGTGGCTGACCTCATCCCAGAGCCCAGCGAGGCCCTGGGCAGTGAGTAGTGTTGCTCTTAGCCATAGGGCATGGAGCAAGACGCCCTTATTTATTTATTCAGTGGTTTTTATTATCTACTGGGGTATAGCCGATTAACAGTGTTGTGATAGTTTCAGGTGGACAGCTAAAGGGACTCAGCCACGCATCAAACATGTGTCCGTTCTCTCCCAGCCTCCCCTCCCATCCAGGCCGCCACGTGACCCTGAGCAGAGTGCCCTGCGCTCTACAGCAGGTAGGCCCTTGCTGGCTGTCCACTTTAAGTACAGAGTGTGTACACGTCCATCCCCAACTCCCCATCCCTTCCCCTTGGCAACCATAGTTTGTTCACTAAGAAACTCCCTTACTTAAACGGAGAGAAATGTTGCATTAGAAAGCATTTATTTGGGGGAACAGATATTGCTAACATCACAAACTTAGTTGAGCTTTAAAACAGACTGATGCAGGAACTGAGGGGAGCTAGATAAGGAACATTATTACACCGGGTGGCGGAAAAGAGATTGGCTGTGCAGTATTTTACTTCATTCTGTTTGGCTTTGAATTATGGGAGTTTATTCCTTCACGGTTCTGAAGGCAAGATGTCTGAAGACAGGGTACCAGCAGAGTTTGGTCCTTCTTTTTGTATTATAAAAATTTATTATGAAATTTAAAAATGTATTTATTTTAATTGCAGGGTAATTACTTTCCAATATTATGGTGGCTTTTGCCATATATCGACATGAATCGGCCATGGGTGTACATGTGTTCCCCATCCTGAACCCCCTCCCACCTCCCTCCCCACCCCTTCATTCTGGGTCATCCCAGTGCACCAGCCCTGAGCAACCTGTCTCACGCATACATTTTTAATTGCAAAAAACACATAACAAAATTTACCATTTTGACCACTTTTAAGTGCGTAGCTAAGGAATGTGTGTATACACGTATTCATGTTGCGTACAGACAATTTTAGATAAATAGTTGACTGCGGTACAGCTGCTACAGAAAAGTGCACGGAATTTTCACAAAGTGCACATCCTCATGTAATCTAGTCCAAAACAGAAAAGAATGCTGTCAGTGCCTGGGGTGGCTTCCAAACGTCCCTCTGAATCACGTCTCTTTTGTCCCACATCCAGAAGGTAACCAGCCACTAACTGCCTTCTACCAGCACAGCATAAGTTGGCCTGCTTTTGAACTTGGCACAAATGGGATGCCATGGTGTGCACTCCTGTGCGTCTGACTGCTTTAGTTCACAGTCATCCGTGAGAGACTCCTCTGTGCTCTGGAAATTGTTCCTTTTCGTTGCTGTGTAGTATTTCACTGGAAAATCCCATGGACAGAGGAGCCTGGAGGCTGCGGTCCATGGCGTCGCGAAGAGTCGGACACGACTGAGCGACTTCCCTTTCACTTTTCACTTTCATGCACTGGAGAAGGAAATGGCAACCCCCTCCAGTACTCCTGCCTGGAGAATCCCAGGGACAGGGGAGCCTGGTGGGCTGCCATCTATGGGGTCGCACAGAGTCGGACACGACTGAAGCAACTTGGCGGCAGCAGCAGCACAAACTCGCTGTTCTGCTGTTGGTGAACACTTGACTGGCTCTCAGCTCTGAACTGCAACGAGCAACGTTCTTCACTAGCTCCGTGAATGTTTCTATGAGGACGTTCGCTCTTGCTTCGGATGCGCACTCGCAATGCAAATCCAGGGGCAGACGCACTGAGTGGGAGGGTCGGCGCAAGTTCGGTTTTACTCGACTTGCGGCTGCTTAGTCGCTGAGCCACGTCCGATTCTTTGCGACTCCACGGACTGTAGCCCACCAGGCTCTTCTGTCTATGGGATTTCCCAGGCAAGAATACTGGAGTGGGGAGCCAGTTCTTTCTCTGGGGATCTTCTCCACCCAGGGATTGAACCCACATCTCAATACTAGAGTTTTCTTAAGTGACTGTACCACTTTACATTCTCAGTAACAGTGTATTCGAGTTCTCATTAGTTTATGTCTTTGCCAGCTGTTGGTATAGTTTGTCTTCTTAAGAGCAGTTCTGGGGCACGTGTAATGGAATCTCATTGGAGTTTTAATTTGCATTTCCTCGAACAGTAAGGCTGAACACATTTTCAGACGCTTATTGGCCCATTTGGATGTCTTCTTTCATGAGGCACCTATTCAAGACCTTGACCTTTTTTTAAAAAAAATTGACTTATGTTTTTCTTACTGATTTGTAGGAAATCTTTATATTTTCTGGACACAGGTTCCTCGTTGAATATATGTATTGCAAATATCTTCTCTCACTCTGTGGCTTGCTTTTTCACCCTCTCCCCTACTAGTGATTTTGTTGATCAGAAATTCTTAATTGTAACACAGTCCAGATTAACAGCCTTTTCTTTAAAACCAGTGCTTTTCATGTGTTCTGTTTGAGAAATACTTGTCCGTCTCAAAAGTCACGGAGACATTTCCCTATGTTATTTTCTAGAGGTTTATTGTTTACCTGTCACATCTGCATGCGTGATTCACCCTGGAACTGATTCTGTATGTGGCATGAGGTGGATCATTCTTTCTATTAACTCTGCCTTGTTTCTTTCAAAAAACCGTTCGTTGTGACGCTTCAAGCTAAATGAGTCAGGCATGCCAGAGAAACCTGGCTTCCACGGAACAACCTCCCTATTTGCCATTTTGTCCTCAATTAGAGAAAAGACTCTTTTTACCCCAGTCCGTAAAAAGAAGACATCAAGCTATACTAAGCCTCACTTTCTGACAACTGTGTGGGTGTTGGGAGGTCCTGGGAGCCCCTAGAAGTCTGTCCTTACAAAGAGGACACATGTCTCTGCTGTGTGCTTCTTGGGCTCTCTTTTTCTAAAAGTGAACATAAATATTTCCCTTCTGCTTGAGGCGCGGTGCCTGGATCTATGAACTCCTGCCTTGTCACGCTGAAAGTAGGAATCTGTGAGTCACCTACCTGTCCTCATCTCCTGTAACCACGGTTACCCGCCTCCGGATGATAAATGGTCTCCGATCAGATGACAGTCGGGCTGCACAGCCTCTGACTGAGGGGTGTTTCTCCCCAGGTTAGGTTACTGACTCGCTAGGTGGTACAGCTGCCTTCTAAACTCCTCGTCCCGCGGCGCTCTGCCTCCGCAGCTGCGAGCGCACGTGAAACCCTCTGAGATACCGCGCAGCTCTGAGCGCGTCTCAGCCTCCGCTTCCGGCGTCCGTCCTGCTCCAGGTGCACCTGGCGGCCCCCTTCCTTCCGCCCGCCTCCTCTGCAGCCTGATGGATTGTGTTGTCGGTGGAAAGTCGCTCTCCTTTGACGCCACATTTCCTCTTTCTCTTTTCACTTTTTATGCTGTCGCAGAGATTCCTCAATAGCGTTATTGGGCTTCCATTTTGCTTTGAAAGAGATATTGCTCTTTTTGAAGAACAGGTTTATCTTTTAGCAGAAATCCATCTTTTAGAGTTTTCAGGCCTCCATTAGCAGTTTGTTCGATTTCATGACACCCTCTCCCCCCAGAACAAGGGCCAAAATTGTACAAGGCAGGCTTCTACAAAGTAACTCTGATTTGGTTTTGGGAAAAGGTCAAGGAATTTGCAATGTCGCAGCCTAACGTAATGCAAATATCACTCGAATGGGAGCGAGTGGAGGGGGGATTCCAGGCCCAGTTTTGCTGTCAGTTCCTTATATGACCTGATGTTTCACTCCACAGTCTCAGTTTCCTTGTTACTTAAATGGAGGAACTGCCTCTCAAGGTCAATGTCAAAGGTAATCGAGTAGATTTCTCTGCAAGCGGACACACCGGAGGTTGGAGGGTCAGGAGTATGCAGCAGCCGCGTAGACTTCCTTTACCTCTATTAAGGCTCTCTATCGATTTTAAAGCAGGTGCACGTGGAGACATTCCTACATCTGCCTGCGAGTGTGTGCATGTGCCTGGTGGTGTCCGACTCTGCAACCCCACGGCCTGCAGCCCACCAGGCTCCTCTGTCCATGGGATTCTCCAGGCAAGAAGACTGGACTGGGTAGCCATTCCCTTTGCCAGGGGATCTTCCTGACCCAGGGATCGAACCCACATCTCCTACATTGCAGGCAGATTCTTTACCATCTGAGCCACCAGAGAAGCACCACAACAGAAGTCAGTCTTACTGAGTTTCATCTCACATACACACACACACACACACACACACACAGACACACACACACACACAGACACACACACACACACACAGACACACACACACACACACACACACAAGTAAAACAACAGAAACCTGAGTAATGGATTCCTTAGACTTCAGTGTTCTTGACAGTAAAAGTAAAGTACAAAAAAGACTGGATAGTTTTCAGCATTAATTTCAAATTTGATCTATCAATTTATTTTGTATAGAATCATTTAAACGTTGATAGAATCATTTAACGTCTTAGAAAATACATCATGAAATCAGATGTACAGTAGCTGCTGTTATTTTCCTCTTTTGATATGTAGCTTAAAAAAATATTTTTAAAAAGCCCTGGTGATGGAGGTTTCTGGCGAGTGTCCACTGTATCAGTTCAGTTCAGTTCACTCACTCAGTCACGTCCGACCCTTTGCGACCCCATGAATCGCAGCACGCCAGGCCTCCCTGTCCATCACCAGCTCCCAGAGTTCACTCAGNCCAGATAAAGTCTGACACTGTTTCCAGTGTTTCCCCATCTATTTCCCATGAAGGGATGAGACCGGATGCCATGATCTTCATTTTCTGAATGTTGAGCTTTAAGCCAACTTTTTCACTCTCCTCTTTCACTTTCAACAAGAGGCTTTTTAGTTCTTCTTCACTTTCTGCCGTAAGGGTGGTGTCATCTGCACATCTGAGGTTAGTGATATTTTTCCCGGCAATCTTGATCAGCACACACTTATTGGGCATTTTCTGTGTATAAGGCCCTGTGGAGATGTCAAAGATGTAAATCAATGTGGATGTTATCTTTAGGAAGTCTGAAACCAGCCTGGACAAATGAGACTCAAGTGAAAATGTAAATCACAGTAAAAATGTAAATAATGATCAAAACTCATGATTCCTGGGCATTTTTTTTTTAATCTGATAAAGTGATTCTAAAGTTCATTGAGAAGAAAAAATGAGCAAGAACTGCCAAGAAAAAGTTGAAAAGAATTATAAGCAGTGACTGGGGAGGAGAAAGTGTTGGCACTGCCAGCTGCCCAGGAAGTGTTGGCACTGCCAGCTGCCCAAAAGGCCTATAAAACCACTGCCGTTATAGAAGTCTGCCATCATTTAGGATCAAATAAGAAAACAGAAACAGACTCGAGGGATGTGCACGTGTGCGCCAGCATTCAATTTATGATAAAACTGGCCTTTTAAATCACAGAAAAATATATATTTCATAATTGGTAAACTCTTTGGAGGGCTTCCCAGGTGGCACCAATGGTAAAGGACCCACCTGCCATTGCCGACGTAGGAGTCCGGGGTTTGATCCCTGGGTCAGAAAGATCCCCTGGAGGAGGGCGTGGCAGCCCACTCCGATATTCTTGCCTGGAGAATCCCATGGACAGGGGAGCCTGACGGGCTGCAGTCCACGGGTCACAAAGATCTGGAGGTGACTGGCTGTGCACTCACATCTGTGAATCAGCTGGTGGTTCTTCTCAGTCAGATCAGCTTGTCAGAGCTCTGCTGGGCTCCGTGTATCTGCAGTCAGGCTGGCCACAGAGGACCAGGGATGAGCTCACCCAGCATTCTGCCGGTTGACAGGCTGTTGGCAGGGGTGGCGGGGTGACTGGGCCATGTGTGGAGGCCTCCAGCACTCCAGCTGGGCTTCGTCCCATGGGGGCCACTGTAGGGTTCCCAAGAGCAGCCAGAGAGCCCCCCAGCATGTGAGCACACCTCCAGTCTCTGCTCGGATTCACTTGGCTCGTCAGGTCTCATGGCCAGCACAGATTTTAAGGCTGGAGGCGCAGGGGCAGATGCTAGGGAGGCAGTTTTACACTCTCTCATGATGCATTGGTTGATAATGAACCTTAGAAGCCGTCTAAGTCGTTTAGTGGCTTCCTTGGTGGTTTAGTGGCTAAGACTCTGTGTTCCCAGTGCCGGGGGCTCTGGTTCCCTCCCTGGTCGGGAACTAAGAGCTCCCACACTGCAGCTGAAGTTCTCACAGGCTGCAACTAAGACCCAGTGCAGTCAAATTCATTATATTAAAAAAAGAAATCTAGATGTCCCCAAACAGGGAAATGGCAAAATAAAATGCATTTCAGCCATACAATGGACAAGGCATGATATTACAGGGGGGAAAAACTGATACATAAAGATGCCTTGTGAAAACACAAAACCTCTTTCGTGAAAAAAGAAAAAGCTTGAAAAAAAGACACAAAAACAAAGTCTAAAATGTTTTCACACCTATCTCTGAACAGAAGTGTTATGAGAGAAACGTTTCCTTCAGTTACAGGTTGGACTGGTCTCCACCTCTTGGGACCATAGGTAAGCTACCAAAACTCTTCAAGCCACAGTTTCTTCATCTATAAAATGGGAGTTACACCTTAACATCTGCCTGGAGAAGTTGTTATGAGGGTTATATGTGATGTTTCACATGAAGGGTTTCACACATAGCCAGGCAAATAATAGTTGGTCGATACATGGTAGATAAGAATTCATTTCTTTTTCCAATTAGAGAACAGAATGATACTGTTTTTAAACCATAGTTTAAAAGATACAGGCTTAGAATAGCATTTGTATTTACTTAGTACTCATTGATTGAAAAAGTACGTGACAAAAAGTATCAATACCTGTTTGCAATGTTTTCTATTAGACTAGTGTTTTATTAGTACCAACGTGAAAAATGGCAGTCCATAGAACATGTGATAAATATTTACTGAATCCACAGATGACGTGTGCTGTGCAAAGGGATTTGAAGCCTTGCCAGTGATTTTTGTCTCGTGGTTTGGGAGCCAATTATTTGAGACAACAAAGGAAAAGAAGTAACAGGCAGAGGCTGATGATCTGCTGATGAAATCCCCTCGGCGGTAAATGGATAATGTGTGTGTGTGCTCGGTGGTGTCCGATTCTTTGCGACCCCTGTGGACTGGAGCCCGCTAGGCTCCTCTGTCCCTGGGATTCCCCAGGCAAGAATCCTGGAGTGGGCTGCCATTTCCTCCTCCAGGGCATCTTTCTGACCCAGCAATTGAATCCTTGTCTCTTGTGTCTCCTGCATAGGAAGGCAGGTTCCTTACTGGTAGTGGCACCTGGGAAGCCCTAAGTGGATACTGCTGTTTGCCTAAGATTTCTTAAACTTGTTAAGAAATTTCTTCTATTCGTTGATTTCTTAAACATTAAGACTTGTCCTCTATTATAAATGGCACCGGAGGCCTGTGTGGCCCCAGCCTTGATCAGCCACAGTCTGCCTTCTGCGCCTTCTGCCCTCAGGGTTCCGTGGAAGCACAGATCTCTTAAAGCCGGTGCTTCCTGGGTGCTGTTTGCTACTTTTTAAAATCTCACACGTGACTTTCAGAGTTTGACTAGTTTGGAGTCCACAGCAAACCTCCCAGATTTAAAAAAAAAAAAAAAAAAAAAACTCCCAGCTTATTTTGTCCCCAGAACTCTTCCCCCAGAAAACCCATTTGTTTGTTTGGCTGCGCTGGGTCTTAGCTGTGGCACGCGGGAGGTTTCGGTTGTGGCGTGCGGGACCTAGTTGCTGACCAAGGATTGAACCTGGGCCCCCTGCACCGGGAGTGCAGAGTCTTAGCCACTGGACCACCAGGGAAGTGCCCCAGCATTCTTTCAAATGCTCTTAATTCCCTAAATCTCATTAAAGTAGAAGAAAACACGGAAGTGGGTGAGATGCGTGCCCCTTTCAACAATCCACTGGAAGCCTGTCGGTCGGACAGCAGGGTCACCGCACGAGGTTGTGAGAAGGAGCGGCTGCTTTCAGCGGCTCAGCTGTGCAAAGGGCTCCTGCTCCCTGACATTCGGGGCGCCCCTCTTATAGTCAGTCCCCGAGTTTTCTTCTGGAGGCACTGAAACAGCTCTGCCCTGCCTTTTCTTTGGAGGAATCTGATACCGCTCTACGAGTTTCCATCTCCGCCACATCATTCTGGGCAGAAGAGGCCCTGTTTTTGTTCCCTCTTCCAGAAGGTTGCCCATCGTCTTAATTCAGACACCTCTGCCAGGACCTCCTGGTGAGGCCCGGACAACGTCCAGACGCTCAGCGCGATGGCCATCGAGTCAGCCGGGCAGGGGCTTCCGAGAGCAGCGTATCCTAATGGGTGGGTTTTACTCTCCTCCTGAGTTTGGCCCCAGCCAGACCCTGAGGAAGTAGCTCAGGAAAGATCCCAGCAGACCCTCGGGTCCTCTTATTGGACAACCAGGAGCCTGGTCCCAGGCCAGGACAGTCTGGGGAGTAGGACCTGAGTGTTCCCTGCCGCATCTCCACCTGAGGCCCCCGACTTCATTCCTGCTGACCCGTGACCTGGTCCTCTCGTCTCCTCACTGGCTTCACTCTGACCCCTGGGAAGCGCAGGCTGCTTTATTTTTGTGCAGGCGTCCCAGCCTTTCTTCTTACCCACCCCTCCTCCCAGGAGCCCTAGGAATACAGGACGAAGCATTTCGAGATACACTCCCGTTTCAACAGTGAAATGAATCTCCCTGTGCAGCCAGCCTGCCTCGGGCTTTGGCAGGCTCTGGGTACAAATGAGGTCATGTCCCTGGATCCCTACAACCCGATTCTGCGGAGCCTGGACTCTCTTCCCCAGTCCTCACTCCCTCAAACCCCCCGAGCCGTGTCCGAGACTCCCAGAGCACCCTGGATTCTGCAGACGGCTCTGAGTGGCCCGGGTGCAGTGGGCACTCGTTGGGCCCCTGTAACTTGAACAACCACGGCCACCCTGATAGTCCTTGGGGCTGTGACGCCCACGGGGTCAGCGAGACTCGCGGGCACAGCAGCTGCTAGGACGCGGCTGGAATCAGCTGTGCCTCCTCGCCGCTGCTGCTAGCGCTCACGGAGCTTGGGAAGCCCACTGGTTGCTGCGTGCTGCCCTCGGCCGTACCGGAGCCTCCAGCTGTCCCCAAGGGCACAGCTGCCCGTTTAGCCGTCTGCTCCTACTGGGGTCAACCTTCAGGGTCAACCTTCCTTAGTTGACCCTGGCTCTGGAGAGCTGTGGGAAAGAATGGCGTTGCCTGTAGACACTGCCCGAGGCCTTGATGTTCCAGCTCGGAGAGTTCAAACAGTGAAGCCATCTTCTTCCAGGTACAGGAGGTCGTCAGGAGGACTGGGTCAGGTGGACTTCACTTTAAGTCCAAGACGCTCTGCCTTGGATCAGTTCTCTTCTCTATTTCGACGTTTCAGAGCTGACAGACTCTAGGATGCCCTGGGCTCTCGGGGCGTCGCACACAACGGGTGCAGCACACTGCACAAATCTGAAAAGAGGTCAGACAGTAAATGGCTCCCCCAGAGTTGTTCAGTGCACGACCCACACAACTGTTCACAGCGACCCTCGGCGCTCTCTCTCAGCCTCTGCTGCCCTCACCGGAATAGGGATGCTTTGGAATCCTTCGCCCACGGGAGGGTCAAAGATCCACAAGCTCCTCGCCTCCCGTATTAATCAGTCTTTGTAAACATGTGCAACAGCACAGAGATGCCGGCAGAATGTCCCTCAAAGCGCAAACTGTGTCCTTGAAAGACAAGCTCTCCCATCTCTTTAGCCTCTCAGATCATCGTGAGGCGTAGAGACCAGTAAATCTTGACAGCGGGTAAGTGTTCCTCCTACCAGGAATCCCTGCCAAGCCGCCTGGAGCAGGAAATAGAGTCATCGCCGGGGTCACAGCCCCTGCGTTTTCTTGACGTCAGCATCTCGGCTGCTGCTCCCTGGATAGAGACCATCTGCTGAAACGCCCGCCTCCGTCCGCGCCTCCTTTTCTCAGCGCTGTGAGGGCTGCGGGGGGTCTCGGAGCAGGCTCTGCGCCTCTGTCCTTCTCCACGGCTCCCGGGGCTCCGTGCCTCTGCGGACGCTGCTCAGACTGCGCACCCACCGCTCGGGTGCCTGCGGCTGGGTCGTTGGACCTTTACTTGTCAGAACAGAGTCCCAGCTGGCTACTTCAGACAATGAGATGATCAATAGTGTTAGTGATTCAGCGTCCACAGATTTTCTCAACACGGTTCACGGTGCCCGCGGAGAAATAGGACTTGAAAGAGTTTACCGGGCGGCTCAGAGGAGCGAACTCAAAGTACTGGTGAACAATGGCGTCTATATATAGGGCTGCCCGGACCCGTCCCCGGCCGCAAGCTGGAACACCGGGCCTCTCTCCTCACCCAGTTCTGCTAAATGTCAGAGCTGCCTGTGAAGGACTAACCAGGCCCCTCATTATGGTCTTGTTTGATTTGGGGGCGGCCACGATGAGACCATCACTCAGCCCAGAGCCAGGCAGGGTCGTGGGTCAGAGTCCAGGCTCAGCTCTTCCTGAGACCCGCTGTGCCAGCCTGCAGGTCACTTAACCCCTGGGGCCTCTGTTCTCTCATACGTGATTTAAAAGGATGACATTAGCAGAGATGAGACAAAGTGGTTTTAAAGGCAGGCAGAACTGGGTTTTAACCCCAACTCCTACCACTTTCCAGTTGGTCGTGTTGTTGAATGCTGAGCCGGCTTCCTCTTCACTAAAATGAACAAGTGCCTACTCACCAGGCTGGCCTGGGAAAGGATGAAACAGGAAAAATATGTGCCAGACGCATAGTAGGTCTTCAGTGAGTGCTGAGTTGTCTTTTGCCCTCTGAAGCCTTGCCCAGCTGTGTTAAAAGCTGGACTTGGCATCAGAAAGCCTGGATCTGAGTCTGTGGTCTCAGCGTGCACAGGTCACACAGTGTCTCTGAGCCTGTCCCCGATCTTGCGACGGTCTGCTCGCTCCTGGGAGCAAATGGAGCAGTGCAGGGGAAGGTGCCTGAAGACAGGACAGATGGCACAAGTCAGAAGGCGGGGGCGCTCCCCCAGCCCGCCCCCAGCTGTCACCCCTCTGGACCCTCCGCCGCCTCATTAAAAACTCCAAAGGAGTGGATGAGGAGAGGGTGTGCCTTTTTGAAGGGTCCACATGTTTTCACTGCTCAGCCTGCCTTCTCACGGAATCTTTTCGAAGCGCCAGCCCAGTTACCACCCAGCCCAGGAGCCTACGACACCAGTGGTCAGGTGAATATGCCTTCCCAGAGGTCCCTGATCTCAGGGTCTTCAGTGAGGGCAGGGAGGTAAAAGCCGACACGATCCCAAAATAACAGGTGAGCCTCCCGCTGGAGTCCCAGGTGGTCAGGCGCTCAGGGGTCTGTGTGGCGGGGCTCCTGGAGGAGGGCTGACTCTCACAAGAGTTGGGCAGGGCAGGCATCACTTCCTGGGGGTCCTTCCTGGATCATGCATGGCCGTGCTCCACGAGGGGACACGCAGGCCTTGTGTTCACGCCCACTCCCCGACCTGGAGACCCCCATCACTTCCCTCCAGCATTTCCCACAACAGCCAGCAACCCCTGAGTTCACGGCTCAGCAGCTAGGAACCTGACCCCTGGCCCCTTGGGCACCTGGACACACGTTCTTAAAAACGCTTCATTTCAGGGTAATAGAATCAAGCGTAACTGTCCCCTTGTGACACACCAGACAGAGGGCCAGGAAGGCATTTAACTGGATTGAGGAGACTTTAAAAAAGGGTTTTCACAGCTGGGATCCGTATAGAGAATTAGGCGACCGTTACAGCAATGGCATTTTACAGTTGTAAGAACCTGATGTGGAGGGCTGACTCATTTGAAAAGACCCTGATGCTGAGAGGGATTGGGGGCAGGAGGAGAAGGGGATGACAGAGGATGAGGCGGTTGGATGGCATCACCGACTCAATGGACATGGGTTTGGGTGGACTCTGGGAGCTGGTGATGGACAGGGAGGCCTGGTGTGCTGCAGTTCATGGGGTCACAAAGAGTCGGACACGACTGAGTGACTGAACTGAACTGAACTGAAGAACCTTTGGTGAAAGCGCCTCTGAATTTTTGTAGAAGCCAAAAAAAAAAAGCACATATAAAAAGGAAATGTTTTCTAGATGTTTATGAAGTCCTGTATGAATTATTCTATCTAGTGTTCATGGAATGGTTTCCCGTCTCCAGGGAAGAATCGCTCACTGATTCAGTCAGCAGAGCTCAGATGCTGGCCTTCCTGAGAGTTAGAGAGTGTGTCTGCACAGGGCGGAGTGACCCCCTCCGCAGTGGCTTGTGTCAGAGCATGGGGATATTCTTCAACGTTCCTCTCCTGGGGACCCCTCCTCCCACCGGATTTTCACCTTCCTCACCCACCAGCTCCCCAGCAATGCCCTGGCATCAGATTTCATTCACACAGCCAGGCTTAGAGGACATCTGTGCCCCTCCACGGCCCCTAATCCTTCCCGGACCACAGCTGGGATCTCAGCCTGGGGTCTGCCTGAAGCCGTGGTATCAGCTGAGCCCGACATCAGCACGTAGGTCAGGGCATCCGGACAGGCCCTGCGGAGCCCCGGGTCCCAGGAAGGAGCCTCAGGGCCCCTAGAAGGGGTGGGAGAGACTAGGGAGCCTGACTTTGGGCCCCAGTCCCCCTGCATGTGGACCACCTCCCTGGGCCCCCGTCCCCTCCACCGCCCAGCTGGGGTGGTCAAGGGGAGAGTGGGCAGGAGCCTGGAGTGAGATGGGGCGGTGCTGGGCTGGAGCTGCCGAGCGCACCTCTTGTCAGTTCTGCCTCCGATGTGCCAGGGGCCTGGGGGATGGGGCCTAGTGTGTAATGGGGACGGAGCTTCCGTTCAGGGAGGTAAAAGCCCAGGAGATGATGATGGTAATGGTTGTGCACCAGTGTGAATGGACTTGGTGGGCTGAACAGCTAAATATGGTTTAGACAGTAGGTTTCATATTACGTTATTTTACCAAAATTTTTAAAACATTCATAAAAGGGGAAGAAAACCATCCAGTGTCCTCACTTAGAGCAGAATTAGGGGACGGGGAGGGAGATCACACCAGGAAAACGGGCAGACGTCACACACGTCGAGCACGCTGGCCGGCACGCTCCGGCAGTGGGACATTCGTTCTGCTGACTCCCTTCTTGTGGGGCGGCTTCGGGCGGACCTTGACCGGAGGCCGTTCTCGGAGTCGGCCTCTCCGCCCGCTTGTCTTCCGGGCACTGCTCTGCTTCAGGTTCCCCAGCCTGCCCCCAGCTTTGTGAGCAGCCCCCGTGTTGATGGCCCCAGACGACCCTCGTTCGAGTGGCCACTTGTCTCCTGCAGATCGTGGTGGACACAGTGGTGAACAGATGGGCCACAGGCGCTGGCCAGGTCACACCTGGGAGTGAGGTGTGCTGGTGACACGTCCTAGAACTGGAGCCCACTCCTCAGGAGAGCCAGGAGAAGCCCCCAACCATGGGTGACCACCTCACCCTCCGTCTTAAAAACAGCTTTTCCCAAAAGGTTTTGTCCGCTGAGGCCTGCCTTTCCCAACAACTCCTCTAGTCCTAGGATGGGGAAAAAATCTCTTTCACAAAGCTGACTTTGGAAACCCCTAGGCCCCACTGCAGACCCCCCAGGGGAGAATCTACAGTGAGGGGCCAATGGCCTCGCAGTCTGGAAGCTGGTTCTGGGGGCAAGTCCCAGCCCAGGGGCTCTCAACTTTCGCCATGTGTGGCAATCCTCTGGGAGCTCCAGACAGTCTGATACCACACCCGCAGGCCAGAGAGGGCAGTCTCTGATGGACACTGGCCGTGAGACCCGAGAAAAGCCCCTCTGATACAGTGTCCTCAGGAGAGATGGGAAGGCACATCTCACTCTCGGGTTGCTGGGAGGACCACGAGGCTGGCAAGCAGCCATTAGCCTGACCACTCTCCCCCCATCCAGGCCCCCAGTACCCCCAGCGCTGTCCTGGGCAGAAAGTGCAAAGCCGGTCACTGGATGATCAAGACCACTGGGTTCCGATGAGTGGTTCTTGGACCCCAGCATCACTCCAGAACTTGCCAGAAACCCAGATCCTCCGACCTCATCCCAGATCCACTGACGCTGAGAGTCTGGGAACGGGGTCCAGCAATTGACCTTTCAACAAATCTCCCTAATGATTCTGACTCATGCCAAGTTCAAGGCACTCTTCTCTTTATCTGTGGTGACTTCTAGGATTGCCAGCTGTGTCTTCTCTCTGCTCAGCCTGGGTTAGACCCTTCAGCCGACTAGACTCTTCCACTCCATTCACCCCTGGCCTTAAATTCTCACCACTCAGTTCAATACCAGCCCTGTTGCCAGCACCTCCCACCAGCTCTCCAGGGGTTGTTTGGCTGTCTGAGCACAGGCTGGTTTCCAGGGTTCACTGCCCATGGAACTAGGGAGCAGGGCCAACACAAAGACGGAGTCACCAGCAGATCCACGGCCATCATTTGGGGGAGGAAGTTCCTTTCCTGTTTTGCTTTTGAAATGACGACTGGCTCTGGGCTTCCCTGGTGGCTCAGATGATAAGAAATTTGCCTGCAGTGCGGGAGACATGGGCTCAATCCATGATCGGAAAGATCCCCTGGAGAAGGAAATGGCAACCCACTCCGGTATTCTTGCCTGGAGAATCCCATGAACAGAGGAGCCTGGCGGGCTACAGTCCATGAGGTTGCAAAGAGTTGGACATGACTGAGTGGCTAACACTTTCACTCTGTTTACTAATAAATGACTCTGCTAAATACTTTGGCCACCTCATGTGAAGAGTTGACTCATTAGAAAAGACTCTGATGCTGGGAGGGATTGGGGGCGGGAGGAGAAGAGGACGACAGAGGATGAAATGGCTGGATGGCATCACCGACTCCATGAACGTTAGTTTGAGTGAACTCCAGGAGTAGGTGATGGACAGAGAGGCCTGGAGTGCTGCAGTTCATGGGGTCGCAAAGAGTCAGACGCGACTGAGCGACTGAACTGAACTGAACTGAATTCTTCTTCATGAGATAAGGACCCTTGCGATAAATATGTCTGCCCTGGGACATAGCACCTTGGAAGGAGCTTTCCTTTAAGGCCCATGGGTATGTATGTGTGGTTGCCTGGATGTGTGCCTGTGAGTCTGGGGTTAGGGTATGTAGGTAGTAGGATTTGAAGAGAGAGAAAGGCAAGACTGTCTCTTTGTAATAAGAAAGTTCCACTAAAGGGTCTGGTTTGGAAGTTTTGGGACAGAAGGGCTGGAGAAGGGATGTATGCTATGGAGTCTTCCCAGCCTGGGAGTCTGCATTTTATCCGTGTGCTCATCTCTCAGGCAAGGACAGAAGGGCCTCTGCCCGCCACTGCCCAGTGCCCTGAAGGCCAGTCCAACCAGGGGGGCCTCCTTCACTCGGTTCAGTGGGAGAAGCCCACCAGCCCACCCCAGCTGGAGATCTACCCTCCTGTGGGGTTAGACACGGGTATCAGCTGAGTGTGGCTGCTGGCTGGAGAGACATGATTAGAGTTCCATCACGAAGCCAGTGTCCTTGCCTGGCAGGTTCGTGACCTTACAGAGAACCTCCTGCTTCCCCCCTAAACTGCAGTCATTGCCCATCTTGTGATTTCTTTGGAGTAGGGGTCCCACACGTGTACGAACAGGGTTCTAGGGTTCAGAGGTCATTCTTTACTGCAGTAGCTGCAAGGGTGCAAATGAGCTCGGATTTGCTCACAAAACATGAGGTCGCCAGCTGGGCTGCTCCTCATCTCAGAGTGTCTCCAAACTCAGCGGCAGGGAGGACTTCCAGGGGGCCAAAGGGATGAAGTGTCAAATAGCGTGGGGGCTTCTCTCTGCGGGGCAGGCTGGTCCATCTCAGCTGCTGCCAGTGGTTCAGCCATGAGCTGTCTCCGGTGGGCACATTTTAACCCACGTGCAACAGGCAATGGTGTCCCAGCGGAACTGCAGGTGGCCCGGCAGCAGCAGGTGTGCTGGAGACTCGTTACCTGACAGAGAGAGCTCCATCGCTCTCCCTGTAGATGCAAGTCCTGCAGCAGGGTCTTCACAGGTGGGAAACAGAGGAGCCTGCTACGGATCTGTCGCTCAGGATTCGACACGACAGCTCACCCTTCAGACCTTTATCCGAGAAGATTCTTCACGTGGCATCGTTTCCTCTGAGTGTCTTTACATCTTAAATATGTAAACATTCACACAGACTCTGGTGCCGTTCCTTGTTTCGTTAGGATGAAGAGGGTGATTATGGAATAAATTAAGGACCATAATCATAAATGTAAAATGTGCCTTGATGTTTATGAATCATGGTGGTGAAATAGCTTTATATCTCTGTGTTAGGTCCTTGTCAAATTCCATTTAAATGTGGTTTAAAAAGTAATGTTCTGGCGCAAACCAAGATTTCTGTAACAGAAGTTAACCAAGAGCCTTAGACGTTGCTGCTATGGGGACCATCAGAGGTGAAGTCCGGTCCTTACCGGGGACCTTCTGAGCCAAGAGTGTGACGTACATTGTTTGGGTGCAGTCTATAGACTCCCTTTAAGATTTTATCCACAAAGGCAACACGCACAGAACATCGCAAGGAGTTGGGGAGATACTGGCCTGTTATGCTAATATTTGCCTCCTAAAAACTGTGGGCTTCCAGAACTCACCAAACTCTTAATCTGTTAGCAAGCCACTCAGCACCTGCTAGGCCCCTTATGTCTGACCACCGGGCACCCTGGCTTCATCCTCAGAAACCTGCCCCTGATTCTCCTTAGGGGACCCCACATTCCCTCCTGTGTGTCTCCTCGAAGCTCCGTCTCTTTCCCTAGAGTTTAGTTTCCATCACAGAAATGAAACTCTGTGGCTGATTTCTAAAATAGGGCGTAGTGTCCAGAAAAAGAAGCTGATTTCTATCCAGTTGAATTACAAGGAAGATAATAAAAAGGGCTTCCCTGGTGGCTCAGCGGTAAAGAATCCACCTGCCAGGGCAGGAGACAGAAGTTCGATCCCTGATCCAGGAAGATCCCACCCACGGTGGAGCAACAAAGCCCGTGCGCCCCAGCTGCTGAGCCTGGCGGAGCCCGAGAGCCCAGGAGCCGCACCTCCTGAGCCCGCACGCCGTGGAGCCCGCGCTCAGCACGAGGGAAGCTAAGCAAGAAGCGCACACACCGCACTAGAGAAGAGCCCGCGCAGCACGGAGACCCCGCAGAGGAAAAGGGACTAAAAATCACCTCCAAAAGGCGAGAAAGGCAGCTGAAGATGATGGAAAGCCCTGCGGCCCGTCTACGTCTGGGCCGTTCCTCCGTGAAGTGGAGGCAGTACCTCTGAGGGCCGCGGTGACGGCCATCGTGTTAGCTGGTTGGTTATGCATCCGTCCGCTCACCCAGTCACCGTTTGTGGAGACAACACCTGTGTTTGGCACATGGACGCACAGACGTGCCAGACAAGGTGTCCAGCCTCAGCAGGGACGAACACAGACACCTGTAAAATACATGTTTATTGACGGATGAACAGACGGGCAACGTGTGACTCATCCATACGGTGGAATATGATTCAGCCTTTGCAAGGGAATGCCGACACGTGCTGCAACGTGGATGGACCCTAAGGACCTCATGCTCACTGAAATAAGAGCTACCGCTGGTTCCACTTAATGAGGTCCCTAAAGCGGTCAAAATCATAGGGACAGAAAGTAGAATGGGGCGGCCAGGAGCTGGGAGGAGGGAGCAAGGGGAGTTTGTGGTTAATGGTGTTACGGGCAGAATTGTATCTCCTCCGAATTCTTACATGGAAACCCCCAGTGCGACAGAAACTGGAGATGAGGCCTTTAGGGAGGTTACTAAGGTGAAACGAGGTCACGAGAGTGGGGCCCTAATCACGCAGGACTGGTGTCCTTTTAAGAAGAGGAGGAGACACCAAAGCTTGTCCCCCATCCACACATGAGCACAGGAAAGGCCACACGAGGATGCAGAGAGAAGGCGGCCGTCTACTGAGCCAGGAAGGGGTCCTCACCAGACACCAGCCCTGAGGCCACTTTGATCTTGGATTTCCAGCCTCCAGAAGTGTGCGAGACTAAGTATTGTTGTCTAACCTGCCAGGTCTGGAAGGAGGATGTGCTCAGGTGGATGGGTCCAGTTTCGGTCTGAGACGATGAGCACTTTCTGGAGAAGGATGGTGGTGGGGGTTGTGGAGCACTAAGTCAACACAACTGAACTGTGCCTCGAAAATGGTTAAAATGGCGACATTTATGGTGTGTGTGTTAGAAACCACACACACAGCAGTACCTGTCGGGGGGGTGTTCCGAGCTCTGAAGGGGCTGGCATGGCTCGGGAGGGGCACAGCCATGGTCGGGGTGGGCAGGAAGGAGCTAGATGAAAAGGAAGGACACGCAGGCCAAGGCAGCAAGGGCCAAACCATGAGGGGCAGAGGAAGGGCGGCACGTGCCGTGAACGGCCAGCAGCTGGCCGTTGCGGGGAGAGGGCGGTGGTCGGCGGGGCAGGGAGGCCGTGCAGCCAGCTGCAGCAGGGCTGGAGGCGAGACCGCGAGAACCTTGGGTGTGGAGCCCAGGGCCCTGGCCTCCTCCCTGCAAACCCAGGAGTTGCGCGAGGACTGCAGGCAGGAGGTCGCAGGGTCGGAGGTGTGGCTGAGTGACTGGATGGCTGGGAGGCCCCGGCAGGTCGTAAACTCCCACGGAAGTGTCAAGCTTTATCCCGGTCGTCACTGTTACGGTGACACCCGCAGGTGACACCCAGCACCTGAGAAAACAGCAGCACACAGCGGGGCGGGAAGGGCTCTGGGGGGGCCTGGGGGCACAGGAGCCAGGGCAGGGAGCTCACGCTCTCCCCGGAGGCAGCCTCGCCTGCAGGTGAGGAACCAAGTGTGTGACAGCAAGCAGCCACTGCGAGACCGGGAGAGAGCCAGGCGGCCACCGCCAGAGCCCGCCCTTGAGAGAGCGGGCCCCGCAGAGAGCTGGCTGGGACGTCGGGCGTCTTGGCGGGACTGTCTCCAGCAAGGCCACTCGAGCGTCGACACAGAAAAGACAGAGAAGATGGGGCTCTGTGGGGGGAGCAGAAAGAAACAAGGGACCTGAGGAAGGGCCGAAGAGAGGCTCCTCTGCACACAGAAACCGGCCATTTCATTTTATATTTCATTTTATATTTTCTTTTGATGTGGACCATTTACAGCATCTTTATTGAATTGGCCACAGTATTGCTTCTGTTCCATTTTTTTTTGCTGCAAGACCCGTGGGCCTTAGTGCCCAACCTGGGAATGAGCCTGCAGCCCCCCTGTGCCCACCACCACTGGATCGGAGGGCAGAGTCCTAACCTCTGGACCAGCAGCAAAGTCCCTGAGACTGGCCATTTAGAAAAACTTCAGTGTATTATTCCTTGATACTCATCCAGAAATAGTGAGTTTGAAGGGCTCGGCACAAAACCAGCTCCGTCCTCTGGCAGCGAAGCCTCAGCTTGGACCACAAGGCTGGGGAATTAGGAGAAAAGCCTGGCTCTGGGTGAGGGATTTGTGCCTGAAATTTTGTATGTAATTCGGTTTTTATAAACTTTCCCCATTGACTTCTGCTAGAATCTAGGAACTGCCGTCAGTTAGCTTGTGATGGATTTTTCACTTTGAAGGGAGCTGTTCGAACATTCTCTACAGTCCCCACAACACATACACACACACATACCACACACACACACACCACACACACACCACAGACACACACACACACACACACACACACACACACGGAACCCCAGGAGGCTGGCAGCTTTTAAAGGAAGCCCAGGGCAGACTCTCCCAGGCGGTGAGCAGTCATTTCCCAGCAATGCTGTTTTGAAAGTTCAGACTTTCCTACTTGATCACACCTGGAATAAGCTCAGCTCAGAAATAAAATAATAATAACACCACCAAAGTATTTCACACCTTCACCCAAAACTCCAAAGCCCAGAACTCAACAAATATTTACCTGGCACCTATTAGCATGCCACTAGGCATACACCATGCCACTAGGAGGGGAGATATTCTGTGTATTTTCACTCTGCCTGTGGCAAAAGCGTGTTTGTGGTGACTTCGCAAAGAAGCGGAGCAGAAGACGAGGCTTCCTGTTGGGAACAGCACCTTTCGCCCTTTGAATCCCTCCTGCCCAGCACA
Source organism: Neotragus moschatus (assembly GCA_006410615.1). Taxonomy (NCBI): domain Eukaryota; kingdom Metazoa; phylum Chordata; class Mammalia; order Artiodactyla; family Bovidae; genus Neotragus; species Neotragus moschatus. The sequence goes on along the minus strand of SJYA01002745.1, from coordinate 550,972 downwards.
ACCTGGGGACATAAGCCTCTCCATCCAACATTCTTTCAAAGAACGAAAGAAAACTATGCCATCAGTTCAGCTGCAAAGTCAGGACAGAGGCGTAATGCAGTGATTATATCTAAATATATAGATGTGATGGACGCTGAAGAAGAGATGGGGGGTGTGAGCCGGGGGGGTAGTCAGCGTGGGGGGTGCCTGCCCCTCCCCAGGCACACCCACATCCTCATTTTGCTCCAGGAAACCTGAGACCCCTATCACAGGAGAAGAAAGAGGAGGGCCAAGAGGTTTGCGTGTTGCTTGAGACGCACACAGCCAGTCTCGGAAGGAAGGCTAAATAAGGAGGAGGGGAGGCCTTGGGATTCACGTCCTATTTGTGGATCTTGGAGTCTTTCCTCTCTGTTTGCCACGTGCATTAATGGTTTGTAGGTTGGACAGAGACCACCATGGGGCTGGCCTCCGGGAAGAGGAGGGAAGGAGAGCAGGAGCGGGCTGTCCGGAGAGCAAACCCAGTCATTGCTGCTCCAGGGGCCTTCATCCCAGGCCAGCGCATTCCCATACGTGATGCTTCGTGGCCGGCCCCACAGTGCATCCCGGCGCTCAGCCACTCAGCCGTGTCCGACTCCTTTGCGACCCCATGGCCTGCAGCCTGCCAGGCTCCTCTGTCCATGGATTCTCCAAGCAAGAATACTGGACTGGGTTGCCATTTCCTCTCCAGGGGATCTTCCCGCCCCAGGAAACCAACCGCTGTCTCCTGAGTCTCCTGCAATGACAGGCAGATTCTTTACCCCTGAGCCACCAGGGAAGCCCTGCCCCCACACTGGAGGCTCTTAAATGCCCAGCCAAGGGCTGACACTTCATCCTGTAGAAACAAAACCCACTTAGATTCAAGTCTGATCAACTGCAAAATCCTCAAAGGGAAGGCTGCGCTATTTAATAAGAGTAACTGGGAAGGACGGCCCCTCCCATTCCCGCCCCACCTCCAGCCTTTCCAGCCCTTTGCACACGTCCCTGGGGTGACAGGTGGCCCTGGTGTCTCTGGCTTCGGCCTGCGCAGGACCTCGGGCCCCTCATCCCAGTTCACCTCCAGTGACAGCAGCAGTTTCCTTCCGTGCATCACCCTGCATCCAGGACAACCTGGCAGGGGCAGAGTGACCTGAACTTTGATGCAAAATGACCCAAATTCCATCCAACAGGCTTTGGGCTCTGCCAGGGGATCACCAGGTGGAGCCCAGAGGGTGGGCTGTGCTGTCCCAGGAAGAAACACCCTCCTTCCCCACACCAGGGGCAGGACCAGGGAGGAACCCTTGATGGGCATCAGTATCAATAAAAGGACTGGCTTTCCTGTAACAGCATCGCTGAGTTGATGGTTCAGCCATATGGATGCCAAACAGACTTGAAGTGGTCTCAGATGGGGGAGGCAGGAACCCAGGACCCTAGATTTCTCCCAAATAGCTGGCAAGTCCCAGAAGAATGTCCTTGTGCTCCACTGCTAAAGCCAGAGGGGGAGGCCAGGTATAAGTTTTGAGAACAGACGCTTCCCAGGGGTAAAAGATCCACACAGATGTGCTGACTTTTTCTGTGACCACCTCACGGCTTCACCTGTGAACGTCCGCTCTCTGATCCAGGGCATCTGAGTCACGACACGTGACTCTGCTGACCCCAGGGACCCCCGCCCCCTCCCCCACACCCTCCCTGCCTCTAACCAGCCTTCACCTGAGAACTCACACCTGCTCAGGTGCTTCCCCTCCCGGCCTCCCTGCTCTCTCTCACTCCTGGGTCCTCTGATGAGCCCCTCTAAACCCAATAAGGGAACCCCTCTCCCTGCCCATGCAGCGGGGCTCCCCTGCGCCCTCAAGCCCTGGGCCAGCCAGTATGCTCCTCTGCACTCCCTCCCACACGGTCCAGTTGGAAGAAAACCACGGTGCACCAAAGGCTTGCTGTTTCCCGTCACAAATCGTCCCCACTGCCAGCACCGCTCTCCTGTCCCTGGCCAGATCGTACTCTAGTCCTGGAGGCACGGTTACAAATCGGCTCCACACAGAAGCGCCCAGAAGTCAATCAGGGTGGTGGTCAGTGCGCAGACCTGCACGGATGCGCAGGGCCCAGCAGGCAGGCCTGTGCAGAGCTGAGCTCCGGGTCCGGAGTCTCTCAGTGATTGGAGTGGGAAGGGTGGGCGAGGGCTGGGCAGCAGAGCCCAGGGACACATTCTGGAGCTTGCCGGCTGTTTGGGAGGAGTCTAGGGGTCCTGGGTTCCCACCCTTATCCCACGCTGTAGAGTCAGAGCAAAGGAATTATTTTTGTTTCTAGTGAAACTTTTCTTATCCCCTAGATGTGAGGTCTGGGGGCCTCAGAAAACACAGAGTCTAAATAAGAGACTCTTGCTTCCCTCATAGCTCAGTCGGTAAAGAATCCGCCTGCAGTCCAGGAGACCTGGGTTCGATTCCTGGGTTGGGAAGATCCTCTGGAGAAGGGAAAGGCTACCCACTCCAGTATTCTGCCCTGGAGAATTCCATGGACTATATAGTCCATGGGGTCACAAAGAGTTGGACATGACTGAGCAACTTTCACTTTCACTTTCATAAACTTGCAAGAAGAAAAATAAAACTTTATTCTTAGAAAAAGCAAGTCCCAGTCCACGTAGTATGTTTCTTAAAAAGAACAAACTAGTGATTTCATCCCTGAGTCAAAGGTTTGGAGGGGGTCAGTCATTTCTAGAAACTGGTATCTTTGAGTGAATATGGGTGAGGGGTGCAGAAAGGGAGTAGTTGATAGTTTTGTAGTTAATAAAGCAGCAATGTTTTTATAATCGAAATACAAAATATGACAAACCCCGTGAGTTCCCCAGTACCACCGGGCTAGTCTAGGCTCCTCAGGACAGGGTCCCGATGCCTGAAGACCTAGGGCTGAGTAGCACTCACAGCCTTGTCCCCTGGCCTCTGCTCCAGCACGTTCTGGGCAAGGCATGAATCCCTGCTTCCCTGCCCTTGGAGCATCCGCCTATCCTTAACGGACTGTTTGTGTCCCTCCCCCATTCATAGGCTCCAGCCCTCACCCCCAGTGTGATGCTATCGGGACAAGGGGCCTTTAGGGAGTAACTAAGGTTCAATTCAGTTCAGTTCAGTTCAGTTCAGTCGCTCAGTCGTGTCCGACTCTTTGTGACCCCATGAATCGCGGCACGCCAGGCCTCCCTGTCCATCACCAACTTCTGGAGTTCACTCAAACTCACGTCTATCGAATCGGTGATGCCATCCATCCATCTCATCCTCTGCTGTCCCCTTCTCCTCCTGCCCCCAATCCCTCCCAGCATCAGAGTCTTTTCCAGTGAGTCAATTCTTCGCATGAGGTGGCCAAAGTACTGGAGCTTCAGCTTCAGCATCATTCCTTCCAAAGAACACCCAGGACTGATCTCCTTTAGAATGGACTGGTTGGGTCTCTTTGCAGTCCAAGGGACTCTCAAGGGTCTTCTCCAACACCACAGTTCAAAAGCATCAATTCTTTGGCACTCAGCCTTCTTCACAATCTAACTCTCACATCCATACATGACTACTGGAAAAACCATAGTCTTGACTAGATGGACCTTTGTTGGCAAAGTAATGTCTCTGCTTTTGAATATGCTGTCTAGGTTGGTCATAACTTTCCTTCCAAGGAGTAAGCGTCTTTTAATTTCACGGCTGCAGTCACCAACTGCAGTGATTTAGAAGCAGTCATGAGGGTGGGGCCCTCATGGTGGGATTAGTGGCCTCAGAAGAGGAGAAGACAGACCTCGCCATCCCTGTGCCTGCACACGTGCACACAGGGAAGGCCGTGTGTGCATCTGGCTAGAAGGCGGCTGTCTGCAAATNAATTTCACGGCTGCAGTCACCAACTGCAGTGATTTAGAAGCAGTCATGAGGGTGGGGCCCTCATGGTGGGATTAGTGGCCTCAGAAGAGGAGAAGACAGACCTCGCCATCCCTGTGCCTGCACACGTGCACACAGGGAAGGCCGTGTGTGCATCTGGCTAGAAGGCGGCTGTCTGCAAATCAGGCAGTGAGGCCCCCACCAAGAAGTGAATCAGCTGGCAGCTTGCTCTGGGACGTCCCAGGCTCCAGAAATAACCGTCTATTGTTTACACCAACCAGTTGGCATTTTATTATAGCAGCCAGGAAGGACTAGGACAGCTGGCAGACACCCACTCAGCCTGTAAGATCCAGTTTAATCACTGCTCCTCCCTGAAACCTTCCTCCATCTTCAGGACCCAGTGACTCACTGCTCTTCCTGTGCAGTCAGGGCACGCTGATCCCAGATGTGATCCCAGCTCACATCTGATTGGATTAGACCCTTTGGTTCCTGTCTGTCCTGCCCACCAGGCTAGGTGCTAGGTGGGGTCAGGTCCTACTCAACTTGCAACACTGGTATGACACGTGGCAGGGAGGGAGGGGCAAGAAGAGCCTCAGGCCTGAGTCCTGAGGGTCCCAGCTGGGCCAGTGGGGAGGGGCTGAGCCAAGGCTGCCCAACAAGGCCTCCTGACTCTAGGAGCCCCTGGGCACCCAGAGCCACAGGCCTGGAGTGTGGGCCATGGTGGACCCAGCGGTGCAGCACCTGGAGGCTGTCAGTCAGCCCTGCTCCCCAAGAGGTTCTCCCAGAAGGAGACTTGAACAGGGTGCCAGGGTGCCTCCCTGGCTCCATGCCCTTGCAGACAGGATTTTGTTGGAAGGCTTACTGAGCTGTGTCAGATTCCCAGCAGCAAACACGACTTGACTCCCCTCCCAGGAGGAAGCAGGGCCCCCATGCAACCCTTGGCCCCCCACTTAGAAAGAAGCCTGCCTGACCTTTAGCAATGAAAAACAGTGAGGAGTCAATCGAACTGCGGTCCTAGGTAGCAGGTCGGATTTACAGTCAGATATGCACAAGAGTAAATTCTAGGGCTCAGGTAGTCAAGAGGTTTCTCCATCAGTTCAAGGTTTCTCTGCCAATTTGGGGTCTTCTTCATGAGTTCAGGGTGCTCCTGCCCCTGCCCCTCCCCAGGGTCCCACACGTGTTCCACATCCCCTACTGTCGTGGCGCTGGGGAAGGAGAGGCCTGCCCTGGCGTCCCTGGGGTGGTCTCGGACCAGTGGGCCTGGGGTCACCAGCCTCTGTCTTGGCTGTTCTCCTGCTGCCCAAGGTCTGGGGCTCGGACCACCCCCCGCACAGCCACGCCGGAGCTGCCGCTGCCGGGCGGGACCCAAGGCTGTCTCCGCCCCGCCTCCCTCGCCCCGCCCCGCCTCCCTCGCCCCGCCCCGCCTCCGCAGGTGGCCCTGTGCAGCAGGATGGCGAGGCACCCGCTCTCTTCAGCTGTGGCTTTTCCGGAAGAGAGCAGCAGCTGGTTGTACGCTGGTGATACGTCTAGCCGGGGGAGAGCTCCTTCATTCCTGAAGGAGGATCGGGGTGGGGGAGCTCCCGCAGGAGAACGCTGTGCTGTGTTTAGTCGATCAGTCGCATCTGACTGTCTATAACCCCATGGACGGTAGCTGGCCAGGTTCCTCCATCCATGGTGATTGTCCAGGCGAGAATCCTGGAGTGGGCTCCCTCGCCCTCCTCCAGGGCGTCTTCCGGCCTAAGAATACTTGTGTGCAAGCCCTGTGGGAGCACGGCCTCTGCCGCTCCCTCGAGTCCTGTGACGAAACAGGACCGGGAGCTCACGTGTGTTCACATGACCTTTCACTCACCTGAGCACCGCTCACCCCGAGGGGATATGTCCCACTGGCCCCCCTCGGCTTCCTGTCCCCTTCCCCCAGCTGTGCCCACCTGTGCTCACCTGTGCCCACACGTGCCCACCTGTGCTCTCCTGGCCAGGAGCAGCGGGAGGAAGTGCTGCCAGCCAGGAGGCCCGGGACTTCCAGAGGTCAGCTCACCAGCTGTGCTCCCCACAGAGGTCCTCCCCGCAGGTGGACACAAGCGGGCGCCTCCACGGCTGCCAGCAGGCACCAGTGTTCGGGGTCCGTGTGCACATGGATTCTGCAGTCACGCTCAGGCCAGTCAGCCCCTGGCATCTCTCCAGGCGTGGGTGGTGGGAGTCAGGGTCAGAGGAGGTGAGCCCCAGGCCGAAGCATCCATGCCGTTAACTCGGTACATAGAGACGGCTCCTCCATCCGCCCACCAAGCTCTCGCGTGACCTGGACCTGCGTCTGCTGAGACACCACGTAGCCCTCCAGGCCAAAGCCTCCTCCGCTTCAAAACCTCCGCTCTGTCGCCTCTTTCCTGGGAGCCCCACGCCCTCCGAGCCCATCTCGCGGCACCTGCTGCCCGTGCCAGACCTTCGCCACGTGCCAGCTCCGCTCCCTCCTCCAGGCAGGCCCCGGGCCCAGGGTCAGGCCTCGCACCCTCCAGAGCTTCTTCCATCAGCGTCTTCTGCCACTCCTGTCGCCGGTTACCCCATCAAAGCGCCGCTGTGGAGTCTGTCTAGTCCAGACAAATCAGCGTCCCCATGTCAAGTCTTCCCCAGAGGGGAGGGCATCAGTTCAGCGCCGGCACTGGGCCGGCCAAGGGCTGCCCCAGCCAAGCCCCCCAGGCTCAGCATCCTCTCCTCTGCACTGACCTGCCCCCGATTCACGGTGGGGCAGCCCCCGCGAGCACCTAGGGCTCAGGAAGGACAGACCTTCGGAGGCACTCTTTCCACCCAGCACAGCACCGAGACCAGTCAAATAAATTTCAAAGTAATTAAAAAAAAAAAAAAAGAGCAACATGTAAACAGTCGATAATTAATATCTTTTCGGGAGCAGATAACTCAAGGAATGCCAAGGTTCGAGGCTGTGGGCGCACAGGGCTGTCTCTGAGGACGACGTCTGCAGCTCCGCGGTGCTGCCCTGCGCCAACCTTGGCCCTGAGATGAACCCAGGCGCTGGGTGTGGAAGGAAAGCTCTCCTCACTCCATTTTCTCTGCTCTTTGCTGCCAGGCCCGAGACCCCGGCTCCCTCTGCTCTGGGTCGGCCACCACCGCAGAAACACTGTGGACCCTCCTAATTGGGCAGAAAGAGCTAGCGAGTTGTTCTCCCTTTAAAAGGAGAGAAAGAGAGGAATGGAGAGGACCAGAGCCATGCTGGGAGGTGAGCTGTGTTCGTGGAGGCAGGGACGACTCCAGAAATATCCTCCGAGGTGGAAATTTGATGACTGCCATCCTCACAGTGGGTTTCTCAGGTGGCTCAGTGGTAAAGAATCCACCTGCAATGTTCAGACATAGGTTCTATCCCTGGGTTGGGAAGATCTCCTGGAGGAGGAAATGGCAACCCACTCCTGTATTCTTGGCTGGAATCCCATGGACAGAGGAGCCTGGCGGGCTACAGTCCGTGGGGTCGCAAAGAGTTGGACATGGCTGACAGACTAACAC
>SJYA01002745.1:487492-536380 GCA_006410615.1 Neotragus moschatus | reverse complement strand
CCTCCTCCCCCTCCTCCTCCTCCCCCTCCTCCTCCTCCTCCTCCCCGTGTGTGTGTCTCGCCGTGTATCTGGGTGCTCATGAAGCAGATGTGGTCAGTTCCCTACCCAGCGGTGACAGCACTCCCGCTTTCTGGTAAAATCTGTGATTGGTTCGGGAAAAAATTCACCTCTACAGGAGGTTGGTAAGAGTGGAATTTACAGGTAGAATGGAAAGAGAAATAGAACTCACAAATAACATCTCCACAGATACTTAAAAGATGACATTACCAGTCTCCCAAAGACCTGGGCGCCTTCTCCCCACTATAAGTACCTACGGTGGCCAGCTGCAAGAGGTCTCTGAGAAGCAGAGTTTGAAAACTCCCGTTTCACCCACTGAAGGGGTGGGCCTCCACCTTCGATCCTGCGGTTGCCATGTGACGCTGCTCAGGGGAGGTGGGGGCAGCGTCCCATCTCTAAAGACGCCACAGTGAGTGTGAGAGGCTGGTGGCCAGGAGTAGCTTGCCCCGTGGGCCCGGGGGTCTGGGGAGGACGGGTAGCGAGCTGAGAGGGCGTCAGAGGAGGAGGAATGTCCGAGAGCGCAGGGGCCAGCTCTGCCGAGTCCTCTGAAAGCGCTGGCTGGGCCAGGGCCTGAGGGCGGCCTGGCAGCTCTTGCAGACTTCGCTTTGCACACTCTCTCTGTTTCCACCATCTCGAGCGCTCAGCGGCCCAGGGGTCCTGGCCTCCCTGGCCAGCGCCCAGCCTGGAGCTTGCACGAGCGTGGGACTCACCGGGTGAGTGCTGAGTGGGCCAGAGGCATTCAGGCACAGGTCCAGGCCAGGCCGGGGTGATGGCCATGGACCACAGTGCTGGGGGGTAGCTTCAGGGGATGAACCCTGTGGACGCCAGGCCCGGGGCAGGTTTCAGATCCACAGCTGTCCCTGTGCTGAGTCAGATAGGGGCCTCCCAGGGGTCCCCGGGGCCTGGGGGAGGCAAGCCCTGCAGCCTGAAATCCCCGGGACCCCTGCCTCCAACATGCTTCCAGTAAGATGCTCCCAGGACTTTCCTCCCTGGCACCCAAATAAAGGAGGTGTCTGCACTGCAGAATGCCTGGGGTCTGTGAACCAGCCAGTCACGATGCCACTGAGGGCTGCCTGGCAGCTGGCAGTGGCCCCCTCCCAGCCTGAGGACCGGACGTGGGGAGAGGACACACAGAAGGAAAGACAGCCGACGGGTCGCTCGTCCACTCGCTCCCCTCCCGTCTGTCACCCCTCCCCCGCCTCACTCCCCCCCTTACCCCCTCCTCCTTGCTTCCTGCCTGCCGGCCTTGCCTTCTCTCTCCTCTCAGGAGCAAGCTTCATGTCTGGTCATTTCCCTCATATTCTGTATATATGTATACATACTAGAAGGTGTAATCATTTTCTCTCATTAAATACACAGATCTGTAGAGTTTGATGAGTTCTTGATGTATGTGTCAATATGAGCATGGTCGTCCCAGTCAAGACACCTTCGTCTCCCCAGAAAGTCCCTTCCCGCCCCTTCTAGTCGACCCCTCCCTTCTAGAGGCGCCAGCATTGAGGTTCCTACCCCCACTTTCGCCTCCTCTCCTGCCGGAGGATGGCGACCCGCTCCAGCACCCTCGCCTGGAAACTGCTGTGGACAGAGGAGCCCGGCAGGCTACCGTCGATGCGGTCGCCAAGAGTCAGACACGACTCGGTGGCGCAGTGGCCACCACCACTCTGCACGTGGAACCACACAGCGTCTGGCCTGTTACCTCCGGACGCCTTCACGCAGCGCCGTGTGCACAGAGGCATCGCTGCAGTTTACTCCCATCACGCAAGCGCGTGGACTTATCTGCCCGCTGGCAAACATTTGTATTCAATCCCCATCACTCCACCGACTAGTGTTAATGAAGCTGCTATGAAAGTTTGTGCACAACTCTCTATATGGACTTAGGCTCTCAGGTCTTTGGGATAAAAAACCCGCACTGGGATTGCTGGCTCACTGGAGAAATTATGTTGAACTTTATGAGAAACTGGGAAGCCGGTGCCATTGGACGCCCCGGGGAGGCCGATGAGTGTGCCCTTCAGCGGGTGCTGCAGTCTTGCTTGACATCCCCCAACGGCTTATGATGTTGGGCGTTCTTTTCTCGTGCTTTTAGGTCACTTGGAAGTCTTCTGTAGAGTCCAGACCCTTTGCCCACTTTAAAAACTGGGTTCTTTATATTTTTTGAATATTTTTAGAAGTTCTATGCATACTTTAGACCTCCAGGGGATCTTCCCAACCCAGGGATTGAAGCCAGGTCTCTCGCATTGCGGGCGAATTCCTTACCAGCTGAGCCACGAGGGAAGCCCAAGAATACTGGAGTGGGTAGCCCATCCCTTCTCCAGGGGATCTTCCTGACCCAGAAATTGAACTGGGGTTTCCTGCATTGCAGTCAGATTCTTTACCAGCTGAGCTACCAGGGAAGCCCTATTTTTTTTTTTTTAGTTCTATGCATATTTTAGGTCTCTGTACTATAAATATTTTCTCCTACTCTGCAGCTTGCCTTTTCATTTTCCTAATGGTGTCTTTTGATAAGCAGACATTTCTACCTTCAATGAAGTCAATTCTATAAGAATTTTTGTTTTGTTTTATGGTTGATTTGTTGTTGTTGTTCAACCTAAGAAATCGTTGCCTATATTCACCAAAGTTCAGGAAGGTATTCTCCTCTTTTATTCTAGAGGATTTGTATTTTAAGCTTTTGTGTGTAAATCTCTGACCCGTCTTTAGTTTTTACATGTAGTATGAGGTAAGGGTTGAGGTTCTTTTTTCTTTCCATACAGTTGTTCTAGCGGCACTGGCTGAAAAGACTTTCCCCCTCTGGATTTTTTCAGTGCTCGTGCTTGTAATTTATATTAATAGAATTGTGCTACAGTTTCCATTGATTCTCAGTTTTTCTGAACACAGCGTCTATAAGATCCACCCACGTTGCTCGTCAGCCATTTAGTCATCATCCGTTTATTCACTTAACCATTCAATAAACGGCGAAGAAAACAGAAAATGTCTCTAGTCTCATGAAGTTTATAGTCCACTGAGGATATTGCCAAAGTAAATAAAGGTATATAGTCAGTGATAAAGATGGAAGGAAAAGAGAGCGAGATGAACAGAAAGAGGTGTGTTTTTTCCCAATACTGAATTGTATTCGCTGTGTATTTATTTTGAATATTAACCCCCTACTGGTCATATCATTAGCAAATATTTCCACCCATTTAGTAGACTGTGTTTTCATTTAGTCGATGATTTTCTTTGTTGTGCAAAAGCTTTTAAGTTTAATTAGGTCCCACTTGCTTAGTTTTGCTTTTGTTTCTTTTGCCTGAGAAGACAGATCCCCCCAAAAATGATGCTATAATTTATGTCAAAGAGTGTTCTACCTATGTTTTCTTCTAAGGTAATCTTTTGTTTTTAAGTAGATTATTTCTGGTTGTTTTAGACTTTGTTTTGGATAATCCCAGTGTCTGAAGTCATTGGAGTATAAATCAGTCTGGGGAGAGTTCCCCGGTAGTCCAGTGGTTAGGTCTCTGTGCTTTCACAGCTGAGGCCCTGGGTTCAATTCCTGGTCAGGAGACTAATATCCCATGTACTGCCAGGCACAGTCAAAAAAAAAAACGGGGGGGGGGTGGATAATCAACACACACTGATTACTGTTTTCTAAATACTTGCTTTTTTTTTTTTTTTGGATTTCTTGCATCTAATTTAGGATCAGAGTTCATGGCACATTCTAGCTCCTTCTAGTACAGAAGCACCTCAGTTCTTGAGAACTCCCTTCCTTCAGGCCTGCTTATCTGCTACAGTAATTACTAGTAAATCTCAGCGTGAGGAATAATGGGGCTGCATGGCTTTGAGATGAACAGAGGGTGGTTGGCTCCTCCCCGTTCATCTTGAGAATCTTCATTGCTACATAAACAGTGAGACACGTTATCATGATTCATGTTCAAGTCGCTTCTCAGCTCAATACTGATCCCAGAGAAACTCTCCCGAAGAAATGGTTTTATTAGGGCAAGAAAATGGCAAGAGCCCATGACAGGCTGGATGTGTGTGTGAAAGTGGGCGAGAGACAGGGAGAGAGAGTGACGGAGCTCTGTGCGGAATGCACCCCTGCAAGCGGATCGCTGACACGTTTAATCACGCTCGTCAGAGTTCACGGTAACCTGACTCAGCAGGCATCAGACCCCAGGAGTAAATTCCAGATCTGTGTTTCGGGTACTTCCCATTTTAACATCCTAAAACATACAAGAATTAAATCAACACGTCCCTCAAGGGCTATTGAAAGGCTGGAGTTAGGGAGACACTCTAAATATATCTGAGCACGGATGGGATCATATTCCCAAACAAGTCTGGATGTCTCTCCTCTCTGCCGAGTGGGAAGAAAATCCTCGGTGTAAGAAAATAACTCTCAAGCTGGCACCTGGGCCGGTCTATGACTACCAAGATGTCTCTAGGGAACCACTTTCCCTCCTGGGAGAGAAGTGTGTCTAAACACTGACAATGCGATCAGAGCCGATGAGATGTGCTTGTCTGCTCCCAGCCCAGAGGAAACCAGAAACTCCCGAGGTTCCTTTCCCTCCAGGACTGCCTTGGTTCTCACTGTGTGAGGTTTATTTTTAAACACTGGTGTAAAATGTCCTATTGCCCAGCTGTTCACCGTCATAACCAACGTAAGGTCGATTTTATACAGTTGCCCTTCCTTGAAGAGAGTTTCCCTGGTGGCTCAGTGGTAAAGAATCCACCTGGCAATGCAAGAGACTCAGGTTCTATCTCTGATCCAGGAAGATCGCCTGGAGAAGGATATGACAGTCCACTCCAGGATTCTCGTCTGGAGAACCTCGTGGACAGAGGAGCCTGGCTGGCTACAGTCCATGGGGTGGAAAAGAGCCAGGCACAACTTACCAACTAAATAACAACTTTCTTGAGGAACCAACGTTAAGCGACCCAAAAGACCAACTTTCCCCAGTAGTAAAGGTATTTATTCTTGGAAAGCTGCCATTGTCTGTGAAGCTTCTATTCCCCTGTTTTACTAATGCAAACTTTGAACTTTGAAAATACTGGTGGATTTAATTTTTATACTTTTGGGACTCAGATTACAAGGTACAAGTATGAGTCAATTATGTCCATGAACAGTGAACTGAGCCTAGATAAGTCAAATCCACTGAGAAACCCCAAATCACACTGAGCCCAGGTTTAGCCAAACACACTTCTCTTCAATGTGATTTGAAATCTTGAAAATGCCCAAAGTTCACATCTCACCTGTGAAATGGTCAAAAGAAAGACTTGCAAATTAGGACGGTGAGGAGGGAGAGATCCAGCCCAGATCAGGGAGCCAGACGCCTGTGGTTCAAATCCGTCTTGCTCCAGCTTAGCCGAGCACACAGCTCAATTTTCTTTTCCTCTTTCAAAGAGGTGGGAACTTCACAAGACTGTTGTGAAAGCTGGACAAATCGCACATGGAGAGCTTCTTAGAAGGGGCTGCCTTGTGTCTGCCCTTAGCATCATTGCTAATGCAGAAGCTCTTTTTTATTCAATGGCCCTCAACAAATTCCTATGAAGCAAGGCTCAATTTGCAGATGAGGATACTGAGGCTTAGAAGGGGTAAATATCGTACTCAGGGTGACATAATTAGGAGGGGAGGACCAGGCCTGTTTGCGGCAAGTCCCATCGCAGCGGGCGTTCTTTGTTGATTTCAGTGCTAGGTGGTGTCTGACTCTACTGGAAGGGGTTGCCGGGGTTCTGCTTGCCTTCTCTGAGTGGAGCATTTATTTCTAGAGCTTCGGACAATCCTTTCTCTCCTTCCTTTCTCCCCTTCTCCTTTCTTCCCACAGAACATTCTCAGCATCTCCTGTGGCTAGAACGCCCTTCTTGATCCTCAGGAAACAGTTGCACGTCTTTAACACGTGCCTGGAGGCTCTCAACTGGCTTTTCCTCTGGGCTCATTCAGTGCCCACCCCCTGCCCTGCGAGATTCCGTCCCTGAACCGGCTGAAGCTCAGAAGTCAAGAGTCCACTCATCGACCACAAATGGCCCCAAAATGAAGTTTTCCCAACTCCTGCATCTAAAAGTAGGCCTCCTGTCTTCCAGGCAACACCATCCCCCACCCCTGCAGTTGGTTCACCCCTAAGGAGTGTGTTGTTTCAGGGAGACATGAAACCCCGCAGCGTTGCCGGGGGGCTCAAAGGCGCTGTGTGTTCCAGAATTCCCTCTGGCGGTGCTGGTGTCTGTGTCATTTTAGTCTTCTCAAGAAAAAGAATGCATTAAACGTGAGCCTGAAGGTGATTTTTGAAGATGTGTGTAACTGCTGCCTTGTCTATAGAAAAAAAAAAAGAAAAGAAAAAAAGAATGGATAAACAGCAAGGTACTGCTGTATAGCCCTGAGAACTATATTCAGTATCCTGTGATAAACCATGAGGGAAAAAATATGTGTATGCATAACTGAGTCGCTCTGCCATGTAGCAGACATTAACACAACACAGCAAATCAGCTATACCTCCATTTTATTTATTTTTATTTATTTACGTATTTTAATTGGAGGCTAATTACTTTACAGTATTGTAGTGGGTTTTGCCATACATTGACATGAATCAGCCGTGGGTGTACCTGCGTCCCCCATCCTGACCCACCCTCCCACCTCCCTCCCCATCCCACCCCTCAGGGGCGTCCCAGTGCACCAGCCCTGAGCACCCAATTTTAAAAAGAGACAGAAAGAAAGAAGAATATGGAAAGCAGCCCCTGAGCAGAGTATGGCTGGGGTGGCTTCGTGTTCCTATCAGACCAGCAGGGCTCCCCCAGCACCCAGGCTGCCCAGGATCCCACGGGCAAGCCCTAGATGTCAGTGTGCCTGAGTTAGACCCCACTCACCCGGCTTGCTCTCACGGTGCCCGTGAACAGGCATGTGTGTGAGCACAAGGGCATGTGAGCTTCCTCCCAGTGTGTGGGGCTGCAGAGACTAGACTTAGAATGTAAGTTCTCACAGGCTCCCACGGGCAGCAGGGCTGCCTGGACAGTTGCCGTGCTGGGCGTGAAGACCACGTTCCCAGCTGATGGGGTGACTGTGCTGCTCTGGTGAGAAGCCTGCCTCTCCGAGACCTCGAATAACAGCCACACATGCTGGCTGACTCAGGCCTGCCATGCCTGCCTCTCTGCCTCCAGCGGGGCAGGGGTGGCCCTGTGGTAAAGAGTCCGCCTGCGGTGCAGGAGACGCGGGTCAAGCCCTGGGTCGGGAAGATCCCCTGGAGGAGGGCATGGCTACCCACTCCAGTATTCTTGCTTGGAGAGCCCCGTGGACAGGTTATAGTGCAGGGGGTCGGCATGACTTAGCAACTGGACAGCAACAGTACAGCAACATGGATCTATACGTGTGTTAGTCCAGGATTGTACCCACCCCCTTGGGAAGGGAATGGCAATCCACTCCAGTACTCTTGCCTGGAGAATCCCATGGACTCCTCTGTCCATGGGGTCGCAAAGAGTCAGACACGACTGAGCGACTTCACTTCACTTCCCCCCAAAAGGTTAATTTTATTGTATCATACCCAGAGGAAATCTAATCTTACAAATCCAGAAACTTTGTGCACCTAGATTGTTTTGAAACTACTTTAATTTCTACCTCCACTTAAAGATGCTGAAAGCTCATCACAGGCAAGATTTATTCAAGATAACAAGCAACCCCAATCAGCAGACCATACAGAAAGAAAAGAGCTTGGCCTCACACCGAACGATTACTGAATGAACGCTTGCATATTTTAAATTCAGTTGGAGCATTATCATCTGTTACAGTTCCCTACAAATTTTTCTTAACCGTCTTAGCTCAGGCTATGATCTAACTGGATAAGAATTTTATGAGAACCTTCATAGCATAGATTTACTTTTAAAGTCTCTAACTCAGAGTCTTTTCGTGTGAAATACTTTATTTTGGAATAAATTTTCTTAGTTGTATTTTGTTACACCTCACCTTTCATCTGAAGACCAGGACATTTGGATTTGGGGGGTACGCCATATGCCCTCAATCCTAACCGATTCAGGGGGTAAGACATAATGTTGCTCAAGAGTCTGTGGTCATGGGAGACAGGCGTGGACCGAGGAAACACGGTGTTTGTTCCAGGTTACTGGCTTTGCTATCGGGCAACAGATCAAGACAACAATAAAAAGACTACTTCCTGATGTCAGTTCCCATTAGTCAATCTGTTAGTAGGAAGCGCTCCACCCTCTTCCCATTAAACTATTACCTAGTCTTCTCACGTTTTTTTTTTAAATTTTTCATATTTTCTTTTTAATTGAAGGACAATTGCTTTACAGAATTTTGTTGTTTTCTGTCAAACGTCAACATGAATCAGCCAGAGGTGTACGTAAGTCCCTCCCTCTTGACCCCCCTCCCATCGCCCTACCACCCTCCCCCTTCTAGGTTGGCACAGAGCCCCTGTTTGGATTCCCTGAGACACACCGCAAAGTCCCCTTGGCTGTCTAATTTACACAGAGTAAAGTAAGTTTCCATGTTGCTCTCCCCATACATCTCACCCTCTCCTCCCCTCTCCCCATGTCCATAAGTCTGTTTTCTACGTCTGTTTTTCCACTGCTGTCCTGCACATAAGTTCTTCTTTCTAGATCCCATATATATGGTACCATCTTTCTAGAGTCTACATATAAGCGTTAGCATATAATAGTTTTCTCTTTCTGAGTTATTTCACTCCGTAAATAGGCTCTAGGTTCATCCACCTCATTAGAACTGACACAAATTCGTGCATTTAAATTTTTAACACAAATGTAGTTTTGTTGGGTTTTTTTTTTTTTTTTTTTTTTTTTAAGAAACCCTGGGCTGAACTAAAAGGAAGGAAAATCTTTAAATGCCTCCAAGGTGGACAGGATAAAATCACTTTTAGTCTTGTTCAAAGTCTTGTCCACTCCACACAGCCATCCAAGGGCACCAGGTCATCTTTGCTGTGGCCATTACAACCCAGAGGTCCAGAGAAGGGTGGTGTCTCCCTACAGAAGTGTCTTCCCAGCACTTCTTAGGGAATGCATACATTTTAATGAGTCCTGAGAAAACTTAATCAAGAAATTGGGAAAACTGAAACAAGTATTATAATTCTCCTGCAACGACTAAAGCTTAACGATCTATGCAGAGAGGAAAAAAAGTAAAAAGAAAAAAAAAATCTACGTAGAAGTGTTGCTTGTTCCAGGCGTCAGGCAAGAGCCGCGTCGGGAGGGGAAGGTGAAGGCCGACGTTTCCGGGAACCCGGGCCGAAACTTCCGCAGGGCGGTCCCGGCCCCGTCAGCTGCGGACTGTGGGTGTGTGTGCGCTCAGGGCTTGTCTGCGCCAAGGGCGAGTCACTCCTGCAAATAAAATAAATATTGATAGATTCGTATGCATTGTCTTCTTTACACATCCCAGGAAAGGTGTTCCAAAAAACTGAGTTTTAGAAACAAAATTAGTTCTCTAACTGGCAATTTCAAAAGTGATTCTGTATAGTGTTATTAACCTTGCTAGAGACCCAAGTGTTATAGTATTTAAACACTCCCCCCCCCGCCCATATTTGACGGTGTTTTCTCGTGTGTGAATATCCTCTACAGCTGCTCTAATAAAGTAGTCATGGCTACATCTCAGCTAGCCTTCCCTTCCCTACTGCTGATGATTCTGGTTTTCCTCATCGTTCGATCTAAGGCTTGATGCCAAGAGCAAGCTGAAAGCTGCCGAGGGCACCTCCTGTTCTGATAAAAAACCCCAGAACCGAGGCACGGGGCTCCTGGTGACAGCAGACGCACATCAAATTTCCTATCTGCTCTCAGGGTGTCCTGAACCCACGGTTCCTACTTGCTGCTACAGGGGTCAGTGGCCTTAATCAAGGGAGCCCCCAAGTAAAGCAGGGTCACCCGAGGGAGACAGAAGACAAGTGAAGAAAGATGGGGAAGAAAGCGAAGACGGAAAAGAGAACGATGGCCACGTGCAGGTCCTCCCAGAGCGTCTTCCGGGAGTAACTGATAAATAGCCAGCTCCTCGTCTGTATCCTCCGTTTGTTCAGCCCTTCACCCAACGACACTCTTCTCAAAGCTACCCCTCTCTCGGTACTGTTTAGTCGCTCAGCCGTGTCCGACTCTCTGTGACCCCGTGGACTCTAGCCCGCCAGGCTCCTCTGTCCACGGGATTCTCCAGGCAAGAACACTGGAGTGGGCTGCCTTCTCCTCCTCCAGGGGATCCTCCCGACCCGGGGATCAAACCCACATCTCCCGCACTGCCAGCCGACTCTCTCCTGCTGAGCCACCAGGGAGCCCACGACTCTCTTAATGTTTTCTAATTTAAGTATGAAGAAAAGATCATGAAAACTCTAGTACCTTTACAGTATTTCACGTGCAAAAAATCAGTGGAGGGAGGAAGGTCCAAAAGGGAGGGGATACAGGTATGCCCAAGGCTGATTGATGTGGAGGTTTGACAGAAACAACATTCTGCAAGCAGTTATCCTACAATTAAAAAATAAATAAAAAGGAAATAGAAAAAACAACGGAATACCAGACCCCACAGAGAGAATCCACTTTAGAATCAGAGCTGGAGCCTATCAGTGTTACCTGAGGCCAAAAGGCTTCTCTCTGGTCCAGCGTTTTCCCACCTATGATCCTGAGACCGTCAGCACCATCACCACCGGGGCCTTTGAAACCAGAACTTCTGGGCATTGCCGGGAGGTCCTTGTCCTCATGTGTTAGCCAGGGGAGTCTTCCGAACTCTGCTATTTGAGAGCCGAGCCACTGATCTGGCCTGGGCCCCGTGCTGTGCATCAGACGAGGAAGATTAGACATGTCTCAGGGATCATCCAGCCAGTGGGCAGCAGAGAGGACTCAGAATCTCCAACTCAGGCCTTCACTTGTGGTCAGCATCAGACTCAGAGCTTCCTACAGGGCCTGCTGTGAGTAAAGGTGCATTCCCACAGCCCTGCGCACAGGCTGCCTCCTCTCTCTGATCCCGCACCTCCAGGACTGTTCCCATCTGGGCAGCAATCACACACAGGAACCAGGCTCCCAGCAGGTCCCTAGCTAGAAGCGATGAGGGCTTTGAAAATGTGCTCCCTGTGTGGCCCTTCATGACTAGGACACCCGAGTGGGGTGGGGGGACGTGGTGGCCTTGGGGAGACCCGCTTGGAGGGAGCTGGAAACCATAAGCCTGCTGTCAGCCCAGGGACACAGCGCCTTTGGGGAGCAGAGGCCCTACGTGTTCGAAATAGCACGCACTTCATCGTTTAGTTAGGATTTTTTTTTGCAAATTTATTGCCAATGTCCACAGCCTGCCTAGAGCATCACTTGTGTTGGAGAAGTTCAGGCTGTCCTGAGCTCAGATGCGGCATCCTCTGGGGTCAATAGAAGCCACCCAGGATGGGAAGGCTGCTTGGTCAGTGAAGGCAGCAAAAGCCCCACTGCCCTTCAGAGAGCAAGGCACCTTCTTCTCCAGAACCGAGAGTTACATCTACTGAGCAAGAAGTCCTAGGTAGGAAGCATCGCGGTTTCAGTGTGAGGGGATCAGGCAGAAGGAAAGAGTTATTACTCAGAATAACTTTCCATCTTAACCAGGATTCTGAATGTAAGGGATGGGGGACTTGAGAGGCATCCCTTCCGGGAGCTGAGCCATCCCTAGCTCCAGAAAAGTCGGGAGCACTGCCCATGACGCCGCTGTTGCCTCCTGCCCTGTGACCAGTGCGGACAGGCCAGTCCACCAGGGCCTTTGGGAGAGGAGGCAGCGAGGCTGCCCATTTGTTTAGTTGTGATAAAATGACAAGGGAGGGGAAGGTCCTCATGGAAACCACTGAGCTGGCACACGGTAGGAACACACGCATGGCTCAGGGCGGCCTCCAGGCCAAGCGTCGCTCACTTTCTTCCTGGGAATGACTGACTCTTGCGGATGCCCCATCAGCTGGGTGACGGGACCTGGAGGCTGGCCTTGGGGGCACTCGAGCTGAGTTGTAGGATTGGAGGGTGTTGTTACTCCTGGGAATTTCTATCGTGTTTTAGGCTCAGGGGCCTGGAGATTTCTAGGCCAGCACAGTTTCAAATACTGGGGAAGACTGCCTCACATGTCAAAGGTTTCAGTCCAAAATACTTCCAGACTTCTGTGCAAGCTGCCAAACAATTGTGGGAGGAACTGTCCCCGAAGAGGATGGGTTTATCTGACAAGCAATCCTGGTGGCTCAGCTGGTAAAGAATCTGCCTGCAATGCAGGAGACCGGGCTCAATCCCTGGGTTGGGAAGATCCCCTGGAAAAGGAAATGGCAACCCACTCCAGTATTCTTGCCTGGAGAATCCCATGGACAGAGGAGCCTGGTGGGCTACAGTCCATGAAGACACAAGGAGTTGGGCGTGACTGAGTGACTAATGTCTATCCTTATTTTTACACAAAAGTTGAAGTAGATTGAAAATATATTTGGAATCAACCTTATTTCAGGAAATTCCCTCCTTATGATAGTCCTATATGGCAAACCAAATGCTGCCTGAATGAAATGCACGCTCCCCAGGGCCACTCAGTGAAATTGTCTCACAGAAGCGGCTTGAGCAGTTGCAGAATGGCCCTTCAACGATGCATTATTTAAACTAAATGGATTTTGAAGGCCCTATTAAACTCTTGACTCTTTTTTAATTGAGGGTAGTGATGGTTAAATGGAGATTTGACGTGATCTATGACTTCGATGCAGAGAAAATATGACAGGACACATTGAGACGCCCTCCTGTTTCTGGAGCTCTAACAGCCTGAGCACAAACAGGACCACGGAGAGGAGATTAAGTATTTTCCCCATGGAAAAGGAAACGACCGCTGCAACCCACGCAGGGACGCCTAAAACAAGACATTCCACTTTCTGCCTAATTTTCCACCGTCAAGTTCAAAGAAATTATCACCTGAGAAGAGACTGGAAGACATACGGCGGTACTGAGACAGTGAGGTCGCAAATGCACCTTTTTGATTTGCCCCTGTTTCACGTTTTCCCATCTTAGTAAAAGGGATGAGAGTAATTTGGTCCTTTATCGACAGCTCAGGGTTCTCATCCAGGTTGCTGTTGTTTTAGTCACCAACATCAGGCTCCTCTGTCCATGGGATTTCTCAGGCAAGAATACCGGAGTGGGTTGCCATTTCCTTCTCCAGGGGATCTTCCTGACCCAGGGATGGAGCCCACATCCTCTGTACTGGCAGGTGGATTCTTTAGTGATAAGCTACCAGGGAAGCACAAAGGTATAATTTTCGCGGAGTTTCAAGCATGCAAACGGACATCAAGGAGGTCGCTAGAATTGCTCCTTCTCCTGGATGTAAATTAAAATGCTCAGTCTGCCGAAACCCGGGATTGAACCAGGGACCTTTAGATCTTCAGTCTAACGCTCTCCCAGCTGAGCTATTTCGGCTCCTCTCATCCAGCTGAGTGAACGGGGTTGTGATGCAGTGATGATCTGGGGGCACACCGTCTGTCTGCACATCACCCTCTCCTCACCCACGCTTATTCCTAAGCGCAGGGGCTGATTCTGGGTCCTGATTTCTCAGGCTGAGCACATTAGACGTGTCCCATAATCAGTGTCCGATTGATATTTGTGGATGAAAGTACGAGTGAGCGAGTGTCGGGGTCCCCAGGAGGGGCTGCCCCGCCCCAGCCAGGAGCTGGCCTGCCTCCCTGCTTTGCTCTCACCGCATCTTCTGCTTCCTAGCTGAGTTCCAGAAGGTTCCATTGCTTGTGTTCCAGAAGGAAACCTTCTTACATTTCTCTCATAGCCTCCTTTTCTCCCTGGAGGTCATGAGCATGCTAGGCGAAGCTGGTCATGGTGCATGAGACACAGCTTCTCTCTCTCCTGTTACCTACCCCCTGCTGGACCCCACATGAGGACAAAGATTTCCATCAGACTCCCCCCGGGGGCTCCTGACTCTGGAACACCCCCCAAGTGTCTCTAACACGTGCTTTAGAACCCTTGCAGCATCAGAGCTGCCTTATTAAGAGGCACCTTGCTTGGGGTCCCACAGCCACAGTTCCGGGTCCAGGTCTATATCTGCATTTCCAACGAGTGTCCAGGTGAGGCTATGCGGATGCTGCTGGATGGGGCCCCATGCAAGAACCTCCACTCTGATTGGCCCAGGGCCAGTGCTGAATCCTAGCTGCCTCCACCGCACCCACCCTCTGCATCTGGGTCACTTCCCTGAGCTAGAACACGTGACCACCGTACCCGGCACCAGGCAGAGCCCCCTTCTCGGTAAGTGTTCCCTGACTCCCAGCCGAGTGGCTCTGTAAGGCAAGGTGGCCCTCTCAGGCCCCACAGGATCCATGATCCAGAGCGTGCCCCCGTGCTTTGCACCTCTCACAGCCCACGGTTGGCCCAGCTCACGCTGAGCATGTGGACCTGGAGACTGACCGTGACTTCCTAAGGAGCCCGGTGGCCACAAGTCATCACTGCCAGCTCCTGGTGCTGCGCCCGGCAGCCTGGTTTCTGGGGAAATCCCTCCCACCGAGGAAGGAGCCTGTCTCGGGTGGACCTCAGACCTCCCTGCGGCCTGCCTTGCTGAGGTCAGAGGACAGGGCTGGAGCCTCGGGTCCACAGAGAAGCCGTCTGTGAATACAGGTGACCAGGAGATGAGGCACTGAGGGTGCTCATAAACCCCGTCTCTGCTGAGCCTCCGAGACCACCCCCGACACCCCCACACCTCTGGGTCCTGCAGCCTCTGCTGCCTGCACCGAAGGGACCAGGGCAACAGCAGCCTTGGGAAGAAGTGATGGAGCCCGTGATCTGCTCGGCCCTCCCCGGTCAGCTCCACTGAAGGGGCAGGAAGGGGAAAGATGCGCCCCTCACCTGGAGCCAGGTGTGCCCCTGGGGTCAGGGGGCAGAGGGATGCTCTGTGCTCCTCACCCGGCAGGGCCCGGGTGGAGGACGGGTTCCCCCAGGACAGGGAGTGGGGTGCTGGTGCTGCTTCCTGGAGATGAGATGTGGACCTTCTGCGGGCTCGGGCAACCCCAGAGGAGAGCTCCCGGGTGCAGAAGGAGAAACAGGTCCCAGGATGTGGCATCTGCTGCAGGGGAGGCCCTGAGAACCTGACCAAGCCCACCTCGCTCCAAAAGGAAGCATCTGAGTGTCTGCTCAGCCCGAGGACTTGGGCACAGGGCAGGGTGCCAGCCACTGAAGGCTTCGTCCCCTCACCACTGAGAAGGAGCCCTGAAGGGTCCCACCAACCCTAGTGGGGGACAAGGTGAGTCAGGGAGAAGCCCCCAGTTCCCCTCTCCCAGGAGGGCTGGGGAGCCAAAGCATCACCGAGTGAAGTCTGGAATTTTGTACTCTAGACAGCATTGTGATCACGGGGCGGAGGCTGCCCTCATGGGCACAGGTGCCTGCTGAGACTTCACCCAGGTCCCGGGAAAGAGCCAGCCCTGAGCGGGGCTTCTGGGACCCCGTGGGGAGAGGCCACTCCTTGAGGGGACAGTGGCCTGTGGGGTCGAGCTCCTTCCTGTATCAAATGTGTATCTACCTGTAACGTCTCCAGCACCGCCCCGCATCCCATGTTGAGAAGTAGACTTCTTTCTTCGCTAATCAAAGCCCACGTTCTTGTGCATTTTAGGCTCCTCCAGAAGGCAATGGTGCCCCACTCCAGTACTCTTGCCTGGAAAATCCCATGGACAGGGGAGCCTGGAAGGCTGCAGTCCATGGGATCGCTGAGAGTCAGACATGACTGAACGAGTTCACTTTCACTTTTCATTTTCCTGCATTGGAGAAGGAAATGGCAACCCCTTCCAGTGTTCTTGCCTGGAGAATCCCAGGGACGGGGGAGCCTGGTGGGCTGCCGTCTATGGGGTCGCACAGAGTCGGACACGACTGAAGCAACTTAGCAGCAGCCAGAAACTGTGCTCGTCATTCACATGTACGTTTGCCTATTTAGTCCTCAAGCAACCCTAGGAGGTGTCATCATCTATTTTACAGCAAAGGAATCGGTGGAGATTATTCACCAACTGCACAGGTTATGGATGGCTTAGCAGTGGTTAGAACCCAGAGAGCAGCAACGGTTCTCAGCCAGGGGTGGGTTTCTGCCTCCCTGGAGGTCAGATGCTGCAGTCTGTGGGGTCGCAGAGTCGGACACAGCTTCGTGACTGACTGGCACTGCACACCAGTCGCCAGTGTCTGAAGACGCTCTCGGCTCACGCCCACGCCCTTGGTACGTGTGCTGCATGCCTGGGGCTCCAGGCCAGGCCGCCGGCACTCACAGCGCACAGGACGGCCAAGAGCCAGCCCCGCCCCAGCCCAAACACCCACAGAGTTGGAGCTGAGAAGACTGCCTGCTGGCGGCTGTCTGCCAAACGGAAACGGCGGAATTTTTCTGATCATATGACATTATTAAATAAGCCAGTCTATTCTGGAAAACCAACATTAGAATATGCAAATTACCTGCAGCAACAACTTTGCCAGAGACAAGGCTGGTTACCATGTCTGTCTATGAATGTTCAGATTGGTTCCTCTGTGGACACACATGCACAGCCATGCACACACACACACATTGGTTTTTCATGGAGTCTGTCTTCAGCTTATTCTTGTTTTGAAAATGGGATTGTGTTGTGGTTGCTGATCCTTAAAATTTTTACTTAACCACCTGCTGCTGCTGCTGCTGCTGCTAAGTCGCTTCAGTAGTGTCCGACTCTGTGCAACCCCATAGACGGCAGCCCACCGGGCTCCCCGTCCCTGGGATTCTCCAGGCAAGAACACTGGAGTGGGTTGCCATATCCTTCTCCTGCACTAAAAATACACGTTACGGACTTCTTTCCACGTCAGTAGAGACATATCGGGACAGCTCCCCAGCCGGCTCACATGGCAAAGAATCCGCCTGCAGTGCAGGAGACCTGGGTTTGATCCCTGGGTCAGGAAGATCCCCCAGAGGAGGCCATGGCAATCCACTCCAGTACTCTTGCCTGGAGAATCCCATGGACAGAGGAGCCTGGAGGGCTACAGACCATGTGGTCACAAAGAGTCGGACATGACTGAGCAACTGAGCGTGCACGCACGCAAACAGAGATCGAAGGGGACGTTCTCGAGGAGGTCATTCTGCCCCACAGTAGGAGTATGTTGGAAATTTTTGTGGGGGCTTTTTGTTTGCAGAGGGGACTCTGGGCCTTTAGTGGGTGTTGGTCCAGGGGTGCTGAACATCCTATATTGTGCAAGGCAACGCCCCACGTGCAGATGAATCCCTCATAATTTTGAAATATCCCACCAGTAACTCATGTGGTTAAAAAGCTTATTTAGAATAATCTAAGACCCAAAATTCATTTTAACTTGGATGCGATCAATTTTTTCTTGGTTTCACCACGACTCCGTTTTACAGGAGTATGGCGGGGTGGCGATCGTGGTTTGTGCCTCGCCGTGTGCACTGTGGGAAACCTCGTCATAAACAGCAGTGCCGCTGGGGGAGCCGGACTCCTGGCGCCCACAGCGGAGGGCCTGCCCTGTGGCTGGGTCACTGGAGGGCACCCCTCAGGGGCCGACCTTGACATTCCTTCAGGCGTCTGCCCGGGGCCCCCACGCCCGTGCGTTTACATATTGAGACATTTCATTACCGATTCTTCTCCCTGTATGTCTCTTTTAGGTTACGGTTAAGGTGATATATGGCTTCTTTACACTTGTGCGCGTGAGTCATTGTGTCATTATAGTGATTTTTTGAAAAGTCATGTGTGTAGGTTATATTATCTATGAATTTCATTTAAGGATAGTAAGGGGAGTGTTATAAACATTTATTCTAGAAAAGAGGCATTTGGGTCTGACGTTTATTATAGAAAGGAGGCCTTCAGATCCGACCGGGCTGAAAATCCCTGATTTATCTCATTACACTTAACGTAGCCTCATGCTGGGACACTCGTTTCCCGGTTCACTTAACTCATCTACCTCTGATGGATATGGGAGTTCTTGGTTCACGTAAGCAACGCTCTGGTAAACAGACATATTCATAAAAAATACGTCTGGGCACTCACTGAATGATTTCCTTCGGCGGGGGGAGAATCATAGCAGTGGAACCGCTGAACCAGAGGTAAGCACACTTTCCATTTCAACGTAGTTTGTCTGAATTATCCCTCTAAGACAGCCGGAGACGCACACGCGTGGGACTCCGGGAGGAGCACGGCTCCCGAGGCCACAGACGCCGTGCGGCGCGCCGGGCTGCGGCTGGATTCCGCTCGGGCAGCGGCCTGACAGCTGCGTGTCTGCGCCCAGCAGCAGTGCCAGGGCCTCCACTGGGGCCAGGCCACCGTGCAGAGTGGGCGTCCCTTCCGCCCAGCCGCTGCTCGGCAGCGAGCAAGCACCCTCTCATGACCCCTCTGGGTGGTCTGCAGGGATGTTCCTGTTGCAACAATCATTCCAGACTGACTGGAAACCTAACTCAGTTTCAAGTGACTTTGGTTCATTCTTCGTGGCATTTTTTTCTCTTGGACCTTGTTATGCGTCGGGTTGAATTGTCTAAAAACTCACACGTTGAAGCCCTGACCCCCAGGACCTCAGAATGTGACCTTATTTGGAAATAGGGCCACTCCAGCTATCATTAGGTCAGACGGCTCTTACTGGAGCAGCGCTGCCTCTTCTGTCATGACCAGTACCCGATAAAAGGGAGAGATGCTAGGGACTTCCCTGATGGTCCAGTGGCTAAGACTCTGAGCTCCCAGTGCAGGGGCTCTGGGTTCGATCCCTGGTCAGGGAACTAGATCCCGCATGCTGCACCTAAGACCTGGCACAGTCAAATAAATAAAAGCATTTTTTTTTAAAGGGAGAGATTTGCTTGTGCGAACACACACACAGAGACACAGGGAGAGCGTCGCGTGAAGATGGAGGAAGGAACTGAGCCGATATTTCCACTGCCCAGGGGACACCAAGGATGCCCAGCAAACACCCAGGGGCTGGGTGAGGGCCTGGAGCAGCTTCCTGCCCCGCTCAGAAGGAAGCAACCCTGCCAGCATCTCGATCTTGGACTCCCAGCCTACAGAGCTGTGAGACGGTCAGGTTCTGTCGCTGAAGTCCCCAGACCAGGGCACTTCGTTTCCGTAGCCTGAGAAAACGAATGCAGACATCTGAGCTTCAGTGACTGAGTCTGTCTCCTAAGGCCACTGCTCAGCAGAACCGCCCCATGACAAAGCCTGAGGCCATCTCAGGAGTCATCTGGTCCACCCCCTCCCGGCTCTGACACACAATGAAAACCCAAACAAGCTACAGGACTCGTCCAAAATCCGAGAGCGGGTTGGCAGCACCTCCTGCCTCCTGCCTCGGTTTTGGACTCCCGCCGCCAGAGCTGTGAGCCAGTGCGTTTCTGTCGGTCATGCCCTCTGTCTAAGTGCTTTATGTCATTCCTGCTAGACCCAAGCCCCGGCTCACTTCCTGTCCGGGCCTCGGGAGGCCTGGTCACGGGTTGATTCGAGGGGTTGGTGGCGGTTTCGCATGTGTCTGGCCCTGCCCGGAGCACCGTGTCTGGTGCAAAGGAGATGCTCGGGGAAGCTTCCCTGAATGGGATGAAGTATGAACGTTCACTCTGGGCTTCTCTGGGGGCCGTGAGTCAGGTCCGGGAGGTGCTTGAACAGCACCCCTTAGAGGAAGACAAGGCCTGGCCACAGGAAGAGTGCTGGTCACAGGCGGCATCCGTCTGGAAGGTAAGTACTGGGAACAGCAAAACGGCTCCGGGCCGGGTCTCTGAAAGATGCTTCTGAATCCACAGCAGCTGCTCAGGCGTCCTGTTGCGATGCCCTTCCCCTCCACACTGTGAACCGCATGCAGAGCCTGACACTCAAGCCTCAACTCCCCAAAGGAAAGGAGGGTGGTGATCAGCTAAAAAGTTCACCTGTGTGCAGCTTGTTAACCCTGGGGCCGCCTGGTGAGAAGGCCCTGGTGCTGAATGCAGTCTGTGCCACGTTTCTCATCATGGACGCTCAGGGCATCGGGTCAGGAGAGAGGAGAGGGGGGGAAGACAGCCGTGCGCGGTGCGGTGCCGAGACGTCTGTCTCTCAAGTGTCCCCTCTGTTTGTCTCGTCAGCATCCCGCTCTTGTTCAGTCGCTCAGTCGTGTCCGACTCTTTGCAACCCGCGGACTACAGCATGCCAGGCCTCCCTGTTCTTCACCATCTCGCAGAATTTGCTCAAACTCATGCCCATTAAGTCGGTAATGCCATCCAACCATCTCATCCTCTGTCATCCCCTTCTCCTCCCACCTTCAGCCTTTCCCAGCATCAGGGTCTTTTCCAATGAGTCAGCTCTTCACATCAGCAGCCAAAGTATTGGAGCTTCAGTTTTAGCATCAGTCCTTCCAATGAATATTCAGGGTTGATTTCCTTTAGGATGGACTGATTTGATCTCCTTGCAATCCAAGGGACTCTCAAGAGTCTTCTCCAGCACCACAGTTCAAAAGCATCAATTCTTTGGTACTCAGCCTTCTTTATGGTCCAACTCTCACATCCATACATGACTACTGGAAAAACCATTGCTTTGAATGTACACACCTTTGTCCACAAANATTTGATCTCCTTGCAATCCAAGGGACTCTCAAGAGTCTTCTCCAGCACCACAGTTCAAAAGCATCAATTCTTTGGTACTCAGCCTTCTTTATGGTCCAACTCTCACATCCATACATGACTACTGGAAAAACCATTGCTTTGAATGTACACACCTTTGTCCACAAAGTGATGTCCTGCTTTTCTATATGCTGTCTAGGTTTGTCATAGCTTTTCTTCCAAGGAGTAAGTGTCTTTTAATTACCTGGTTGAAGTCACCAGTGATTTTGGAGCCCAAGAAAATAAAGTCTGTCACTGTTTCCACTTTTCCCCCACCTATTTCCCATGAAGTGATGGGACCAGATGCCATGATCTTAGTTTTTTGAATGTTGAGTTTTAGGCTAGCTTTTTCACTCTCTTCTTTTATTCTCATCAAGAAGCTCTTTAGTTCCTCTTCAGTCTCTGCCATTAGAGTGGTATCTCTGCATATCTGAAGTTGTTGATATTTCTAGAAAGGTGCTGACTTTAAAAACTTTCTATGAATTAAACAAAGCAAGTTCCTAGGATTAAAAAAAAAAAAAATCACATGGCCACCAGCTTGCAAGCTCCAGCCCGCAAGATAAAGTTTAAAGCCCATCAGCATGGCATCCTTCATGGTTTTGTCCATACTTTGCCTACAAAGGTCCATCTAGCCAAAACAAGGGTTTTTCCAGTAGTCATACGTGGATGTGAGAGCTGGACAATATAAAAGGTTGAGTGCCAAAGAATTGATGCCTTCAAACGGTGGTGGTGGAGAAGACTCTTTAGAGTCCCTTAGACTGCAAGGAGGTCAAACCACTCAGTCGTAAAGGAAATCAACCCTGAATATGCATCGGAAGGCCTGATGGTGAAGTATCACTTCCAATGCTTTGGCCACCTGATGCCAAGAGTCGATTCACTGGAAAAAGACCCTGATGCAGGGAAAGACTGAAGGCAGGAGGAGAAGGGGACAACAGTGCATGACAGGGTTGGACGGCATCGCCGACTCGATGGACAGGAGTTTGAGCAAACTCCGGGAGATGGTGAAGGACAGGGAAGCCCGGCGCGCTGCAGCCCACGGATCTGAGTGAGTGAACTACAAAAATTCTTCTGCCCCATCTTTCCTCCCCAAACCCCTACGCCCTCCGGTGGCTGCTCACGCTAATACAGAGGATCCAAAGGGGAGGAGCCGGGCGTCCCGTGAAGCGCAGCCCGGGCGCAAGCTCACCGCTTCTGGTGAGCGTCTTTTAGGCGGCGCCTAAGGAGGTGAAGGGCCCCCAGCCCCCTCGGGCTCCCTCTCGGCTCACGGCCGCTCCAGTCCTCTCCGCAGGTTTAGACACCCTGTTTGCTCTCACGGGATGCTCTGCTGCGTGCTTATCCCCGCGGCAAACTTAGACTCGGCTTAGACCTCCCTGAGGACCCTGCGGAAAGAACCCCGCCCTCGGACTCCCGTGCCGGCTCGCTTCTCCCTGTCTCCCGGTTCGCCCGGTGGTGTGTTCGGTGCTTCCGGCGCCGACGCCCCCACGTGAGCTCGGGGCCCAGGGCGGTCACGTGTGACCCGGCTCGGGGCCTGGCTCACGCGGCCCTGCTTCTGCATTCGACCTCTCTGGCCATCCGCAGACACCCAGACCGCCGGTAGCCGCGAGTGGAGACGGAAGCGAAAGGAGAGCTGAGGCTCCGGGCTCGCAAGGTCGTCGGAGCCGCACCCCTTCCTCCGCACCTCCTAACGCGGACCCTGCGCCCACCCCCGCAGGCTGCAGCGGGGTCGCTTTGTCCCGATGCCCGGGCGCACCGTGTGCCCAAAGGACAGCGGGATGCCGAGGCTCCGGTCCGCCTGGAGAGCGGGGCGGCAGCGGAGGCGCGGGCCTGCGGGCTGGGATAGGAGGCGGGGGGTGCGGGGGGTGAGGGGGGTGCGGGGGTGGAGGGTGCGGCGGGGGCGCCTCCAAACCGCCGCGGGATTTCTGCGAAGGAAGGGTCCTGGGAAAGGCCTTGCTCTGGGTGGATGAAACCAGCTGCTATTTTTGGCTGAAGCCAAGCGGAGCGACTGCACTGAAATGCCCGGCCTGTGGGCAGCAGGCGAGTGGGCAGGGCCACCCTCTGTCCATCTCCTGCCCAGGCAGAGAGCGGGAGGAGGCGCTAATCCCTGGCACCAGCTGCCTAAACCCACAGACCATGGCTCACCCTGGGGGTGAGTGTCTTCTTTGTACCAGGGCTTTGGGGGAGGAGGGGGCATTGCTCGTTTATTTTGCTTTAACATATTTTTATTTGCCTTGCTTCCCTTAATCCTCATGACATCTTTGAGAGTGGGCGACTTTTTCAACTTCAGGAGCTCCTGCAGGTGCCCACCTGCTGTTGGTGAGATGCCCACCAAAACACACAACTCACACACACACACACACTCATGCACGCACGCACACACAACCTCACACACACCCTCACACACACACACACACACACACACACTCATGCATGCATGCAGACACATCCTCACACACACACGGTCACATTCACACTCACACATACCACATGCTCCTTTTCCCCAGGTGGGCCGACATTCATTCAAGCCACTGCCTGGCAACCCTGGAGGAAGGAAGAAGGTGGGGCCGAGGTCATGGAAAGCAGAGGAGAACGGTGGGGGGCCGGGTGGGGGGCTGAGTAGGGGGCCGCCGCCTTGTCCCCTGGAGCGCTTTCAGCCCCACTAGAGTGTGAGGAGGGGTCCAAGGGCCCGAGGCCTGGCGGGTTGTTCAAGAATTACTGAGAGAGTTGCTGCATTCAGGTGGAGAAGACCATTTTCTTCATCTGTGTAGAGACACCTCTGCTCTGGTGCCCCACAGGGCCAGGAGATTCAAACGAATCCAAAAAAGCGCCCCTGCGGGGTCTGGTAACCCGAGGATGGGCGTCTCCTGGAGACGGGCGCAGGCCGGGTGCAGAAGAGGCAAAGGGGGCAGGTAACCGGCTGACAGGCTGGTTCCGGGCGGGTGAGCCGCCCGCCGGGGACTCACAGAAGTATGTGGGGGACAGTGTGAGGGGCTAGACCTGGCGGGCTCAGGCAGCTGCGATTGTCATCAAAGGAAGTGTGGTTTATATTAAAGACACAGGACCCAGAGGTCGGCTGGGCACCTGGATCACACCACTGTTATAAAGAAAGAGAAACAGATTCAAAGAAATACAATACTTTTTATGAATTTCACATAAAAGTAGATGAATGGAGAGCAGCCAGGATATGAAAACAGCTTTTGCTTAAACTTTGGGAGAACACAGGAGTGCAAGAAGCAGAAGCTCTCGTTTTCATCACAAACCCACCTGTTCTTTTGTGGCAAGTTGGGCAGTGCTTTGGATGCGTGTCTTTTGCCTTGGCTTTCCCATCACTAAAACAGAATCGTTACGGTTGAATAAGTAAACATACAGTTAAGTTTAGTAAGAGAAGATAATTCATTCACAAAGATAAAGCATTCCATCTTTAAAGTACCTGGAGGAAACAGGAGCTATTGCAGAAAACCTAATAATTGTTGGTGCTGTGAACGGCGTAGCTGTTTGCGGTTTGTTTTGGTTTTTAAGAGTAACACTGTGGAAGACTAAATAACGTTAAGATGGCAGGACTCCTCAAGTTGGTCTACACACTCAACACGATCCTTTTGAAAATCCCAGCTGCCTTTTTTTGGCATAAATTGACAAATACATTCATACAGAAATACAAGGGACTCAAAATAGCCAACACAATCTTGAAAACGATCAAAGTTGGAAGACAGATTCCCTGTCTCCTGATTCAGGACATATCTACATGGATTGAGAGCGTGTGTACTGGCATACGGACAGACATATGCGGAGAGTCCAGGAAGAAATTCATATATTTATAGGCAACTGGTTCTCACCAAGGGTGCCAAGACAGCCCACTATTTTGTGGAAAAAATAGTCTTTTCAACGAGTGGTGCTGGGATAACTGAATATCAACATGCGGAAGAACAAAGTTGGACCTGAACCTCATGAATCAGAGACATAAGTCCCAGAAGAAGACAGCAGTAAATCTTTATGACCTTGGGTTAGACGTAACACCCAAAGCACAAACAACACAAGAAAAAATAGGGAAATCAAACTTCATCAAAATGTAAAACGTTTGTATCTCAAAAGACACCGCCAAGAAAGTGAGAGGACACCCTGCAAAGTGAGAAAGGTATTTGCAGATCTAAATGGTAAGAGTCTAGTATCCAGATTATATAAAGAACTCTTACAAATCAATAATTAAAAACAACCAAAGTTTTAAATGGGCAGAGGATTCGAATATACATTGCTTTAAAGGTGCACAGATGCCGATAAGCACACGAAGAGACGTCCTACGGCTCTCATCATTCAGCTCAGCTCAGCTCAGCTGCTCACTCGTGTCTGACGCTTTGCGACCCCATGAAAAAGTTATGACCAACCTAGACAGCATATTCAAAAGCAGAGACATTACTTTGCCGACTAAGTTCCATCTAGTCAGGGCTATGGTTTTTCCTGTGGTCATGTATGGATGTGAGAGTTGGACTGTGAAGAAGGCTGAGCGCCGAAGAATGGATGCTTTTGAACTGTGGTGTTGGAGAAGACTCTGAGAGTCCCTTGGACTGCAGGGAGATCCAACCAGTCCATTCTGAAGGAAATCAGCCCTGGGATTTTTTTGGAAGGAATGATGCTAAAGCTGAAGCTCCAGTCCTTTGGCCACCTCATGTGAAGAGTTGACGCATTGGAAAAGACTCTGATGCTGGGAGGGATTAGGGGCAGGAGGAGAAGGAGACGACCGAGGATGAGATGGCTGGATGGCATCACTGACTCGATGGGCGTGAGTCTGAGTGAACTCCGGGAGATGGTGATGGACAGGGAGGCCTGGCATGCTGCAGTTCATGGGGTCACAAAGAGTCGGACACGACTGAGCGACTGAACTGAACTGAATTGAACTGATCGCANAAGAGACGTCCTACGGCTCTCATCATTCAGCTCAGCTCAGCTCAGCTGCTCACTCGTGTCTGACGCTTTGCGACCCCATGAAAAAGTTATGACCAACCTAGACAGCATATTCAAAAGCAGAGACATTACTTTGCCGACTAAGTTCCATCTAGTCAGGGCTATGGTTTTTCCTGTGGTCATGTATGGATGTGAGAGTTGGACTGTGAAGAAGGCTGAGCGCCGAAGAATGGATGCTTTTGAACTGTGGTGTTGGAGAAGACTCTGAGAGTCCCTTGGACTGCAGGGAGATCCAACCAGTCCATTCTGAAGGAAATCGGCCCTGGGATTTCTTTGGAAGGAATGATGCTAAAGCTGAAGCTCCAGTCCTTTGGCCACCTCATGTGAAGAGTTGACGCATTGGAAAAGACTCTGATGCTGGGAGGGATTAGGGGCAGGAGGAGAAGGAGACGACCGAGGATGAGATGGCTGGATGGCATCACTGACTCGATGGGCGTGAGTCTGAGTGAACTCCGGGAGATGGTGATGGACAGGGAGGCCTGGCATGCTGCAGTTCATGGGGTCACAAAGAGTCGGACACGACTGAGCGACTGAACTGAACTGAATTGAACTGATCGCAGCTAGGAAAATGCAAATCAGAATCCCCATGAGATACGACTTCACAGCAACTAGGATGGCCATAATCAGAAAGATGGACACGTGACAAGTGTCAGTGAGGACATGGGGACACTGGGACCTTTCGTGCCCGCTCACTTGCTCAATCGTGTCTGACTCTTTGCGACCCTCTTTGTAGCCCACTAGGCTCCTCTGGCCTTGGGATTCTCCAGGCAACCCCAGTGCTGGATGTGGGTTGCCATTTTCTCCTCCAGGGGATCTTTCTGACCCAGGGGCTGAACCCATGCTTCCTGTGTCTCCTGCATTGGCAGGTGGATTCTTTACCACTGAGCCACCTGAAAAGCCCTATACCTCACCAGTGGGAATGAAAAGCGTGTTTCCCTTTGGAATCCTGTTTGGCAGTTCTTCAAGAAGTTAGGCTTGGAGTTAATCCCCCTCCTAAGTATATACCTGAGAACTGAAAACATACGCACACAATAACTTGTATGCAAACGTCCACAGCAGCATTATTCATAAAAGCCAAAAAGTGGAAATAACCGTCAGCTGGTGAATGGATAGACAAATGTGGTCTAGCCAAACAACGGAATATTGCTTAGCCATCAAAAAATGAGGCTGTGATACATGCTGCAACATGCATGAACCTGGAAAAGATTATGCTAACAGAAGCCAGACACCACAGGACACACGTGCAGACTCCACTTATGTGGGGTCTGGAGTCGGCAAATCGATGGAGACAGGAAAGCACGTTAGCTGTTGCGAGGGGCTGGAGGAAGGGACAGTAGAGGAGTGACTGCTGAAGAATGTGGGGTGTTTTGGGGTGATGAAAATGCTCTGGAGTTTGATAGTTGTGATGGTTGCACAACTTTGTGATTACATTAAAGCAGTTGAATTATACTCTTTAAAAGAGTGAATTTAATGTATGTTAATTATATGGCAGAAAGTGAAGAGGAACTAAAGAGCCTCTTGATGAAAGTGAAAGAGGAGAGTGAAACAAAGTTGGCTTAAAGCTCAACATTCATAAAACTAAGATCATGGCATCTGGTCCCATCACTTCATGGGAAATAGATGGGGAAACAGTGTCAGACTTTATTTTTGGGGGCTCCAAAATCACTGCAGATGGTGACTGCAGCCATGAAATTAAAAGACACTTACTCCTTGGAAGAAAAGTTATGACCAACCTAGATAGCATATTCAAAAGCAGAGACATTGCCAACAAAGGTCTGTCTAGTCAAGGCTATGGTTTTTCCAGTGGTCATGTATGGATGGGAGAGTTGGACTGTGAAGGCTGAGTGCCGAAGAATTGATGCTTTTGAACTGTGGTGTTGGAGAAGACTCTTGAGAGTCCCTTGGACTGCAAGGAGATCCAACCAGTCCATTCTGAAGGAGATCGGCCCTGGGATTTCTTTGGAAGGAATGATGCTAAAGCTGAAGCTCCAGTACTTTGGCCACCTCACGCGAAGAGTTGACTCATTGGAAAAGACTCTGATTCTGGGAGGCACAGGGGCAGGAGGAGAAGGGGACGACCGAGGATGAGATGGCTGGATGGCATCACTGACTCGATGGGCGTGAGTCTGAGTGAACTCCGGGAGTTGGTGATGGACAGGGAGGCCTGGCGTGCTGTGATTCATGGGATCGCAAAGAGTCGCACACGACTGAGCGACTGAACTGAAATGAATTATAGCTCAATTTTTTAAAATGTTCAGTTGTGGGTAAAAAAATAAAGAATAACACTCAAGAAGTATGGTCTGGCAGTGCAGCCATCAGCTCATGAGACATGAGCCCTGACTCTCCCCAGAAAAGGGGCGGACCAGACCCTCACAGAGAGAGAACTGAAGTTAGGATTACCCTCCACCCCTCACACTCAAGCAGAGTGCCTCTCCCTTGAGTTGGTACAGAAAAGAATTTCCATCAGTCTCCAGAAATGTCAGCCACCCTCCCC
The DNA here is from genome assembly GCA_006410615.1 of Neotragus moschatus. NCBI lineage: Eukaryota > Metazoa > Chordata > Mammalia > Artiodactyla > Bovidae > Neotragus > Neotragus moschatus. Next base: position 508,430 of record SJYA01002745.1, on the reverse strand, counting down.
AGGGCCTCCTGTAGTCCACATCACGTTGTGGACGGCCCCAGACTGTTACCTTCCAGATACCAGCCTGTGTCTAACACGTGCAACAGTTTCCACATATTCCCCAAGTCTGAAATCTGAACGGCCTTAAAGAATTCAGACTGCAAAGGAGGCAAGCCAGAACTTACAGGTATGGTCTTTGCAGCATTTTTTGTAACCTGGAAAAACGAAACAGCTCACTACGCAACAATAAGGAGTGGGGTAGAAAAATCATGGTGCATTCTTACCATCGAGCATTGTGGAACTCCTGAAAACAGTGTCTAATAAATCATCTGTAGTGACAGGGGGAAATGCCTGTGATAACGGCAAGCAAAAAATGCAAGAGATGTGATTGTACAGGGATCATTTTCTCAACCGTGATAAAAATACAGTTCAGAATGCGCCATACTATTAATAATGATCACCTTTAGTGGGTGGGTAGCTTCTATCTACATTTTCTTTTCAGGTTGTGCACAGTAAGTGTGTGATGTTTTTGTTATTTAAAAACTCATTTGGGATGAAATCCGGTGGCAAAGTAGAAGAACAGAGTTTTGACACAGCCTCGGATGAGCCATAGGGGTTGAGCAGGAAGACTCAGTTGGCCTCACGGCTTCTCTGCAGCATCCACTTGGGCAGAAGCAAAAAGGGGAAGTGTGGCATCCCCTTGGATGCCAGCTGTGCCCACCGCAGGGCTTGAGGTGGTGGCTTGTGGTTCCATGACCCCTTCTGATCAGGGAGCCTGGCCCCAGGGCTGACCTGAGACAAAACCTGTGGGTCTAGTACCACTAGTTCTGTGACTGCTGCTGCCGCCAAGTTGCTGCAGTCGTGTCCGACTGTGCGACCCCAGAGATGGCAGCCCACCAGGCTCCCCCGTCCCTGGAATTCTCCAGACAAGAATACCGGAGTGGGTTGCCTTTTCCATCTCCAATGCATGAAAGTGAAAAGTGAAAGTGAAATCGCTCAGTCGTGTCCGACTCCTAGTGACCCCATGGACTGTAGCCCACCAGGCTCCTCCGTCCATGGATTTTCCAGGCAAGAGTACTGGTAGGGGGTGCCATTGCCTTCTCCAAGCTCTGTGACTAGGCTGATTATCAACACTGACGATTAGGGCTTTTAGAGTTTCTCTGGTGGCTTCCTGTAGGTTATTTCTTCCGATTCTCTAACAACTGAAGTAAGGCCCATGATGACCTCCTGGTACTGACAAAGAAAACGAATCTGTATTTGTAAACTAAATACAAGATGGAGCAGCGGGTAACTCCCAATTTCTCAGGGGCTCAGCACAGCAGAAGTTGATGCCCTGTCCGCTTAACAGTCACATCCACAGACCACTTCCGGCGAGGCGGCCTCTCACGTAGCATTTCAGGACCTGGGTCCTGGCCTCTGTGGCTCTGCCCTCTTCTGCGTGCTCAGAGCTTTCTCCCCGCCGGCAGGTGTTGGTTGGAGGTCAGGCAGCTGACCAGAGGCAGAGCCTGTGGTCCCACCCTCCCCCAGCGCCTCCAAGCCCTCCCCTCTGGGATGTTCTCTGGTCTCCCGCTACCAGCATCCCTCCAGGGCATCCATGCGGGAACAGTCACCAGGAAGGGTGAGACAGTCTGGTGCAAGTGTTTATGGGAAATGAGTTGTGAGCCCTTCCGGCTCCATCATCCACCCCTCTGGCTTGCTTTCTCTCCAGCTTTGCTCTTCCGGGATTACCCCCTTAAACCTCAGAAGGGAAGCAGACGCCCGTTTGCTGGCAGTTCGTTCCTGTGCTTCGGGGCCACGCTGTTATTTATAGGTTTGTTTCTGCAAGAGCAAGACTTCAGAGGCTCTTTCAGGCCACTTAGGGCCTCTCCCCGCCACAGGGATGGGCTGCCCGCCTCATGGAGGGCAGTCCTCGGCTCCGCCCCCTGCTCCGAAGGTTAATCTCCCCAGGAAGGTCTTCATTAAAAAAGCGTGAGTAGCAACATGAACTTGGCTGACTACTTATCATCATTAAACAAAGGGTCTATAATTCAAACGTGCTTTAAAGAAATGCAGGTACTGGGACATACTTATTAATTCACAAACATTTATTAAAAGAAATGAGAAGGGATCTAATTAACATCATCTCGGCACTTCGAAGAGTTTCTTATCTGACCATCACATGAACTCTGCTGAGACAGAGTTTCCTATCCTGTGTTATGTAGCTGGAAGCTGGTACCTTGACTGGTGAGTGAGGGGACAGGCTTCGTCACCCCTGCAACCTTGCGTTCCTGGCTGGTGATCTCCTTGAACCCATCTCCTTGTTTGTAAAGTGAAGGAGTAAAAATTAGTCAGTTAACAATGCCTACTTTTCAGATTTAGGGACAGTTGAATGAGATAAATAAATTCCCTGGTGGTTCAGCGGTAAAGAATCTGTATGCCAGGCAAAAGACCTAGGTTCGATCCCTAGGTGAGGACGATCTCCTGGAGAAGGGAATGGCAGCCCACTCCAGTATTCTTGCCTGGAGAATTCCATGGACAGAGGAGCCTGGTGGGCTATAGTCCATGGGATCCCAAAAGAGTCAAACACGACTGAACGACCAAATAGCAAACAGTAAATCCATAGCATCTGAGACACACTTGTGACGACTACTTCACTCACAGATAAGGAAACGTGGGCACAGACAGTATTTTCTCAAAGCCAGACAGCCAGGAGTAATAAGGCTGGTGAGCCTCTGGCTTGAACTGCTGACTCTTCCTCTTCTGCCTGGATTTTCCAGGAAATGTGATGGACAAGGTGCAGACACTACCCGTGCACCAGCCCATAGTTCACAGCTAAGAGCTCTTTCTATTTAATTCATAAATGTCTCAATCACTGTCTAGTCAGACTCTGCTACTTTTGAAACCATTCTTTCTCCCAGCTTCTTGAATTAAAAGCCTCTCTCATTTCTCTTCACTCTTTTTCACCCAGGATGAATACTCAGCTGGGCATTCTGGAATTTCCAAGGCCATCTCCTTAAAGTGCAGTAAGAATTTATCAGCGTCTCGAGCCCCTCATGAACAGGCCTGGAGGAGAGCAGAATGAAGAACGGACCTGCCTCCTGGAGTCCTGAGACCCAGGGACAGTCCCCCGCCTGGCTGTTGCATCCTTGCACTTTATTCTCTCTGAGCCTTGGGATCCTCAGCCATAAACTGGAGATGCCTCTTACCTCGCAAGCCCACAGGGTCAGATGGAGGAAGTGTTAGTCGCTCTGTCTTTGCGACCCCATGGACTGCAGCCCGCCAGGCTCCTCTGTCCCGGGATTTCCCAGGCAAGAGTACTGGAGTGGGTAGCCATCCCCTTCTCCAGGGGATCTTCCCAACCCAGGATCGAACCCCTCAGGTCCTGCATTGGCAGACGGATTCTTTACCACTGTGCCACCACGGAGGCTCCCAGACGGAGTAAAGCTTGTTGCAAATTGTAAATTTCTGTGGGATTGTTTTTTATTGCCGAAACCACCCATCCATCACCTGGCAGCTCTTCGCGTAAGAGCCAGATCTCCTTCCCCTGGCAAGAATCGTGACTAATATATTCCAGGATGCTCTGCATGACCCCGGCCTTAAAATAAAACTGCACCCAAACAGGAATGCAGACTCGTCCTGCATTCTCCAGCTCTCACTGAGTCTCGCCTCTCCACCGGGCTTCGATCCCAGTGCTCCGAGACGACCGGATGAATGGCCTTAGTCCACCCGCTGCTCCAGCCCAGTCCAGTGCAAGAAGCCAGGCGCTCGTGTGAAGTGGCTTATGCTTTAAGAGGGGAACAACCACGCAAAAGCGTTAGAAAAGCCGAAAGAAGCAGGGGTTACTTTGAGTTTAGTGAAATCAGGAAAAGCTTTTTGGAGGAGAAAATGCTTGAGTCTTAAAAGTTGGCTCATCTTTGGCAGGTGAAGGGAACCACGTGAGCGCAGCTTGGAGGCAGGAAATGGCGGGGTTTGCAGGGACCTGGAGGAGCATTTTGACTTGGCTGAATCGAAGGTCCGTGAAGAGCAGAGGTGAGGGAGCTGGAAAGTCAGACGGATGATGTCTTCTAGGAAAGGACCCTGCCAGGGTTTACAGAGGACCTGGAGCGGGTGGCAACCAGAGGCAGGCAGAGCTTTGCAGAGGCCGCGGCAACGGCCCAGATGTGAGGACAGCGGTGCCAGGGACCAAGAGACCCCACAGGCGTGTTTAATAGAATCCACACGACTCATCTGAGTAACATAGAAGGTCTGGGACTCTGCAGGCTGGTAAGCGAGTCAGGGTTTGTCTCCACGTTGCAAAAGCCCCACAGACTCAGCCATCTGACACATCCACATTAGACGTGTGCTGGGCGCTGAGGACACAGACAGGGGCGGGCTGGGGGCGGGCAGGGAGGCGGACCCTAAACAGGCACCGCTGTCCAGGAACGAGGGACCGAGAGGGTGACAGGACAGTGTCCTGAGGCAGGACACTGCCACTCAGGTAGGGGGGTGGCACTGGGCTGAACTTTAAGAGCCAGGGTGCCGGGGGCCAGCGTGAGGAACTCCGCCCATGGCAAAGGTCATGAGGAAGGAGGCTTGGCATACGCAAAAGCGTGATCAAGCCTCAGGAAACCCCCTGTTCCCCAGCAGCTACCCCAAAAACCAAAGTCTGTTTTATGCTCTCACCTATACCTCTGACTTTACGGGGCTCTCCCCCATAACCAATTCTCTCGGAGAAGGAGTTAACCTACAGCTCCAGTTAATAAAAATTCCTGGATGTGACAAGAGTGTTTCAGCTTATGAACTCCTCTGAAGGTTATCTATCCTGCCTGTATAGGTTCGTCCGGCCACATGTGATTGTTTACAGCCTCCCAACCGTGAGAGGCACGAGATNTCTGGCTTGGGGGTCCTCACCAAGCCTACTAATTCTGCCTGGGCTTCTAAGATCAGACCGGGGGGGCACCTCAGTGCCTCCTCTCCCTTGGGAGAATGGAAAGACGCCTGTGGCCTACGTAGGTGGTGATTGGTATTCCCCGTAAGCCAAGTTATTCAGCCTCTTTTCTCTGCTAATTTTCTAATCCCTCCATATCTTTAGTTAAACAAGTTTTTCCTCGCCTATCTATCTCCACCTTCAAATCACCCTGGATCCACTGGGGCTGGACCCCGGCACCAGGGGAAGGAGCCATCTGCACAGTTTGGAATCCAAATAGCCATTTAGCGTGTTCCTGGGCATCAAGACGCCAAGGTCCCAGATTTCCATTGTAGTCCAGGGGTTAAGAATCCGCCTGGCATTGCCTGGGACACAGATCCAATCCCTGGCCCAGGAAGATTCCACGTGCTGAGGGGCAACTCAGCCCATGTGCTGCAACTCCCGAGCCCAAGAGCCACCACTACTGAGCCCGTGCACCTTAGAGCCCCAAGCTCTGCAGCTGGAGAGTAGCCCCTACTTGCTGCAACTAGAGAAAGGCTGCGCACAGCAACAAAGACCCAGTCTCAAAAATAAAGGTATAAAAAGACTCCACAGTCCCTCTGTGGCCCCTAAACAGGGGACAGGCTCTTGTTTTCCGTTCTGTGGACGCTTCACTTTTCTCTTGTGTTTAGTAGACTCTCAATGGCACCCCACTCCAGTACTCTTGCCTGGAATATCCCAGGGACGGAGGAGCCTGGTGGGCTGCAGTCCATGGGGTCGCGAAGAGTCGGACACGACTGAGCGANTGTGGCCCCTAAACAGGGGACAGGCTCTTGTTTTCCGTTCTGTGGACGCTTCACTTTTCTCTTGTGTTTAGTAGACTCTCAATGGCACCCCACTCCAGTACTCTTGCCTGGAATATCCCAGGGACGGAGGAGCCTGGTGGGCTGCAGTCCATGGGGTCGCGAAGAGTCGGACACGACTGAGCGACTTCACTGTCCCTTTTCACTTTCATGTGTTGGAGACGGAAATGGCAACCCATTCCAGTATTCTTGCCTGGAGAATCCCAGGGGTGAGGGAGCCTGGTGAGCTGCCGTCTATGGGGTCGCACAGAGTCGGACACAACTGAAGCGACGTAGCAGCAGCAGCAGCAACCTCTAATAACTTCTTTTTTCTCCCATGGTGGTTACAGGCCAGTTTCCCATCTCTTCTTCCAAATAGCTGACGTTTGGGTATCTGGCTGGGTTTGTATTAACTTTATCCAAGAGACCAGCTTCATAGGTAAGACTGAGCAGTGTACAGAAGTGTCCTAAAGGCTTCTAGACATTGGACGGTCAGGACTGGTCTGTGGATATATGATAGGATCATAGGCCACTAGGCAACGTTCACAAAAAGACGAATTTTTCAGTCCAAAAGGCAAGTCCACCCATCCGGTCTGACAAATGCTGTTTCTGGCTTGATTCCTTGTCTGAGACCATTTGCCAAAACCTCTTTCATGAATCAGTAGTTACCTGAAGAGTTCCCAATCAACTAAGTAGTGCATTGGTTCCAGGCATAAGACATCAATTTGATTTGGTTATAAAATGTAATATTCTATAATTCACCGAGGATCTGACCCAAGCACTATCTGGTTTTGGAGGAAAGGCCTCTGGGAAAACGCAGGCTCTTGCAGGATGAACGTTTCTCATCTTCCTCCCGATGCCACTCCAGACCTTTCCATTCACACTGAGAGGTAATCATCCACGGAGAGAATTGCCCCTCATTTCAAGAACACCAAGCTTGTTCCACCTGGTTTACTTGGGCTTGGATCCCCTCGTCCTCTTGCCCTGACTAATCGTCTCAGACCAGATCAGGTGGGCCCTGCTCCGTGGTCAAGGGCTGTGAGTGAAAACAGCCTGCATACTGTAACCTGGTTGATCTTCCGAAACCCCCGTTTTAGCTCTCGGAACCTGGAGATGGTTGGTGGTGGTGGTTTAGTCGCTAAGTCATCTCCAGTTCTTGTGACCCCCACAGACTGTAGCCCGCCAGGCTCCTCTGTCCGCGGGATTTCCCAGGCACGGACGCTGGGGTGGATTGCCATTTCCTACGCCAAGGGGTCTTCCGGATTGAACCGTGTCTCCGGCGCTGCAGGTGGTCTCCGGCGCTGCAGGTGGTCTCCGGCGCTGCAGGCAGATTCTTTGCCGTCTGAAACCCCAGGAAAGCCCCTAACTCCCTCTCTTCCATTGTCTCGTTTTGTTCTCACGCACGAGACCATTTAAGGCCACAGAGGCGATTTGTCCAGGAGCCAGGATCCCTGTCTACCGAGTGCATCCTGCTCAAACGTTGAGCAGCCCAACACCCACCACTGTGTATGGTAACGACCCTTGAACGTCCACGTGGCCTCTCTGCCTGGCCGTCCAGCCTCTTCCCCTCTCCTGTCTCAGCCATCACGTCCAGCGGAGCGAGGGTGTTCTCTGAGTTCTCTGAGCCTGTCGTGACCCAGAGGGCCTTCCCTGGCCTCCTTGGATCTGCCCCTCGAGTCATGGGTGGGCTTCAGGGAGACTGACTACCCCAGGAGGACACGTGTGGAATTTGTATTATGTGGTTATATGAGTCTGCCTGGATAAGAATCCAAAGTTTTCATCAGCTTCTCAAAGAAGTCAGTGGTACCTCCCCTCCAAAAAGAAGCGTTAAAATCCACTCCACACACTGGCTCCCTTCCCTGGAGCATCCCGCCCGCCCCTGCTGGCCTGTGATGCAACGTTGCTTTGTCATTTCTATTCAGGACTTAAAACCAAATACTGACACCAGGACTCAGATTCCCCTTCCCACAATGGTTTATGGCTCTCTTCTTTCCGAGTATTCAAAGGGGAGAAGCCAGAGTATTCCTGGGGTGGCATTTACGTATACAACTAATACGTGAGAACCCATTCCAGCTGACCGCACATTGTCTGTAAACCTTAATCATTCCCCTTGGAGTAGGTTTAAATCCCCACCTTGGCACAAGGGCTTCCCAGGTGGTGCCAGTGGGAAAGAATCAGCCTGCCAATGCAGGAGCCACAGGAGACCCGGGTTCGATTCCTGAGTTGGGAAGATCCCCCAGAGAAGGGCATGGCAACCCACTCTAGTATTCTTGCCTGGAAAATCGCATGGACAGAGGAGCCTGGTGGGCTACAGTCCATGGGGTCTCAAAGAGTCAGACACGACTTAGTGACTAAACAGCTAAATGGTAACACAGACACATTTTGGGGTGTCACCAGTGGAGGGGTCCTCCTGGGTAGAAGCCTTGGAGGCTGTTAAACATCCTACAACATACAGGGCGGCCCCCACAATAGAGAATCATCTGGACCATAACGTCAACTTTGCCAGGGCTGAGGATCTCTGCTGCAGAGCCAGCTGTCCCATCCTTCATGCCAGCTCAGCTTTCACTTCCACCAAGTGCCCACAGTGCCTTCTCCCCTCCTGTTGTTCCCAGACACCCGAAGTCCCAGTTCCCCCGAGTGTGGATCTCCAGTGGCACTCTTCACGCTTCGCAGGCTGTGAAAGTTGACAAGGATAAATTTATACCTGATGCACCCGCGCTCTCTCAGAGGCCAGCCTGGAGCTTAGTGCCCTGGGCAAGGGCGCTCAGATACGGGGCACCTGCATGCACGGGGAATGCCTACATCTCCCTCTTCTCCCAGACGTCAGTTCCGAGGAATCCCGAAGACAGGAAGTTCTCACTTCAGATGATGACCTGGGTCTCCTGTGGCTCCTGCATCGGCAAGCTGATTCTTTACCACTGGCACCACCTGGGAAGTTCTCACTTCCAGCCGTGTCTGGAAGAGACTCAGGCGGCACCAAGCCTCTCCCAGCCGCAGGAGAGGAGCCAGCAGAAAAAGAGACAAAGCAATGTGGCAAGAGATAAGACTCTGTGTGCAAACAGAGGCTCCCTACAAGAACACTGAAATCAGGAAGGACGTGTGGTTGGGTGGGCGCGTGACCAGATTTAGAAGTGAGTCAGTGCCACCGGTACCCTCACTAGTAACCTCCGCTGCCCCGAGTCCCAGTCCTAGCACAGCGAAACTGGGAGTTTGGGGGCAGCCACACCCGGGAGCTGGGCTGGCTCCCAGCAGAAGGGCCCGGGCCACCGTGGGCCGGAGCACAGACCTGCCAACTGGTAACTCAGCTTTTTCTCTGCAAGTCCCTGAGCTGTGCGTGAGGCTGAGTGTCCCGCAGGCCTGGGAAACTCAGCGTCTGAAGAAATAGGCTCGGTCATGTCCAGCTCCTGCCCTCCTCCCGAGCGCTCGGAGCAGGCGCTCTGCTGGACCCCAGCTTTACCTGCCTGGAGGCTGAGATGGCAACATGGTCTGTGGAGTCCCGGCTCTGAACTCCCGAGAGCAGGCAAGGGGAGCTGGTGGGCCTCTTGTGAAAGGACTGATTGGAGACAGGTGGGTACAAAAAAGAAGCTGCAGTCAGAGCCCAAACCCGCAGAGCCTTTGGCGAGTGCTTCCCAGCCCCATCGAGTCCTCTGGGGAGTATCTGTCACTTCACCAGCCTGATGGGCCTCACGATTAATAAGGATTAATAAACTAGCGTTCCCCTCGAGCCAGGCCAGGCCCCCCCCTCCCCTGCCCAGCCCAAACCTCTGCTCCCACGTGCCGTCATTCACTCCCAGTCCTGGGCCAATGCGGGGAGAGAGGGAGACGAAAGGAGCCTGCTGTCTGCCTCACTTGGATGCTGGCGGCTGCAGCAGGGACAGGGAAGGGCCAAGTCCAGACGGGGAGGGCTGGTGAGGGCCCCCGCTCCCATCTAGGCTCCAGACTGTCCTCTCAAACTGGAACTCTGAACCAGCCACAAACACAAGCGACATGTGTGCTTTGCAAGTTTCTAGTAGCCACGTCAAAAACACACACCAAGAAATTAGCTCTAACGTTACATTTAACCCGATATACCCCCAACATTATCATGTTTGGTATCCCAAACATGTGATCAAAATAAACAGTGAGATGGGTAGTTCACATTCTTCTTATCAGATCAAATCTTTGAAATCCAGTGTGTTTTCTGATGCAGAATCTCTCCATCCGACCCAGTCACGTTTCCCTGCTGGCCTACAGGGCGGATCTAGACTGATTCAGCACTTTCGGAAAGCACCAGCAGATGCCCCAGGCATGAAGCTATCGTGTGTATGTGTGTGCTCAGCTGCCCATCAGGTCCGACTCTTTGCAAACCCATGGACTGTAGCCCCTGCCCCCCCCCCCAGGCTCCTCTGTCCATGGGATTCTCCAGGCAAGAACACTGGAGTGGGTTGCCATGCCCTTCTCCAGGGGTTCTTCCCGACCCAGGAATCGAACCCTCATCTCCTGCATCGGCAGGTGGGTTCTTTGCCACTGTGCCATCTGGAAAGCCCAAGGTACCATATAGGTAATGGTGCTAAAATCGCACCTGAAACCAGGAGATGGGAAGTGTTTAATTTACTAGAATTTCCCCCAAGGGGCGCGGATGCCACATGCAGTTGGGAGACTCGTTTTGGGAAGCTCACTGGGGCAAGAATGTGGTAGGAGCTGCAGATCAGACAGAGGCATAGAGAACGTTGGGGTGATGATAGGCGGAGGCCTGAGCTCCAGCCTTTCGGGGGCGCCCCTGACACCTGAAACCAAAAGGAACCAGGAGAGGGGACTCAGGGAGATGGACCTGCAGTGACTCCTTTATTATCGGAAACATTCTAACAGCGCCAGTGGCCAGTGAGAGGACACTGAAGAAACCGAGCCACTCACGTGAAAGGACATCTTGTGACTGAAATACTGTTTCTTTTATACTCAGCTCAGTTCAGTCGTGTCCAACTCTTTGCGACCCCATGAATCTCAGCACGCCAGGCCTCCCCGTCCATCACCAACTTCCAGAGTTCGCTCAGACTCACGTCCATCGAGTCAGTGATGCCATCCAGCCATGTCATCCTCTGTCGTCCCCTTCTCTTCCTGCCCCCAATCCCTAACAAAGAACTGTGAGGTGGGAGAGAAAAGCAGGACTGAGTGGAATCGCTTGGAAGAGCTGATCTATATTTAATAAGTGCAAAGGGAAAATGTGACCAAATTGCCATTGTTTTTACTAGGTAGCAGCATTATGGGCAGTGGCAACCCACTCCAGCACTCTTGCCTGGAAAATCCCATGGGTGGAGGAGGCTGGTGGGCTGCGGCCCATGGGGTCGCTAAGAGTCGGACATGACTGAGCGATTTCACTTTCCCTTTTCACTTTCATGCATTGGAGAAGGAAATGGCAACCCACTCCAGTGTTCTTGCCTGGAGAATCCCAGGGACGGGGGAGCCTGGTGGGCTGCTGTCTGTGAGGTCGCACAGAGTCAGACATAACTCAAGTGACTTAGCAGCAGCAGCAGCAGCATTATGGGTGATTTTTCTGGACTTTCCAAAGCTTTTCTGATAAACATGTGTTACTCTGGATCTAGAAAGGAGAGCTGGAATGAAAAACAAAATCCAGTGGCTCACTTGCCAGAATTCCCCTTCTTGTGTAACTACCCAGTCACGCGTGGGTGCTGGCAGTGTGTGTGTCTGTGCGGGTGTGCATGGGTGTATATGAGTCTTTCTGAGCCTGGTCTGAGCCTGGTCCCCACTACCACTCAGCAGATCTGGAAAGAGGCAGCTTCTTCCATTGGAACATAAAGTTTCCTTGGATTCTGTTAACTGGCTGAAATAACCTTTCTGCGGCCATTCTGGATTCATTTCTAATCCCCAGATCCCCAAGTGCTTGTTCAGAGACTGTCTCTTTGGTGAACGCTTCCAGTGAAGTATAGAATGGTTTCCCCCCGCACTTTATGTGTAAATAAGACAATAAATCACCTCTGATCTCTATGCCCTCAATACAGAGGCAAAGAACGCGAGGCGATTTGCAGCAGAGCCTGAAGCTGCACCGCTGCCCTGTGTCTCATCGCAGCGGGCTGAGTGCACAGCTGTTTAGAGGACCATATTCCAACTGCCTGATTCCTGTTAGAGGTGAAGAGGAGAAAGACAGCTGACAGTAAACTGAGAGCAGAGATTTTAAACTATTTAGGAAAAAAAAAATCCCAAGTGACGATTAAAAGAACCTTGAATATTAAATATTTACAGTTGCAACCTATTCGGCTAAGAGACGTATGCTCAGAAGACCAGTTTAGAAAGCAGAAATCATATATTGTGGGAACTCTTTTTTTCCAGCAACATGGCAGTTGCGGCAACCCACAAGAAAAGCACATCCTAACGCTTTTAAACGCTGGGTTAGCTCTCTGGGCAGATGCTCCCCGTGAGAACGAGTTAAAACCCTGACTTAAGAGAACAGTGGGAGATGAGAGAGTAAAGAAGTGGCGTTTGATTCCCACAAGTGCGCACACACGTGCGATGGAGTATCATCCGTGCATAAGAAAAGAAATCCTGCCATCTGCAGCAGCGTGAAAGGGCGCCGCCGGCCTCACGCTGCGGGGGACGAGCCAGACGCGCGCCTGCCTGCGCTCAGTCCTGTCCGACTCTGTGGGACCCGGTGGACCGCAGCACACCAGGCTCCTCCGCCCATGGCTTCTCCAAGCAGGAATACTGGAGTGGGTTGCCGTTTCCTTCTCCGGGGGATCTTTCTGACTGAGGGATGGAGCCCTCCTCTCTTGTGTCTCCTGCACTGGCAGGCGATTCTTTACCGCTAGCATCACCTGGGAAGCCAAATAAGTCAGACGGAGAAAGACAAATGCTGTGTGCCCTCACATGTGAAATCCTGAAAAACAAGAAAGAGCGCCTGGACGTAGAGAACGGATCAGCAGTTTCCAGAGGCAGAGGTAGGAGGGACGGAGCGAAATGCACAAAGGGTCAGAAGGCACAAATCGCCAGCTGGAGAGTAAATGAATCACGGGCTGTAACTCACAGCACGGCGGCTACAGCAATAATACTGTATCACATTCTTGAAAGTTACTTGGAGAGTAAATTTTAAAAGTCCCCTTGAGTGGGAAATGGCAACCCACTCCAGTATTCTTGCCTGGAAAAATCTGTGGACAGAGGAGCCTGGCAGGCTACAGTCCATAGTCTCAAAGAGTCAGACACAGCTGAGCACAAGCAAGGGCCCCCCTCAATCCAGGGTGATCTCATCTCAAAATCCACAATCACCTGCGAAAAAAGTTGTTCTTCCAAATAAGATCACCTTTGCTGGTTATGGGGGTTACCACTTTGGCATACCTTTGGGGACACTATTAAACCTGCTGCAATCTGGTAAAAATAAATAAATGCCCTCAACACAAGAAAAAAAAAATGTTTTTAACTGTGTGTGAGGATGGACGCTAACTAGACTTATTTTGGTAATCACTTCTCAATGAATATACATTTCCGATCACCATGTTGCACACCTGAAACTAACCTAACGTTACATATCAATTATACCTCAATAAAAAATGAAGAAAAAACAAAGAAACTAGAAAAGAATAAGAAATTAAATACAAATAAATAGAAGGGAGGAACTAATACAGGGAAGAGCAGGAAGCAATGAACTACAAAACAGACGGGCAGGAGAGAAAACCCACAAAGTCAAAGGCTGGCTCTTTGGAAAGACTCCTGGTGGCTCAGTGGGAAAGAATCTGCCTGCAATGCACGAGATGCCTGTTTATTCCCTGGGTTGGGACGATCCCCTGGAGAAGGAAATGGCAACCCACTCCAGAATTCTTGCCTGGAAAATTCCATGGACGGAGGAGCCTGGCGGGCTACAGCCCATGGGGTCACAAAAGAGTCGGACACGACTTAGCAACTAAACAACAATGGAGCTGAACCTCCCGCCCCCCGCCGTCGGACTTATCAGGACTAAGAGAGAGAGGTGAAGGGAGAGAATAGAAATGGACAAGGTCAAGATTCAATATGTATTAAAAAGATAATAACAGGACATTCGAAACAATTTTATGCCAATACATTTGCAACATAGATGAAACGGGAAAATCTCTCGAAAAGCACAACTTACTAAAATTGTCATCAAAAAATAGAAAAGGCCCTCTAGATCTGTAAAAGTAACTGAATCCATAATTAAAAACCTTTCCACAGAGAGAAGTCTAGTCCCAAGCAAGACTGCTTGTAAACTCCCCCATACCTCTCTTACACAAACTCTTTCAGAAACAGGTAACACGGGAATACACTCCAGCTTGTTTTACGAGGCCTTGATACCATGATCTGTCAAAGATACAACAGGAAAGTAAAATTATAGGCCAATTTCTGTCAGACTAAGATGTAAAAATTCAAAACTGAATAGTAACAAATCAAACCCAGCAAGTGTGGTTTATCCCAGGAAGGCAAGATTGATTTAACATTCAAAAATCGTCAGTGCAATTCACCACACCAACAGAATGAGGGGCACACGTAGTCATCTCAATAGATTCAGAAAACGTATTTGACAAAGCGTCACACTCATTTATAATAAAATTTTAAAAGAACTTAGCAAACTAGACCTAGAAGAATATTCCTTAACCTGGTGAAGAGAAAATTCAAAAGCCTGCCGCCACAATATGCCCAAAACTGAAACAGTGAGCACTCTCCCCCGACCTTCAGACTGAACCAGACAAGAACGACCACAATCGTTGCTTCTTTCCACTGTGTCTGTTGTATTAGTCTCTGTAAAGTGGCCAGAAAAATAAAAGATATAAACTTTCTGTAAAATTTTTTTTAAAAAGGTAAAATAATGCCTGTGTACATAAAAACGCTCAAAACCATCCACAAACTCCCAGAATCAATGGTTGAATTTAGCAAGGTTATTTCATACATGGTTAATATACAGAAGTCCAATCAGGTATTCTAGAAGGTGGCTCAAAGTCTAGCTGCTGCTGCTGCTGCTGCTAAGTCGCTTCAGTCGTGTCCGACTCTGCGACCCCACAGACAGCAGCCCATCAGGCTCCACACTCCCTGAGATTCTCCAGGCAAGAACAGTGGAGTGGGTTGTCATTTCCTTCTCCAGCGCAGGAAAGTGAAAAGGGAAAGTGAAGTCGCTCAGTCATGTCCGACTCTTAGCGACCCCGTGGACTGCAGCCCACCAGCCTCCTCCGCCCGTGGGATTTTCCAGGCAAGAGGACTGGAGTGGGGGCCATTGCCTTCTCTGGAAGTCTAGCTAACCTTGACCTTACTTTTCCATCCAGCTGATGTTAGTGGAGACAGAAGCGTGGCTGGAGCCACCTCCACGTTCGTTGCAGGAGGAGGAGGGGCTGCTCCCCAAAGGGGGAACAAGTCCTTTGTCTAGAGAAGCAAGTCTTCGGGGAGTTACTGGTTATGAACAGAAGACCCAAGGTGCTGGCTGCAATGGAGAATTCTGGAAAGAGAAAACTGAAGTTCTGTGTATTGTAATGTGAAAGGCTAGTCCTCGTGAAGTGGATAATGATCTACTTTTGAATACCTTTCAGCTCCTGGAAAAAGGTCAGCAGAGGGCATGGAAAGGACCCTGGCTGTAAGTGGACCCCAGAAATGTGCTGAGAGGCGGGGCCTGAGGAGTATTTTGAGTTGTTTCCTAACTTGCATCTTAACTCCTCTCTGGAAACCAAGGAAATGGCAACCCACTCCAGTGTTCTTACCTGGAGAATCCCAGGGATAGTGGGGCCTGGTGGGCTGCCATCTATGGGGTCGCACAGAGTTGGATATGTCTGAAGTGACTTAGCGGCAGAAGCAGTAACCACCAGTGGCTTCAGCAAATGTTTATTAGCTGTTAATTAGGGTCTGGTTTATTTGGGTACTTTCTTAGGAAACAAAGGAAAGGCTAGGATGGTGCTGGTAGGTGATTGTCCACAGGAAGCCGGAGGCCGTAAAGAGGTGTTGGGAGGAGCCGAGGAGAGAACCCGGCTGCCACCGTGGCCAGGACCAGCTGATGCCCAGAGACCACAGCTGATACGCATTCGCTGGGAACCCTCAGAAACATTTAGGAGGGGACTGAACTGGCATGCTGCAATTCATGGGGTCGCAAAGAGTCCAACACCTGAGCGACTGAACTGAACTGAACTGAACTTACTGAAACCAAATATGGGGTGTGGACTTGAGTTATTCTATTCGGTTAGCAAGAGAATGGTCGCCTCTCTGTCATCTGCAGACACGGGGACATTCAGACGTTAGAGCCGTGGGTTCGACCCCTGGGTCGGGAAGATCCTCTGAAGGAGGGCATGGCAGCCCACTGCAGTGTTCTCGCCTGAATAATCCCCACAGACAGAGGAGCCTGGCGAGCTGCAGCCCCTGGGGTCGCAGAGTGAGACCCGACTGAGAGAGCATCCACGCACGTGCATCAGCTACAATCACCGCAAGACGCTTGGAAAGCTCAGCCGATGCAGCCACAGCCAGCCAGCAAGCAGCTCTGCGCGCGCACAGGAGACCAGCCGCAGGAAATCCTTCTGGAGGAGAAGGCTAGCGCCACAGCGTCATTTGTTTAAGTTAAAAACAAGCCTGCTTTATACTAATACAGAAAGAACATGCTTCCAAAATGTGCTTTATTCATTAATTGAAAAAACTGGCAGAGTTGCAAAGCTCATTCAAAGAGAACTGGAAAGACTGAATCCTGAGCGATATAATGCTGTAATAATACTGTTAAGTTAGACAGTATTTCTATCTGCAGGGCAATGAGACCAAACCTTCTGTCCCTATCGTTTCTAAAGAAGAAAATAAAAGGTATCCCTCCTGGACACACAAAATCATTTCCAGCTTGTAAATCTCCATGTCGACATTTAATTTCTAACATCCGTCGTGGTTGTAGTTGTTTAGTCACTAAGCCTTGTCTGATTCTTTTGCGATCCCGTGGACTGTAGCCCGCCAGGCTCCTCTGTCCGTGGGATTTCCCCAAGAAGAATACTGGAGTGGGTTGCCATTCCCTTCCCCAGGGATCTTCCCAACCCAGGAATCAAACCCAGGTCTCCTGTGCGGCAGGGAGATCCTCTACCACTGAGCCACCGGGGAAGTGCTCCTAACACCTAAGCAGTCGTAGGTGAGACAGGGAATGACTTCCTTAGACGATGCTTGAAAATGACGATAAAAGGACACAGTCATCCTTTTACTGATCCAGGATGGGGGTATGTTTTTCTCAAGACTTAGAATACACAGGGCAACGAATAAAATAAGCTTTAGGTGCGTGGCTGTGAGAATCTAGCCCTTTCCCCTACATATTGCAACAACTTGCTGGGGCATTTCGGTACTTATCGGTATGTTTGTTTAAAATGTCTGATTTCTACAAGAAGCATAGAGACCCCAGGGCTGTCTTGCTCCGCAGAAGGAAGGATCTTTATGGGAACCTCTGAACTGCCTTCCTTTGCTATCACGACGTCTTCAAAGCTCTACCGGAAGGCGCACAGGGTTCAGAGCATTCAGACTTTCCCCTTAACCAGTGAAATTTAAAGAACTTGATGGTCATGTCTTTTAAGAAAAATACAGAAATAGATCTTCAAGAAAACAGGTCAGGCCAACTCAGAAGGGGGAAAAAAAAAAAAAACCCACCTTATCCTTGGGAGGAACAGTTAGTTCATTTGACTTTTTCTAAGAACTTTGGCCTTGGGGCAGCCTCGGGAGGTGTGCCCACGCACGCTGGGCTGTCTGCCTCTGGACGAGTCGGGGCCTTTATGATGTTCCCGGGGAAGTGCCATGATGCTCACAGCGGGGGGTCTCTCCTGCTCAGACCCTGAGCCAGAACGGGCCCCAACACTGCATGCTGACCACACAGCTCATCAGGGAAGGAGAGAAACTGTAGGTCTGCAGCCATAACGTCTTGTAGGGATGTTTGGAGCCAAGCAAAGGCTGCTATAACAGCCAACAAATGAAAACTTGGTGCTCGGAGACTGCTTCATGTCCAGGCTGGTCTGGAATCTTCCATCAGAGGCCACGAATGCTAACAATGTTGGTACTGATAGTCACTTCACCTAAACAGATGTTCTGAGCCCTGTGGGGGCTGTGGCGGGCTGGAGACCCCGCTTCCCTTGGCAGTGGGAAACTGCTACCCAGGGCCCCTCCCTGTGACCATGTGGGAACAGTGGCCTGGCGTTGCCAAAGCTTCTGGTGTTTTTTAAGCTGGAAACTCAGTGTGTGTGTGCAGTCTCCTAGTTTCAACTTTGATTCCTTTTTTCCCCCTTAATGTTACGGAAAAGCAAAGAAAACATCTCTGAGCCAGGAGGTAGTCTACAGGGATGGTTCCCTTTCTCTCAGAACCAGCATCCCCAGTGGTCCCTAAACACCCTGCTTACAGACCATCTGGTCCCCATCCCCGGTGCCTCGTCGGCAGAGTACTTTTCTGTCTTGCTTCTTTGGGTGGAAGGTGCTCAGGCAAACTTTTTCTATATAATTTTATGCATTTATTTTTATTTTTTGGCTGTGCTGGGTCTTTGCTGCTGCCTGGCTTTCTCACGTCGCTGTGAGGGGGTCTGCTCTCCAGCTGTGATGCGCTGGCTTCTCATGGCAGTGGCTGCTCTTGTTGCCGAGCACGGGCTGGAGGGTGCTTGGGCCTCAGTCGTTCAGCACTCGGGCTCAGCAGTTGTGGCTCCCGGACCCTAGGGCACCAGCTTCAGGAGCTGTGGCGCACGGGTTTAGCTGCTCTGAGGCACATGGGATCTTCCCGGAACAGGGATCGAAGCTGTGTCCCTGAATTGGCAGGCAGATTCTTTACCACTGAGCCACCAGGGAAGCCCTCAGGCAAACTTTTGACTCAGTCTCTCCTAAGGTTTGCCTTTCAAGTCATCTCTCTTTGCTGGATCTCCTGAAACCTTTGGATGAGTAATGTTTTACCTCTGTATTTGACCTTGGCATCCAGAGAACACACCCTAATTTGAGCCTGGCATCCCACTACTGCTTGTATGAACAAAGATTCTGGGCTGATGTGTGAATGTGTGAGGCAGAGACTGAGGCAGGGTGTTGGGGGGCTGGGGCCCTGGAGGGATTAGCAATAAGAATGTTGGCTTGAGCTCAGAGAAATGGGTTTGCTCCCAAACACAGGCTGGGATATGAAGAGCATGGCACACTGAGGCCTTGCACCTGACAGATCACGGCTGTTTTCTTAGCCACGCTGCATGACACTTGCTAGCAATGGCACTCAGCCCTGGCCACACGTGAGGACTCAGGAAGCCTTTATTTATAACATAGAAATCACTGGGCACCACCCTCAAAAATTCTGATTAACTTGTCTGGACTACATGACTTGACTTCAGTACTTTTCAAAAGTTCTCCACTGATCATAGTGCACAACAGGGTTACGAACCACGGAACGGGGAGAGGCCTCCGAAAACCGGTCCTTGCCCTCAGCCTCTGCAAGGATTAGGTCACAAGGGGCTGAGACCACTGACCTTGGACACCCCCGAAACGAGTTCCGGGCAGAGATCAAGAGCGAGGCAGCCTGTGCTCCGGGGAAAACTGGCAGAACAAGCCTTCAGATAGTTGTCTACTTCAGGAGAAGCTTTTACGAGCCCAGTTTTTTGCACCTCCTCATATCTAGAAAAGCACTAAGACCGCTGATGGAGACCCCTGCTCCTGTGACCAGCAGCAACCTTCTGCCAAAATGTGTGCTCGCCTGCACCCACCCCCTCTTCACCAGAGTCCTGTATAATACTGATCCTTCCCCTGCCTTCTGGAGCACTTTGCCGGAACTATCCGAAACGCTGTATCCTTGGCTGGAGTCCTCGTTTTGCCCCCGAGGAAAGAGCATGCTGTTTCGGAAGGCAGATTTTAAAGCCAGCGTCAGAGCAAGCTTCAGCTCTGCGACCTCGGCCAACGTGCCTGGGATATCTGAGGCTCACTCAGTCATGGAAACAGAGACGAGTGCTCTGTGCAATGAAGCGCTGTTGGCAAAGTGCTTAGTAAGTGTGCACTGACTTATGGCTGTTATTATTATCAGCAGGGGTGAGGGAGAATTCGCTGACCATTCATTATTTAAGAATATTTTAAATAATCTTGTCATTTAAAACTAACATGCTAAGCATCCATATAAAATCCGACTCCGTAAAATGTGTGCTTTCTAAAAGTATTATCTTGACAAGCCATTTTGACAATGACAGAAATTGCAGTTCCACAACTCCTTCAAGAGTTGTCACGTGGACACCCGAGAAGAATAAGCCCTTCCCACTCACGGTAACATGCTGGGAAGCAGCAGAAAATGAAATGTTGTTGGCTATTACATACACGACAGCTATTGAGCCAACCTAGCAATAACCCAAGTGCAAACTGAAACAATAGTGAAATGCCTTTGTGGTTTATCAAACTGGCAAAAACTTTTTTTTCAACAGCAGTATGAAGAAATTTTGAGTTTTATGCACTCATGATATGATAGCAAATTGGTGCACAATTCTTACAGAAAAATTTAGTCATGTTTATCAAAAACTTTAAAAATATGGATATATTTCAGTTCAAAGATTTCACTTCTCAGGATTAATCCTAAAGGAAAAGTATTCAGAGATCCAGGACGTTTCACATACAATCATCTTTATTGCAATGCTATTTAAAATAGTAGGGAGGTTGGGAAACAACTCAAATGCCAATTAAAATTTCAATAAATTATGGTGCATCTCTATAACGAAGTACCATCTATCGTTTCCAAACCATGCTTTCCAAGGTTACCAAATGGAAAAGGAAAATGCCCACCAAACACTGTAAGTAATACACATACATCCAGGCAGAAAAAAAAAATAGGGTAAAAATCCAAAATGTTAATCATGATTATCTTTGGGTGGTGGGATTGAGAGACTTCTGCATTTTTCTGAATCTTCCAAAATAAACTGACATCACTGTCTTCATTAGCATATTCTGTAATCTCTCACCCTCTCCATTTAATATTTAGTCTGTTTTATGCAAAGCTGAGAATTACAAGAGCAGAGGCAAGAGTGTGTATGTACGTGTGTCTGTGTGTGTGTATGTGTCTGTGTGTGTGTGTCTGTGTGTGTATGTGTGTGTCTGTGTGTGTGTGTCTGTGTGTGTGTGTCGCAGAACCTGGAGTGGGAAGGTGCTGGGAACACGATTTCCCAGTGGTTCCATAACTGGGCTGCACTGTCATTTGGGACAAATCCATACATCCCAGTGCACAGGCTCCTCCCCATTCCCTAAACCAAGTGAATCAGAGTCTCTGGGGTGGGGCAGGCAGCAGTACTTTTTAAAACTCCCCAAGTGGTGGGAGGTGGCGGGGGGGGGGGCGGGG